>CM061533.1:13116026-13519908 GCA_030545055.2 Neoaliturus tenellus | reverse complement strand
CGGTTCAACTTTAGTTGGGCCAGCTCAACGTTGCGTGCGACAATGAGAGCTGCGACATCATCGGCGTACCCAACCAAAGTGGTTTCCTCAGGCATCTCGGACCTCAGGAGGCTGTCATAGCCAACGTTCCAGAGATCCTGGCCAAGTATTGAATCTTGCGCGGCACCAGAAGTGACTTCCATCGTCCACGTTCCGTCCCTTGTGTCGTAAATAAGGCTTTGAGATAATCCTCGATGAGTCGCAACAGATATGCAGGAACGCGAAAAGTGTTGCGAAGCGCATCCAACATATCGACCCACCTCGCCGAGTTAAAGGCATTCTTGACATAAGCGTACCAAGAAGCACTACTCAGCGAGAGAAATGGTTGTGGCTCTCTGCTCTCTTCACAGCTCTCCATGGACTTCGGTGATAGCGTCAATCGTTGACCGTCCCTTTCTGAAGCCATACTGACGGGGGCATGAGACCCCGGCACCTTCCACGGCAGAGGTCAGGCGGGAACGGATCAGCTTCTCGAACAGCTTCCCAGCCGTGTCCAACGTGTAGAAAGGCCTGTGGTACGACGGCAGCTCAGGATCAACTTTGCCCTTGCTGATCAGTACAAGTCTTGCGGTTTTCCATAGGGAGCCGGAAACACCCCTTCTACCAAACAGGTGTTGTACATTCTCAACAACAAGTCAGCATTAATTGAAAATGCTTTCTTAAAAGCCTCGCATGGAATCCCGCCCGGGTCAGGAGCCTTGTTGCTCTTTAGGGAGAGAACGGAGGTTTCCATCTCCTCGAATGTGAAGAGTGGAACGTCATCTAACCGTCCGAAGTCAACCGGCGTACATCCTAGGCCTAGCCTTCAAATAAATACATACACAGAATGATTTTAGCTAAGACCTCAAAACAAGCAAGTAACTTAATAATAATTATGCTTACAATATTAAAGGTAAATAGATTGTAGACCGAAAAAACCAATACAATTTAAAATCCATGATTGCAAATTAATAAAAACCAAGTAATGTAAGTATTGTAGAATTACGCTTACTTAACACTTAATGCATATTTTGTTACCTGAGACATAGGCTACAATGGTACAACACATTCTAATTAGTTGTTCAATTTAAATCTTTCTCCCAAATAGGTTGTATCCTATAAATTAGTTAATCGCATAATTCCGTACGACAGCAATTCATTCCACATCAATATGCCTATCTTTTGGTATAATTTATAACTTCAACAAATAAACATCAGCGTTGATCTGTTTAATTTAACAAATAGGTCTGTCGAAATATCAATTAAAATTTTATTTAAAAACGTAACATAACGGCGAGCAGATATAAACAAGAAAAGGTTATGGTTATGTTATTTTCAGCATACACAGCGTCAACTCAGCTGCGATGAGGAAATATAAACTGATCATAGCAACTACATTAGTCAAATCATGTAGCCTAAACAACTAAAGTTCTGTCAAAAATTCCGGAAAATAAGCTTTTTTATTACTTGAAAATAATTGCTCGATTATAGTTTATTACCTAGTTTAAAATACTTAAAATCTAACCTGAGAATTTCATTGAAATCAAATTAGTAATAAAAAAGCCTTTTGGGGGTCAAAAATTTGCCTAAGAGAAATTTAAAGTCGCTCTAAAAGAATTTTATACTCTATGTTCCATAGAGTAAAAATTCAATTAACACTGTGGTCCCATACAATGTTAATTATTGTCAGAGGCATAAAAAATTTATTAATAAAAAAATTATTAATACCTTTGTCTAAGTTGGCAGTTGAAATGTTGGGTTTGGACCAACGCAATTCTTGGATAGAAAATAATCCCGGCAGGCCACCCCCCTTATGTCAGAAAACTGTTAACGCCATACAAAATGCAATTTTTGGGCAGTGTGTTGTAAGCTTTATAGCTGTATCTGCCTTGTGTTCAGAAAATGCATGGTAAGCCTTCTTATTGTACTTCCTGAAAAATTCTGCTAGCGAAATTTTTGAACTAGGAACTGTTGGAGTTTCATAAATCGCAATGTACAGTCGTTGATGTAGTGAGTTATTAAAAACTCATAATATGATATTATTCGAATTTAATTAATTGTTGGTGATTGACTGATGTATGGAGGAAACCTGTAGCATAAAGCAGTTAATCTTAGGTTGTCTTTACTCAAATATAGTTCTGGGTACTCTGAATATTTCGCTTACAAAGTTATTCAGGGAGTAAAAGAACCGTACATTTTTTAACTCAGCAGATGTTGCAATAAAACACACGGCACGGTACACGGCACAAACTTATTCATTTAACAATATTTGCTTTATTTCTTGTTTGTTAAGAGAAATTTGGAGAAGGGGGTGGCCAAGACTTAAGATACCTTCAAATTAATACCTAAATTCTACGTTACGAGATGGCTTGTGTGCAAATTGCGCATTTTATGATTCTGTACGAGAGAAACTAACCTAAAGTACATGTATGTTGGTTATGAAGTGATAGATCTATTTTCGTTTACTATCTGGCTTTAAAATTCATCTGAAGGTAAGTTTAATCAGCTGTTAAATCACAATCTATATATTAATACGCAAGCATGTTTCATTTCCTCCTTTTTTCTCAGCTCGTGTTCATCGTAGGATAAATCCGCGCATACTGGTAGAAAGGTATAGTCCTGTAGATGAGCAGAATCGCATTCTAATTCACATCGGACTCCAGGGTTACGCCCCATAGGCTTTCAAAATTCCAATGTTAGTCTTATGGAGAAAGGATAATTGAATGAATCATTAGACAGCTGTTGTAAAAACAACTGCTAGAAAATTAGGAAGAACGTATGTTTTAGTTCTAAAATGTTTTTAAGCTTCTTTGGTCCAGATCAACTGAAATTTTGATCGAATTTCGATCAGGAAGCGATCCCTAGTTCACATTAAGGATCTTGTAATAAAAGTTGGTGAACATTTTAAAGCGCCCTCTAGAAATAAATCAAAGGCGAGAGGGGCGAAGCCCGAAACAATATGACCTTTTTAATTACAATTCGTCACTGCGGTATATCCTAAGCTTTAAAATGACACCTCAATCTTAAATATCTGTTCAGTAGGTCGAGATTTAAGGGATGTAACAGACGAAACCCTTATAGAAATAAGAATACATAAGAAGAAGAAATTACAGCAGTGTTCCTCTGTATAAAAACCAGACAAACGAATACAAATAAAATGTTCCGTTTAATTTTAAAGATTTTAATTAAATCTGTTTTCCAACTTAGAGATTTTACTATTAA
This sequence comes from Neoaliturus tenellus, assembly GCA_030545055.2. Classification (NCBI taxonomy): domain Eukaryota; kingdom Metazoa; phylum Arthropoda; class Insecta; order Hemiptera; family Cicadellidae; genus Neoaliturus; species Neoaliturus tenellus. Next base: position 13,516,668 of record CM061533.1, on the reverse strand, counting down.
AACTAAAAAGGCTAAATATAATAAAAAGTAATGATATGATACCCAAAAACACAAAGTGTTGAGGGGTTGCCAAGTAATAAAAAGGTATGATATCAAAATATGTTCCAAGTCAATGGCATTGGTTTTAGAATAGCTAGACAAATTGATTGGATCTTTTAATGCTTGGTAAACATTCTGTAAAACATTATTATATTAAATAGAAATCGTACTTGGCCAGCAGATGTGTGGTATTTTATTTTATTTTGTATTGTATTGAACTGTATGTAAATTCATAATTTCCCTATTCATCTTAATATATCCCCATTAGTAAATAGGTTTAACTTTGCTAATACATCTGCTGGCCAAGTACGGTTTCTAGATAAAACAATAATGTTTTACAGAATGTTTACAAAGCAAAAGATCCAATCAATTTGTCGAGTAGCTATTCTAAAACCAACATCATTGACTTAGAACAAATTTTGATATCATACCTTTTTAGGCCTTGGCAACCCCTCAACACTTTGTGTTTTTGGGTATGATATTCAACTACTGTACAAGTATAAACAGGGGAAATTATTGTTGTTTGGACACCGAAGAGAATTGCAGAATGTACAACTGTCAGATATGATCAAGAATAAATAGCAATAAGTCAAAAACTTCCAAGATTTTACATGGAGCATTTGATCATTTGCTTCCAGTTTGATTGAATCTCCGAGTAGCAAGTTTATTTCCCATCCGCGAATAAATTCACCTTGCCAATTAAAAACATAAATTAAATAACCCCGTCGCAGCAGACTTGCATACTCAGCGAATTTCCAAAGGAAATAGAGAAGTTTTATTTTCCCTATAAACTGTAGGAATGAGTATGAAGGTTTACTGCCATGGGATGTTAAAAAATGTAAGTTGACAGGAAATTTAACTGTTAGGCAAGGCAAAATATGAAAAATTATTAATATTTGGCTATTTTTCATTTTTCCCATAAAACCCCGTTGGGGTGAAGGATTGTCGACATGTGAGTGTTGTAAGTAAATATTATTTAAACCTTACCTCGTGAATGTAAATAAAAAATTTTACCAACTTATGTAAAAAAATAAGCTAGATACAGAGTTTTGTTGTACTGTATCCCATAAGAATAACACTGTAGTCTCCGGAATCTTTTGAGCCAAGTTAAAAATTCAAAATAATCAATTATTCGTTTTTTAAGCTCTTTTTAATGGTGTAAAAATTAAGGTCCAAAAATGCGATGTACCCATTTTGATCCCTTAGAAAATCCATAAAATCCTCTTCCCATAACCCGATTATTCTGGTTTGCTAAATCATGAAAATAGACCTGGTCTTACACCTTCATAAATAATTTCATCAAAATCAGAGGTCCTCTTAAAAAAATATTAATTCCACGGACGGACACACATACGTATATATATACATATATACGTATATACCGAGTGTCCCAGACCACCCTTTTAAAACCTACAGAATGGATTATTCACAAAACAAATCGTGCCATTATAGGTAAACCAGTTGCGCTCTGTCCATTGATGATAATTTTAATGTACAGGGTGTACCAGAAGTAACTTATCCAAACCGGAAGTCATTAATTTTAAACACGAACCCCTACTTTTTATGCTATTTTTGGATTCTAGATATAATTTTAAGACTACTTTACACTTTAATGCGTATCCCTAATCATAACGGTTAGGGAGATAATGGAGGTAGAAGTTTGATTTTTTTCCCATAAGAATAACGTAGAGCAAATTGTCATATCCATTAACACTGAAACTTTTGCCTTTAACATAACTCTCCAAGCATAAAAATATCTTAAAACCTCATTTTAGATAATATTTCACAAAAAATACCGATTTTCACGTAATTAATTTTAGTTTTCTACACATTTTAAATAATTTCCACCACATTGACAAATTAATGGAAAAATAAAAAAAAAAACTATGGCAAAACTAATAATTTATGATGCTAAAGCGTTTAAAAGAAGAAGCTAAGGCATTTGTATGCTAGGCCTCTAGTTTAAAGAGAAATTTACAGAGATAATGGATGTGAAATTTAGCCCCATGTTATTCTTATGAAAAAAATAAAGATTTGACCTCTATTTTCTCCCAAACCGTTAGGATTAAGGATGCATATTAAATTGTAAAGTAGTGTTAAAATTATGTGAAGAATCCAAAAATACCATAAAATGTGGAGGTTCGTATTTAAAATTAATGACTTACGGTCCGGTTAGGTTACTTCTGGAACACCCTGTACATTGAAATTATTACCAATGGATAGAGCGCAAACGGTTTACCTATAATGGCACGATTTGCTTTCGTGAATAATTGAATGAATGAATGAATGAATGAAAAATGTGCTTTATTTACAAGTTTACACAAAAAATTTACACAAAAATAAAACAAACACTTGTAGAACAATGGTTATTATTTTAACCGTCTGTTCGGTTGGCACTATATATGGCAGTAACTATGACAAAAGTAATAAGAGAAATACACTTTAATATACCATACGGTAAATTCAACAAGAATTATTTTTCATGGGGAAAGCATTCTTTTAAAAATTAAATTCTTTAATAATTTCCCACCTATATTGCCATGCTCTTTTAAGGTTTTATAGGACACGCCAATTCTTCCCATTTAAATACTGAGTATATTCAAATTCATTTAAAGTATTTTTTCCTAACCAGAATGTTCTTATGTGTGCTAGAATAGAGCGTAAATTGCGATAAAATGATAGGCCGTTTCGTGAACATTCAAATTACAAAGAGAGCAATTATAATTTTTGACAATCCACGGTTTGTAATTGAAATCTATTAGTTCCACCCTAGCTTTTATTGCCCACGATATTACATCAACATTGTTGGAAGGTCGAGCGTTAGCAATTGCTGGTGGTAGACAGAGGTACGCGCACGGCCGACGCACTCCCCCCTCCACCTCCCCCGCACCGCCACCGCAACCGACCTCAGTTTTCGTGAATAATTAGTTTTGTAGATTTTAAAAGGGGTGTACGGGTGGTCTGGGACACCCGGTACATAGACAGTAAAATGTACGAATTTTTGTTTGGGTTCAGGTGGCGTCCCTGGTGGCTGTCAGCAGCACAGCGTTCACGCGCAGTCATGGTGCGCACCCATATACCCATCTCTCTCTCACTCGCATTTCCTCTGAATCTCCTGGCCAACTCTTGACTGTGTATTTGCTTATTAGGGTAGTAAAATTAAGCCAAAAGTACCAGGGGGACCGAGCTTGAGCTCGGTAAAATTATTACTTTAGTTCTCACACAAAGCTCGTTCGCTCCCCTCACTCGCCCTCTTCCATTTTAAAGACGAGCTCGTTCGCTTCGCTCACTCGCCAAGCCGACGGGTGCTGCACTTTGGTATAATTTTCCCAAGCAACAAGTTAAAGATGTAACACATTGGTTTATATCTACAGTTATCAGCTGATTTTTGTTCAATTAAAAAATCTCCATAAGGATAACATGGAAACTTTGAAGTGCTCTAGCGCGAAAACCGGATTTTTCCCAGCTATGGGACCAGCTCCAATCGATTTCTGGTGGCCAAAACCCCCATATTCAATAAAAAAATCCAAAATCCTTGGAGCGAAAAAAAACTTTGCCCGGACAAACGGAGCTTGTTTTAGAGTATAAGATAAGATATGGCTGAAAAATGAAATAATTTTTGGACAGCGGATTTTTGTTGAAATGTGTTCTATGCCATCCCCTGACCTCCCTCAGAAAAGTCCCCTGAAATCCCCAGTGGGCAACATGCCTAAAAATGATGGGATGGCCCATGTGGAGTCAGAAATAAATCTTTCTTTGACCAGTAGGTTTATCTTGACCAGTCATATGCTTATCATACTACCCTTGAACCACCCTAGACATGGACGTCCCAAATTAAGTTAAAAAAATTAGTTACAAATTAGAAATTAGTAAAAATTAGTTAAAAAAAATTCCTAGTCCATAGCCATGCTATACATAATTTTAAAGGTCTTAGTAAGGAGAGTACATAGACGAAATCCAGACCTCAAAAGGTTAAACATGTCGGAAGTTATTGTATTTCAAAATTTTGATAATATTATTTTATCCTGAACTTTGAACGCCTGCCATTTCACTCCCGACAGTTATATTGAGTTCGGGTTTACGGCATTGTATTCTACATTTTAAGACCTTTAATTTGATATATATAAACCTTCTGAAACGTATTTAAATTTAGTATGCTTAATATCAAACTTTAATGTAACTCCTTATGGGCCAACCCCTCATTTTTAAGCGTGATCCCCATATGGGATTTCTGGGGACTTTTTGGAGGAAGGTCAGGGGACGCCATAGAACACATTTAAAAAGAAATTGGCTTTTCAAAAATTATTTCATTTTCCCCACTAATTTTACTACACTATATCTGCAGCGTATAATTCGCGTGTTTGAGCTAGAAATTATCTGTGTGAAACTAATTTTTAGTTTATTTTATCACAAAACTTGTTCATTTTATTTTATAATATCATACATTATTTTCATCTAACCATTTTAAAATTAATTTGTAAACTTTAAAGGTGATTTTAATCTAGTTTTTGAGTGTTAAAGGACGAATTAAAATCTAATTTTTTATTTAACATGGACAGGTTTGAAGGTAGGAAGAAGACTGGGAAAAAGTTATCTCCACGGAGAAAATCTAGCAAGTAGCATATTTAAAAAATAATTTCTTAAAGAAAAAAATATTTTCAAACAAGCGGTAAGAAAATATGTTTGTTGGTGGTAGGGTTATTATTGATAGGTATATATGCAATGAAAAGTGTTTAATCGTTTTATAAGTCTATCTTTGGTAAGTACTTTCCAGTAATCCTAATTAAACTTATTAATGAAGTCCCAAAAATTTTAAAAACAAATCTTAAGATTTATTACAAATCATATATGAAGTTTTAATTGTTTAAGTGCACTTCAAAGAGTGCAATGCGTATAAATCCTTATCATTGTTTAGTGAACGCAACTCCAAAAAAAATCTTGAAAGTTTTAGTCACTAAAGTAATGTATAGTAAAAAAATAATAAATTTTATTCCGCTGACAATAATTAACATTGTACGGGAATTCACATTTGTAGAGAATTTACATAAATTCTTTCTATGTGTTTCACAATTAAATTTCACAATTTCGGATTTTTCAACAAGATTATTGTTAATTTATTCAATACTCAAAACTTTTTTCAAGTCTTCCAATTATTTTTTAACTGATTTTTTTTCTCTTCTTTTTCTTTTTTTCTCCTTTCTTCATTCTTCTAATAATCACTAAAGACTAGATTAAAATTATATCCAAGGAGAAGATGTTACAATAATAATAATAATATTAATAACAGATTTTTTAGAGAAGAAAATTTTTTCTAATAAGCGGCAAGCAAATTTGTTTGTGGCCGTGGCTGGTTGCAAGGGATGGACCACTATCATTACTGTCTCGAAACTCGGACTTAAAATAAATTACTTATATTATGTTCGATGAAGAAGTTAAAAATGTGTTGTACTCCGAGATTGAAGGGAGCTCTACCTTGGCTCAAAATTTCATAATAACATTGCTTTCGTATAGTTAAATATGAGCGAGCGGCCGCGAAGAACGTTGGCAGATGTTTTTACGGGGAAAATCAACTGCTTCATGAAGATTGGTGAATGTTTATGGAATTTGTCAAGGACTAAGCTACGAATAATACAGGAATAATTTTTGCAATCATACATTATTATGTTTCAAACAACGGCTGTATTAATTATTATTATTTTTTAACTTTAATAGCGACATTAATTTGTGTACACAAAGCATATTTTGTTTGCAATAAATATTACCGTAAGCGTAGCTGCAAACTAAACATGACATTTTCCTGCTTTTACACAATACATACGGTATTAAAGATTTCTACGCATAATCATCAAAACTTTCATATTTATATGGCAAAAAATAATTACTTACTCAAACTTACTTCAACTACTTACTTAATTACTTACTCAAATCAGCGGTGTTGCTTATTCTTGTGGTAACACTTATCACACACATGGATACACTGAAATACCTTCCAAACACTTCACACAATGTACTCACACTATGTTATGTACTACATACATAGTGTGCTACTACATAGCACAGTGCTTGAGATTTTTACATCAATTTACGAATAGGGGCAACTAATTAGGTGGCAAGGGAGTGGAGCCTCCATCCAGCATAAAAATCAGCATATTTGCATGGTTGATTATGATTTTACAACTCTCTCAATTTTAAAAATTACGGAGAACTAAGAAGTGTTTTTAAAACTAGCCATAGGCGATTTTCAAAGCTTTTCATTATTGTTGATTATGTGTAGTTTTAATTAGCCGGTTTTCTTAATGTCTTGGTTGACAAGATCGTCGGTGGAAGTATCCTTCTTACACTCGACTTTATAGTAATTTACGAATTTAGGACAACCCCTAAGGGGGCATGGGGGCGGAGCCCCCATCGAGCCGTAGGCGAGTAAAATACTATAATACCAAATAGTTAGTGAAGACCGATCAAATATTTTTTGGGATAGAATGTTACTAGGGAGCAGGTAGAGAGTTGGACATCTGAGGAATTTAGGACAAAATGTTACTGGAACAATTGTTACCTGGGACAAAATGTTACGACGCGGATTTATCGGAATATGATGTACATCGTGATTTAGTTAGTTATTTTTATTTTTTATTTATTTATTTTTTGTGGACTCTACAGGACAGTTGAAGTATCGTTGCTTTCAGTGGTCAGTATACGGCTTGGTTATTTGTTAGTGCAGTGTGAAGTACTCTTTTAAAATAGTTATTTAAAGTTATTTAGTTACTTGTAAACTTGCATCTTTCGAAGGGTCGAAAAAATAGTATGCCTTATTGTTAAAGAGACATTAATAACTATGAAAAATAAAACTACTTTCGTTTTACAGTAATCACTATCAACTCAAAAACAAAACAATGTTTTGATATACCTTTTTGTTAAATTTTTCACAGTACGTTATAAATAAAATAATGTTACTTTTAATTTAATTTGTTATGACCATTTTTATATTCCTTAGTTCTTTTGTACTGAAATTTATTAAACAAATCAAATTGATATGAAGGTTAAATGTAGGTTGACAAACGATATTCACTTAAAAGAAACAAATATACCCTTAAAAGATTACAAAAATTCTTTTCTATCAACTGTTAAAAGCAATATTCTAGGGTTGTTTCCACAATAACATTCTAAATGAGCTATATTAATAAAATTTTGGGGGTTCTTTTTGTAATAATAAATTAAACAGCTCTACTTGTTTGTTATACATAAGCCACTATTTCTTTTTAGGTTATTTTGAATTGCCGTTTTCTTAAAAACACATCAATTGAAAGAAGACTATTTACTGAATATTGTGTGAAAATTTCATGTTTATAAGTTTCACAGTTTTTGAGGTGTGCTTGCTTAAAGTCATCCATGTCACCGATGAAAGCGGCGAACGCATCTCCTTCCGAGGCCGCAACGGTGCGCGCTGGGTTAAATATATAGCTGTCTAGACGGTCTTTCGTATTACTTATCGCTACCGTGAGATTCGTTTTGAGTTAGTGAAAGTATTACTGACCTATTAAATAATAACATAAATAATAACAGCGTACTGTAAACTGTACTGGGAGCTGATTATGTGTATCAGCCCCGGTGTCGCGACCGCGGGCGACACAGCGCCCTACCCGGGCCCCAATATTTGGGTCTTTCTACCCAATATTTTTTGTCCTAATGGAGAAGAAGACGAAGGAGACGTATGAACTGGTCTTTGACTTTATCAAACATATTGCACCAGCACTCAACCCACAAGTTGTTTTAAGTGAATTCGAAAGATTCCTCCCAGGAAGCTTTGAGAGTGAAATTCCCAAGCAGCCACATTCTCGGCTGTTTCTTTCACTCATTAAATGTAAGCTTTTAAATACTTGGTGAATTTCAAATTTATTTGTAATGCAGTATACAGAAATGACGACACTATTAATACGATTTTTTGACATTGTGGTAGCGAACGTGAATATACTATATACAATAGTTACATTGAGAACAAACGAGTTTGAATTAAATCCTGCATTCCCTTGAATTAGTCATATCAAACGCATACCCGTATTTGAAACCAATTTACTTTGAGGCTATCTTTCGCAGCGAACATGAAATACATGTGACATCATATTATGATAGGTAAGGCCAGGTGCACACGAGCGTCTTGAATCTGCGTCGACGCGGCATTATCTTGCGGCGGCATTTAAGCAGTGTGTGTAATCAAATGGAATGGTTCACACGAAAGGGGTAGCAGCAGCGTTGCAGCGGCCGTGATGCTGCGTCGATGTGGCTGCAAGCTTCACGCTCGCGTCGGCGTTCTCGGTTCACACGAGCGTTTTGCACCTGCGTCGATGCAGCTTCCTTCTGCAGCGGCGTTTGAGCAGTGTATGTAATCAAATGGTGCGGTACACACGAGACGAGTGCAGCAGCAGCACATCTGCGTAGATGTGGCTGCAATATTGGAGACTTGCGTCACTGCCCAAACGTAGCTGCACTGCCTCTTCTCTCAGTGTTGCCACATGTCCATAAAAAAACACAATAATTTTGAATAATACTAATAAAAATAAATAATTGATATTTTATAAAATATGAATTATTTAGATGAAAAATAAACGTCTTAAGGCCAGTTAGGATTCTGCCGTGCCATCGTCATTAAAAAGTTACTCAGTACTTAAGTTTTCAAATAAAAAAAAATTGTGATATATGTTATCCTGTAACTAATTTATTTCAATTAATATAGACCGAATCGAGCAACTACACCTTCAAATGCATTAATAAGGGAATAATAATACCAATGTTAATTGATTCCTGCGTAATATAAAGAATACTAATTTACTCTTTACAATGAGACCATTACTTAAATTCCAATTATGTATTATGTTTAATAAATTGTAAAAAAATGTATTTTACAGATGCAGAATGGATAAATTCTTACCACTGTACGTTTTCGACTATAGTAAACATGTTTTTTTACTTGAGGCAATAATAATAATGATAGCCAAGCAATGTTCTCTCATAAGTAACTGTTTGAAGGGTTCCCTACGATATAGTTTATATTTCCCCTCCCAAATTTGCTATTTACGTTAAGGTGGCATTGTTATTGGCAGTACAGAATTCATGGTCTAAAGTAAATATTTGGCACATGGTCTGAGTAGATAGTATGCTAGCTTAAATTAGCCTTGTCGTTAAAGCCTTTCCATTTTCAAAATCAACTTCAAACAACATTTCACCCATCTGAAAGTCATGTTTGTCAACTCGAAGATTGACAAACATGACTTTCAAAAAAACAACCTCGCCCCTGCCACACAAAACGATGAGGGCCGTCCTTAGAAATACTCTGCCTCCGCCTCCTCATCACAAGGAGAGGATCACAGGTCCTATGGATCACAGGCGCTAATGGTAATTGTTGTTACCTTTCTATTAATTGTACGCATTGTAATAATTATTTTACTCATTGTAATTATGGCACCGGTAAATTAATTAGCAAACTTTACCTTGTCACTTCAAAGGACACAAAAAAGACTAACAAATGCTCCTTTTACTAAATAGGAACTCGCCAAAGGGTGTACCTAGTGCTTCCTATTCTTTATAGTTAGAATATAATTATAAACTAAGAATGCAGTTTTCTTTTATATTCCTTCATTATTTTTCATAACTCCGTATACGAAAGTGACAACTTGCCGTACAGCTGAGACCTTGGAAAGTAGTCATTTCCCAAACTGTCACCTTCAGCTGATTTTACTGACCTGTACGGAAAGTAATGTTTGTAAACATTACTTTCCGTCCAAGGTAAACAAACTTTTCCGTACAGCAACAATCAGCTGGGTTTAAAACAAATTAAATGTTGAATTCCAGCTTTGTTTACTTTGTCCAATGGCGAAGAATTTACAAAAATAATCCTCCTTTAAAACTTCCACATTTATTAATAATTGCGTCGTGATGAAAAGTATCGTTCACAACTCGTCCGGAAAGCCCATTTCCAGGCTCAATAGTGTTTTCCACACTCGGCTTCGCCTCGCGCGTAAAACACTATCTCGCCCAGAAATGGGTCACTTTCCGGACTAGTGGTGAACTATACTATATTTGAGCACTGATCGATATTTCGATAGCATGAATATACTGATTTTTTAAAATCCACATGACTATTATGGCAATTTATAATCATATGTTGCATAAACACAAGTGAACGTCAAACTAACGATACGTGTGAACTGACTATTTGCAGCACGGCCGCGTCGACGCAGCGTGCACGCAGAGTGTTTTGACGCTCCTGTGAACCGGGCCTAAATCAGTACTACGTCTCTTCTTCACCACGAATAAAAAATTTATGATTAAGGATTTTCTGTTTTTCTTGTAAAAAATGTTTTTGAAACAGTCTAATATCAGATGAATAATTTAACATCGATTGCAGCGTTTCTGACGCGGTGAACATGCACCATCCAAAAACTCCGGTATAAAACGAAAGCATTGGACGAGAAATCCATTCGCTTTATTGTATAATCAATGATTATATAGTACTCTAGGAGTAACCTACGCTTATATGCGTGTAAATAAACGGAAAATAAGGATAAGGCAACATAACTTTAAAAAAATTTCAAAAACCAAAGACATGTCAATAATGTTGTAAGACCCAACCCACACAATATATTAATACATATACTTAACTTTTCATTATGTTATTATTCATTTTATTATTTCTTGGAAGTAGTAAACAACTAGATGGCTTAAAATTATTTCACTCCTTACTGTACAAAGGGGTAGGCTATTTGATTAATTTCAACCTTATTTCAAAGTTAGTTTCTGAACGTTAGTATTATAAACATACACTTTGCCTCTAACTGTTGATATGTTGCTTTTGAAATTTGTCAACTTTTGCCGAACAGGTGATCGTTCATTGATATATAGTTTTTTGTGTCATGAAGCCAAATAGATAAATTTAGAAAAATTTCCATTTTCTTTTGGACTGGATGTGTCTATTTTAATCATAATGAGAACTTCAATAAACTATATATTAATAGGCAAGCATGTTTCATTTTATCCTTTTTTCTCAGCGTGTGTGCACAGAAGGAGAAATTCGCGCATTCCGCGACGAAAGGTACTTAGTTGCCTGTAGATGAGCAGAATTCCATTAATTCAGATCGGCTTCCAGGGCTGAGCCAGGGCCTATGATATCTAACGGGCCTGTATACTTCCCCCCACCACCAAAGTCACGTGACTAAATGCGGCCGATCTGCAGCACAAGATTCCATATGATGACATTGTGAAAACGTGACATCCCTCGCTTATTTTCCATCTCTTAGGAATTAGATAATAGGTTATTCGACAAGACTTTTATATTCTGATTTAAATAAAATAATAAACAAAATTATACCATTACTGCAAAATTTTAAAATATTCTTAGAAATTTACTACGATATAAAGTGAACAATTGCATTCAATTTATAGTTTTGTTTACACTTATCAGCTGTTGACATAAAATTATATTTCATTGCTAGTGATGATTTTTTAGAAGGTAAAATATAAAACTTAACTTGTTTTTAACGAAAGTAAAAAGACTATTTGGCAATCTACTAATTTAATACGTTTATTCCATGTCTTATTCCCAGAAATATCTTTGAAAACATTAAAAGAAAACTATTTACAAAAAAGACAATACACCCTACAGTGGTAGGCTATTAATTGAAATTTTTGTTTTACCTAAAGAATGTGTTTAAGGTTTGCAAAGCATAACTTTATTAGTATCGTTCAATTTGCAATTTAATGACGGTTAGAATAATATGGAACACTTAAGACTTCATTGAATTACATTTAAAAGTACACGCAAAAACTATAGCGAAGTCACGCTATTGCAATTCTTTTAAAAATGGAGTTGACAGCTGAAATTCGGCCGCATCCGGTCATGTGACCAAACATATATGCATGCAGGCCCGTTATTTTTCGTAGGCCCCGGCTGAGCCCTATAACCCTATACTACAAGCTTTCAAAGTTTCAATGTTAATCTTATAGGAGAAGGATAATTTAACGAATCATTAGACAGCTGTTGGTAATAACAATTGATAGCAAATCAGGAAGAACATATGTTTCCTCAATAAAACATTTTAAACTAATTAGTTTATGATCAACTGAACTATTGGTTGAATTTCGACCAGTGGGCGATCCCTAACTCTTTTTATTGTTATTAGTCCATAAAAATATAGATTTGTATGTTTTTTTACATATTTTTGAAATAGGCTAATAAATTGTATTTCGCGTATTATAGCCTATCACGGTAGGCAAGAAATAGTTTTACTATACAGTACCTATGACTAGCGCATGGACATTGGTTAAAAACAAACAACCTAAGCACCACTGAAGAAATTATGAGGGAAGTAATATACACACTCAAACAGATTTCAATGCATTTCTTATGGGAAATTTTATTGCGGCTCACTAGTTTAGTAATGCGCAGAATGACTTCAATAACAAACTGTGTATGAAGTGAACGAGCTCGTCGTGGGTGGGCAAATTAACTCGTCTTATAGAGGAGTTAGCAAACTAACCAACCTTTTTTAAGCTTGACTTTTCAGTGGATCATATCCAGTTACCTAGTGTTCATATATTGTTAACTAGCCAACCTGTCTATGCGTGCATTACCACAAAGAAAATCCGTTACCGCCGGTTCGGGAAGGAGCGAGTGGTGGCGGCGGCAGACACCGTCGTGGCCGGCTCGGGGTCTATTGTTTGGTGCGCTGACTGTGCCAGAGGGAAGAAATAAACACTTGCCGCGCAGAGGGAACAAATATACACTTGGCTCCCAGAGGGAAGAAATAAACAAACTGTTTAGTGAATTATGTTTTAGAGTGTTTATTTGTTCCCTCTGTAATTTTGTCCCTGAGTTTTCTCTAGACTAAGTCTACGTTTTTAGTTTGGAGTGTACCAGAGGGAAGAAATAAACAGTTGCCTAGTAGAGGGAAGTAATATACACTTATAATTTTAGTGGAGGGAAGAAAAAACAGTGCGAAATAAGAGGGAACAAATTACGAGAGAAGAAATATACACACCCATGAGTGAGATAGATGCAGCCTTTTTACTGATTTTTATTTAATTACTGGAATAACCCAATAAACTTTAGCCAAAATAGTAAATATTCTTTTTGTGATATTCGATTTGTTTCCCATTAAAGTTTAATTAACCTTTTGTGTTTATATTTTTGTATAAATTTGGGCAAAAAACATTATTTTTTTAATAAAAAATTGCCAATGTGTTCAAATATTCCATATTTGATTATTTTTTTTACCTACCTAACTATTTAAAAACCCACTCAAAGCAAGCTTCACAGAATCTGTAAATAAAATCATGGGTAAAAAAGACAATATGACAAAGATATCAGTAATTAACCAATAGAGTACTGTAACAAATTTTACTGAATTACTTTATTCCTATATACGTGATTAAGAACCTCTCAAAGTCCTGGAACCATTTTTATCTCCTTCACTATATTTTTCTTATAATAATAACCATAACACTGGTGAAAATCGGAGATGAAACGTTGAATTAATAATCTAATAATTAATAATCTAAGTCAAAGGTTATCAAGGTATAACAATTTGTTATGTCTGGTATGTGTTCAGCAAAGGTAGATTTATAATATGTTGTCTCTGTTTACTTCTAATTTTTGTCAGGTCGAATGAGTTGATGTTGGTTTATAATTCGAATTAATGAAGTTTTTAGATTTTATTTAGAGCTGTACAAATTAATCATATTTTATATTTTTCTTTGAATGTTTGGTTAAAACTTCTTTTCTTATCATGATACCTATTAGTTTAGTTTGTCAACCATTACTTTTAGCAATACTCAATACTTTTGATTGACTTTTTTCATACTTTTCTTGGTTCATTGGGAACTCTATTTAACTTTTAGTCAGTGAATTAAATGGGGCAATTGTGTGCTGAAATGGATGATTGCATTTTGCTCGTACGATAAGACCTGCGGGTTGTTTTTTTATATATATTTGGAAAGAAAGTATGTTACTTATTTCTCAGTTGTTAAAGTTAAAATAATTTATTTTCGTTGTATAAACTTCTATAGTAAATTTAATGGTATCTGAAAGCTATTTCCTTAGGTCGATAAATCAGCAACTTTACGGTTATCCTCATTTTCAATGCTACAAAATCATCATCAACTTAATATCCCCGCCAAAAGATTCTTAAAAAAATTTGAAATATTTATTATCTTAGTTGGCTTTATATGTTTAATGTACAAACAATTAATTATACAGTTAGTTGTACAGATATATGGTGCGTTTTCCAGATAAGAGCGAGCATAGGCTCAATGAGAGCCATAGGGCAAGAATTTTTTTTATATATAACTTTGATTTACTCTTACTTTTCTAAATAATGATTTTTCCATTTACGGTGTACATTTGGGTTCTTTGAGTTGTCATCTTTAAGAATGGTCATGGTTTCATTGACAGATACATTGGAATACATGTTCCAAAATAAATGAATATTGCGTTTCCAGGCATATCTAAAAGTTTGGTATTGTCTATGAGGTGGAATGTATTAGAGATTCTTCGATCATTTTCTATAAGTATAATATATTTGATCTTTTAATTAAAACTTTTTCAAACATTTCAATTTGAAATGTTATAATATGATAGTCTACTACAGCCCTGGTTGAGACATTATTTTGTAGGTTGTTGATTGTCCCTTAAGCATAGAAGGTCTTATCAACTTTTGTTTATATAATTCTTTATCTGGTATGTTGTACTCCTTGTCATAGTATTTCCTTGATATCAATATAAATGTATATTCATTAATATATAAAATAACTTTTTGTAATAAATAAAAGTCGGCTTGTTAGTAATAAATTTCATCCCCTATTCATGCCTTATAATTTAATTCTTAGTAAATTGGGTGTTTTGATATGAGTAACTGAAAAATTTTGAATAACAAAGAAGTAATCATAAAAATATTTTCGTTATTTTTATTATAATTTATGTTAATATTTTTTTTATTAAAAGTCATCTTCACCCCTGTGCCAGTAGTCGATTGTTGCGCATCTGGCAATGTTAACCAGACGGATTTTAATGCCAAACAAGGTGTTCAATCCCCTGTTTCGGATCCCATTTTTGAGCCGATTTTCTTTGAACTTGGTAACTGTTTAGTTGAATAGTTATATTAGGCCTCTCATACCTCGAAAACTTAGAAAACTTAACAAATATTACTAAGGAAAATCGAATTACTTTGCAACATCACAGGGAGTAATATGTGTTAAATTCGGTCGGTTGAAAATCGGTTGAAAAACGGCGTCCGAACAGGGGAATAAAATACCATAATTATAATGGTTAACATTGCCGACTGCGCAACAATGGGCTACTTTCTCAGAGGTGAAGACAATGAATACAGAGTCTTATAAGAAGAATAGGTACCATGTTAAATATTCTGCCGTTTTTTTAATTGGGCACCTCACCACCTTGCTGCGCTGAGCATTGGCTGTTCCAACTGCTCTACGCGCCCCCACGCCCCTCATTGTTGTAATTAATTGGGCATCTCACCTCCAGGTTGCGTCGAGAGTTGGCTGTTCCAACGTACGGATACACACAGCTAACTGTTCCAGTTCCACTACATCCCCCTCCAGCCACCACCGCTAAAGCACCAATTCTAAATTGCAGTGTTTCATTGAAAAATTAAATAATCGTTCTTATTGAAAATTGTAATCTTTCATAGTAAAAATTAGGCTATCACTAGGCCTAAATAAAAATAACTACGGTGTTAATTTAATGTTAGATCTAAATCGTTATGAAAAATGTGTAAAAACATTGCAAAGCAATTCATTTCAAATTAATCACATGAAAAGGTTGGTCTGCGAGAAAGTTGTTTTTTTTTTTTAAATATTGGTTTGGTAAATTTTGAGAAAATAAATTTAGTTCAAACTTAGTGGTTTGTAAGGGATTGACATCCAAAACATTCCATTGCCTGCATATCCAGGGAAAATAATATTAAAAATATATCGATCTTAAAAAAGTTTTTAAAATAGGCCCTATCCACATTGTCGACGTGAATTAAATTTTATTTGTCAACATTAAAACACAGTAAAAAACTAAACTGACCAATGTTTTTCAATACTACTGTAAGTCAGATGGCTACTGAGGAAATTAAATTTTAATTTTAACGATAAACGCAGTACGTTACATAAAGTCATAGCTACATGCGTGGAGTCGAACGCGTAAACTGCTCTTGTGTTGAGGGCGGTGGCCCTCACATCGTTCAGCGGTGGCTATCAAAGACATTTTTGATGCTGTCAAATACTAATTTTTGCCATTAATTGCTGGGAGAAAGTTTGTGTCTGTTATATAATGAATTATTCTGTGGGGTTTTTCATAGCCGAATATTCGAGACATACTTTCAAAATTTTTTTAACAGGGCCATTCTTTGAGGTTTTTTGGGTCATATGGAGGTTGGCTAAAACCTCTCAAAATCTTATGAGAGTATACATTTTAACTATAGTGGTTTCAAAATTACGACAGTTAATTTTAAATTTTCAAATCTTGATATTGTGTCTAAATTATTATAAATTTTATAACAATTATAGCGTACCACGTACAAAAAAGTTGCAAATTTTTATCATCTAAGTACCCTAAATATCACGAGTATGGAGATTTACAGATTGACAGACAAAGGAGATATCGTGGGTGTATCTAGGAAATCATAGCCTACACATTTTAAAATTGACTTAATGAAAAAACATAGGTGTACTGATTTTGCCATCGGCCGTTAATTTTATCCTATCTTGGTATTTTTTATTCATTTTATACTTAAAATTTTCATCCAAATTTATTAATTTACTCTACTTTATAAATGTCTTCGTTTTGAGTTATTTAAAAATTTGGGAGGAGTTCCGCACTATGCGTCTACAGAAAAGGCTGATAACATGGGTAGGATAGCAAAAAACCTGGCTAAAATTACATTTGAAACCATTACAAATTATTGTTGCATGACCTTTTGATTCGTAAATTCTGGTTCTAACGTCCACGTTGACCATACTTTAACGACATTGTATAATGTCAAAAATCAGTTATGGCGAAAACTTAGAGGGTTACTTTTAATTAATAATATAACTTACATTACCTTTTATAAATTCATTCTTAATTTATATTTTACTACATTTTGAGATAGCAATTTCATAGAACTGTTACAAATGAATATACAGGATAACAAATCTTTTCATAATTTTTATTTAGTTTGATTTTATATTTATGCGGAAGTGAAATTTATTGAAGAGAAAGTAAATTACAAACTGGATTATACTAATAATATAATATTATAACAGCTCGATATTAATTTTTGCCAATGACCCCAAGGAAGTCTGTGGCTAAATTAAGTAGACTCCTCGCTCTGCGATCTAGCGCTTTTAATGTAGTTTAGAATTGAAAGTTTTGCAAGATGTTGTGTTTCTTACTGTTGACTAGCCTACATATCTTGTTTAGAACAAACAAGCATCATAGAATACTTCAGCATTGCTGGACGAAATAATGGTTATATGTTTAATTATATAGAATGTAAAAATTATAAGATTTCACAACTATGTGCTTAACAAATATTAAGTAAAAACTAGATAGTCAATACACCGTGTCATTCTTATGAAATCATAGACCGAACGACGAAGTAGTCTAAGAGAGCTCGATTCTCAAAGTGAATATCTTCAAGGCACTATTAATTCAATTGCCAACGATCAAAACATTTAATTGTTAATTACTCAACTGCATGATGAAATTCATCTAAATGTCAACAACTTTCCCTCTGAAAGTTTGTTTCTGACCCAAAAATAAAAAAATTCCTTGCTTAGTAACTTTTTAATGTCAGACTAAATAAACAATTAAAAGTTCCAACTTGTAAATTACATATATTTCACAAATTAAAAAATATTCATATTATTTGATTCTGCATTTCATACAGAAACCGAATATATACGTTTCATAGCATATCAACCAGTTTGGTTAGGTCCAGGGGTGTGTAACGGTCGCGCGCTATCCTTAACGCTGATTTCGCCGTAGATGCTAGGTTAAAGGGGGGATTTCACGTAATGGAACAGCCCAGGAGTACAGCGCGTGCAGCCTGGTGGTGAGATGCCCAATTATCACGTTTGGCAGAATTAAAGCCATAAGGCTTGTTCTTCTTATAAGACTCTGTATCCATTGGTGAAGATGACTCTTAAGTGGTCAGGCCTCTTTTTGTTTTCTTTTTCACCGTCCACATGGACTATTGTTGATCTATGCGTGGATTGAATTAGTCATTGTATGGTGGGGTGAGCGGCTACAATACAGAGGTAAATGGTACTGAGAAACGTCACTGGATGAACGTGAATTCGAACCCACGACATCACTGCCATGGTCCGGGAGTGTGTGTGGTCCGCTAAACACTACGCCACCAATTTCTCCAATATAGATTTAAAAATATATTTAATAATAAAATAACCCTTTGTCTTAAAATGTTTTATAATCTTACAATGGGTTTTATCGAATATTTAAATATGAATTTTTAAAGCTTAATTAAATAGCGGTTTTAACAGAACAATGTAATCTTATATTGATATTTAAATCCAGAATTTTTTACGGGATTACTATCAAAAAGTAAACTATGTCAAAAAGCTTGTTACATTTTAAGCTTACTTACAATTTTATTCTAATGTCCCGTTTTAACATGTATCCTATTACACTGAATAATACTTTTGGCATCCGGCTAGTTACATTAAATTTATTAAAACGAAATGAAAAATACATTAAATTTTATTCTTAATGTTTCATACGTATGAAAATTGTCATAAACATATACAGGACAAAAGCATGAAACCCCTATGCTTTTCAGGGATAGAACAGGAAAGATAATTCCCGTCCTCAGTCTAACATGTGAATAATGAATACTTACATTGTGTGAGAAATTAACGCAACCAAAACGAGAAATATATGTTGAGGTGAGGTCTCTACGTCATCTGGAAGAAATTTTTGCAGTCCTCATTACTTGATAACGTCATTTTTTGTTGGTGACGTCATTAAGATGACGTCATGTGCTGAAATCACTGAAACGCCCTTCTCTTAGTCAACATCACGTCATTTGTGTACCGTCATAAACGTTTTATGACGTCATCTTTGACGTTATAGGAGGGGTATTTGGTGACGTGATCATTTGTGACGTGATCTTGATGACGTCATGTGCTGAAATTGCTACTACTCTTGTCTTATGAAATGTAATAATAACCAAAATATTATTAATTCTAAATCATGTAATGTACATAAAAATTTATAACTTTATTCATATAAATTTTACAATCGTGTTATCTAACAATAGTTGGGTGGCAACAGACACCTAAATTAGCATGAACATATACAGGACAAATGCATAAAACCACTCCGCTTCGTCAGGGATATAACGGGAAAAATAATTTCCCAAAACGAGGACTATTCGGTGAGGTGAGGGCTTAACGTCGTCTGGAAGAAACATTAAGTCCTCACCGGAAGTACTCACGAACGAGCACCTAACGTTCTCCGTATGCTTCAATGAGGGCTTATATATGATGAGCTGAGGGCTTAACGTCGTCTGGAAGAAACGTTAAGTCCTCATTCGAAGTACTCACAAACGAGGACCTAACGTTCTCCGTATGCTCAAATGAGGGCTTAACGTCGTCCCTATAAAGCTATCTATATATATATCTATATATATATATATATATATATCTATGTGTCCGTTAACACGATAACTTTTGAACGGAACCTCCGATTTTGATGAAATTTGTTACAGGGATGTAAGCCAGCGTCTACTAGGTTGAGTTCGCGAACCAGAATGATCGGACCATGGGAATAGGGTTTTATGGGGTTTCAAAAGGGTTAAAAATGGGTTTTTGGCTTTTTTTACTTTTATTTAGAAAATTCAACAATTTTAACTTAAACCATTTAAAAGAGCTTAAAAAAACAAACAATCTAGTATTTTGAATGTTTTACCCAGCTTAAATGGTTATGGAGAAAATCCAAAAAGTATGTTTTTCATGTTATTCTTATGGGAAATCAACAAAACCTTCTAACTTGCTTATTTATTGACATATCTTGATAAAATTTGGTATGTACATTCATTAGGAAGCGTTTAACTTATATTTGCTTAGAAAACCCATTTGGCGGCAAACCTACGTACTCACCCCTATAGGGTTTATGGGGAAAATAAAAAGAACACCATAGCCTTATAAAATTTGGTATGTACAATCACTAGGTAGGGTTTAACTTATATTTACCAACAAAACCCATATGGCGGCAAACCTACATACTCTCATCCCCATGGATTTTATGGGGAAATAGAAAATATACCAAAATTCCATTAGAAATTCGCTGAGTACGCAGGTCTGCTGCGACGGGGGTATTTAAATCTTATACTCTAAAACAAGCTCCATTTGTCCGGGCAAAATTTTTTTTCGCTCCAAGGATTTTTGATTTTTTTATTGAATATGGGGGTTTTGGCCACCAGAAATCGATTGGAGCTGGTCCCATAGCTGGAAAAAATCCGGTTTTCGCGCTAGAGCCCTTCAAAGTTTCCATGTTATCCTTATGGAGATTTTTTAATTGAACAAAAATCAGCTGATAACTGTAGATAAAATAAACAATGTGTTACATCTTTATAACCTGTGGTTTTAGGAAAATCATACCAATGTGCAGCAAACCTTCCGCCTGGCGAGTGAGCGGAGCGAACGAGCTTTGCGTGAGAAACGAAAGTAATAATTTTACCGAGCTTAAGCTCGGTCCCCCTGGTACTTTGTCTAAAATTGGTCCAAAATCGGGGTTTAAGCTTATTTGAGACAAATTTGACATTCACGTTAGTGTACATAGTCAATGATAATAGTTTACTCAAGTCCGAAACGGAAAGTGTCAAATGCATTCATTTTTTTGATAAAGAACCACAACAGTCTGAAGAATCGTGTAAAGTTTTCTTTCTGTAAAACAAAAACGTAATCTAAACCTAAACCAACGTCTCTAGTTAGTAATTCAATACTCTTTGATAAATTAAAGGTGATATAAAATTATAGTGTGAAAAGAAGTCGTTGATATACTTAATTTTGTATCGTTTTGGCCTTTTTACTTTTTCAAACAAGTCGTAAACAACCTTTTATGGCACACACGTTTACGGTAACAGAGCAATTTATTTGTTAGATCACTTTTCACTGATTCAATAAGCTTTTTTCAATTAAGCTTTTTTCCAAGCATCATCATTGCACGCTGTTTAATTTCAAACCATTACCGTGACTCTCATGAAATACACCGTTGGTGTGATTGTACTCAGTATATTTATATATTACGCCTTGTTACAATGGGAAAATATGGTAACACTAGGCCTAAGCAGCGCCTTCTTTTTCCGTCGTCGTCTGTTTAAGTTGAAGGCAGGAGACACAGTTTGAAATTTATGGATAAATCAAATTAATTTTCTTGACAGTGTAATTGTGTAAACAGAATGGCAAAAGTTAAATTTGTATTGTTACAAATTTAAGTTGTGTCTAATATTAATCCCTATTAGAGCAATAGGGATTATTCATAATCCTTGTTAACTAATTAAATAGTTCAATACTGTATTTATTTACTGACCTTTAATTTGTAGAGTATTTTAAAATATGGGATGTGTGGAATCATTATTGTAGATTACTTTTACGATGCAAATATTTGTTACAAATTATTTGGGTTCAAAATATAATGTAAGGCTTCAATAATTACTTTAATCAACCTTTATTGCAAAATAAAATTATTCTTAAAATATTCAAAAATATTAGTTTTCTTACATCGGTCTAAACAAATCCTTTTTACGTCGAAAATTTTTTTGTTGGACCTGAAACGGCTCCAGGCGTTAAACTTTAAATTATATTTTGAACCACCACAGAAAACAACAAAAGTAATACCCTTTAAATAGACTTTTTTTATAAATTACTTACAAACAGTACCGTTCTTTAGATACATTTGATAAAGCTAGAGATTCGAGCAATGTAACAAATCTAAACACCTAGACCTATGACTCATGTTGGATTCTTCGCTTCCATGCATCACCCTGTGTTTAAACATTTATCGGCTAGTCCATTACGTTTCGGGAACGCCTTGCTGCGGTTGTGACGTCAAACAGGGTCTGTGACGTCATATCGGCCTCTCCCCCCCCCCCCCCCGGATCGTGCGTTGACACATCCCGTTCGTAGAATTGTTTCACAACTACAGGCAACACCGCTAATGAAATAGTTCACTTTGATTTTTCGATTAATCAGTCTGTATGAAGTGTGAATTTGCAGTACGCGAAATATAACATTACTGTGAATTATTGAATTTGGTTTTAGTCTACGAGAACTTCATGTAAGTTATATTTCATAATTCGAAAAAATCTTTTGCATAAGAAAATACTGGTGGCAATGAAAAATAGTTATTTGTTTTATCAGGTTACCTAAACTGAAGTATTAAATATAGTTTTTAATAATTCAAAACTGTAAGTTAGACTAAAAGAACATTATCTCTGTATAAATAGTCAAGCATGTTTCTTTTCCTCCTTTTCTGACGTGCATCGTGGGAGAAATTCACACATAGCCTACTGTTAGAAAGGTACTGTAGGTAATGTATATGGGCAGAATCACATATACATCACATCGGCCCCCAGGGCTACGTGTATGCCCTTCAGGCTTACAAAGATTCAATTTTCATCTTAGGCAGCTGCCGTAGGAAAAGTAGATGTTTTGGTTATGTATTATTTTAACTGAGGCAAAATCAACTCACATTTTGGTTGAATTTTTATCAGTCGCGGCAATCTCTAAAATGAGCATTTTTTTATTTAGGTGTTATAAATTATATTACATTACAACTTAATAAGAAAAAAATCATGCAATATTAACGGTTTTTTACCTTTTTTCTAAAATAGCATATGTTTATGATTTTTTATAAACATTAAAAATTGCGCATTGGTAAAACTACGACCCGGACCGGCCTTATGTAGTTAGGGGTCCGCAGACGGAGACTTACCATAGACAAAGTAATATAGGTGATGATATTTAACAAAAATAAATAAATCACTATATCACTATTTTGAGACAGGGACCTCACCTAGTGGGTATTTTAACCTGAATATGAATGAGAGATGAGTGTAGGATGATTGTGGCGCGATCTTATAGTCTCGTTACTGACTAAGGTCAACATTCTCCTTAGAAAGGACTGTTAATTAATAGCCCAACAGCCAATGGTATCTAGGGACCTACAGTTTAACGTGGGATCCGAACCACAATTTCGACCTCATATATGTATACGAATTGGTCGAATTATGAGGATGGTCTTTATGGATGAACTAGTATTCACTAGTGCGGACGTTAATCCCCACCTGGGAAGATCGCATCCACAAGCCATCGCTTATAACTATCCTCACAATTCGTGACCTCCAAGTAGCTGGATTACAGGACGACGCCACCGTCCCAGTCAGAAACCAATAAAAATAGGAGCAAAAAATACAACGTCAAAAGGAGACAACTTATTTGTCGAGTACCACCTAATTAAAAAGTTTCCAATTTAAAGTATATAAACCAAAAGTTTTACAATTTCCAAGGTATTTGACGCCGCACGAATCTACCCATCTACCCAAGCTATGAAATGGGATACGATTATTTCCTAATTGAACTTTTGGAAGACGTAATGACAAAGTTAACCGTTGGAACTCTCAAGGCCGCGTCGATGGATCCCATTTCCATTTCTCCAAACGCGACGAAAGGGAATCCGATATGACCCGTAAATGTGCCAAGGGCGCCGCCGCCGCCGCGCCGCGCCGTCGTTAGTAACAGTGAAACTAATAACTCTGTCGGTGTAACTTTGAAATCCGACATTGTTAAACTCGTCCCACCACTTAAATCACTTCGGTGGTAAAACAAATCATCAAACTTTATATTGTTTCAAAAGTCCACTTTGTTTTATAAACTTTGTACTTGACAATAAGATTACTAGATAGTGAATATAAACACGCGGTTTTTTAATTTACGAAACTTACATGGGCTGTAATTTCTGAAATTTCTGTAAAGTGATAAATTTCTGTAAACTGAGACCTAAGGAATTAGACAAACTATGGTATAAATAATCGTTACTTTAACGCATTGGAGAGGTTTTACCTTTAACTGTAGGTATAACAGCATCATTTTACCTATAGTATGTATTTAAATTGTATGGATAAAAATTTCCATTAATTTATCTTTTACAGTTTACATTTTAAACAGTTTGAAAAAATATACTTCCTCTTGAACATAATACTCTTGATGGACTGAAAAGTGATTAAATATACCTTTATCGCCTACGAGTTATGTCTTACAAAACTTTTGCCTAAGTTTTAACAAGCTACTATCAGATTTCTATGTGAATATTTTTTGGCATTTATATTCTCTAGAGAAAGTTAATTATTGTCTCCAGATATTTCTGACCCGACGTGCAACGAACGCTCTTCAATGTAAAAGTCGCCTTGGTCCCAAAGTATGCGAACACAGTCTGACTTCCGGTTGGAGCCCTAATGAAACAAGAAATTAAAATAAAATAGATATGAGGTGGCTAGTAAATCTTCTGCCTACCTGTTTTGGTATGTTTTCAATTTCCTGACCCTAAGAAATTTCATAGCTTTCAAGAAACAATTATGAATCCATTTTCGGGCTACAGTGATCAGGTCCTAAAATTAGTAGAAACTTAGATTTTACCACAACATCTTTTCTCTGGAATGTGAAAAATTTGAAAGTATTAATTTGCATGTTTTCAAACTACCTACATATTTAATATGTTAGGTAATTATAGCTATAATAAATACAGCAAATAAACGTAACAATAAATACTATTCAGTAGGTAACGATGGTAGTTTGATATAATCTATTCATTCCTATCATAGCATCCACTATTCTATTTGAATATTTAATTATGAAAAGCATATTAAAAAGCTTTGGTAACAATATTGAAGAGGGCACTATATAAAAAAATCAAATAAAAAACCCGTGCTTTTTATTGTGGTCATATAACTGTGATATAGGGCCTACTTATAGAAAGGTTTTATCAAAGCAATCAATTACTGTTACTCTGCATGCGAGTAAGCTCCTAATACTTAACGTAAAAATAACTTCCGTTGTGGCTAGATATTTCCGGTTCGAAACCTTTTGGTAAGTCAGTGCACATAAATTAAATGTTAAAAATAAGCTTAAAAATAAAATGTAATTTAAAAGGAAACACAAATTATAAAACGTTTATTACACATAAACAAAAATAACAGTTTTATTTTTAAAATACAATTAGCATAATCTAAGATTATTAATGCATGCCGTAGTAATCTATTTGCGCATGCAATCCTGTTGACCACGCCTTCAAGAATGAATGTTTCTTTGCTTCTGTGCCCAAAAATAGTAGAAACTGAGATTTTACAATACCTTTTTTTCTGGAATATTAAAATTTGAAAGCATTAATTCGCAAGCATGTATTCAGTTTGATAAATGAATATGTAGCTAGTTTTATAATCCGCCTTGTGGATTTCGTAAAAGCGATGCGTTTCACGCGTTGTTGCACCAGTTGTGCAATATTTATCTTGTCCCAGTATATTGATAAAGCCTGTCCCTGCGTCAAAACAGTGTCACGTGACCAAGTTGTAGGATACTTCAGACCTCGCCAAAGTTGACATAGCGGTCACATGATGAGGGGGGGAGGGGGGTGCACCGCCCTCGGTAAATAAATAATTGGGGGCGACAAGTTTGTCATTTTTATCCCATTTTCATGTTAACTAATACTTTGAGTGGATTAGGTGTATTTTAAGGTTTAGTTAAATTTAAATTTGGGCGTATTTTAATTCTCTAAGTGATAACTCCAATTTGAAATGCACATAAATAAATGTCCTTTGGAAATGAATAATACAATTTCATCTACCCGAGTAAATTATCTTGGTCACGATGCAATGTCCGTAATTATGGTTGGCCTCTACCTAGTTTTAAGCAAATTGTAGGAATAATATAATTTTGTGTTTAAAGTGGGAATATACTTACTTTGAAAAAAATTCCTTCTTGCTGGGGTTAACACTCGAAGCCGACGCCTCCAAGCGTTTAACTTCCTTAAACTAGTCACTTAGGAGGAAGCTACTGTTAAAAATATAAATATTTTATTACGGCATTGATTCATATGGCTATACGCTAAATGCTTCGTATTAGAAAAATCAGTGAGTTAATAACCACCCCTCACAGATAAGAGAACACTGAACGCCGAATCTTATAATTCGATAGCAATTTGTAAATCTTAGATCTTCTAAATACATGCAATTTGATATTTGTTTATTATTTTTTCATAAGTATCTGTGCCTTCAGCTTCAAGACCTTTTATAGGCTCGGAAACAGACTCTGGCGATTGTATTTGTTCTTACATATTTATTGTTTATTAAAGATATTAAATCGTTAATAGTCGAAGTCCTATACCGACACCCCCTTCCGTTCTCGTAAACATAAATTTACAACTTTATCAAGTCCTTTTTCAACACTGTAATAATTTTAGTGTGACTGTAAGGACTTTATAAAAAAAAAAATATTTTATTAAGAGGTATTGTTATAGTCTTACTTCTATATGTAAACCAGGGGCGGACTGGGTACCCCATTAGGGCGTAAACCTTGACTAGCCTGAAGGCGCACACCGGGGGTCTGGGGTTCCCCCCCCCCCCACCCCGGTAAAATATATAAAGTGGCATCCTATACACACGGTTTGTTAAATATCCATACAAAATACAAGCTATTGTCTTAGGTTCTTTTGTATTATATTTGTGTAGGTATTTTCACTATTTTCCCTTGTATGCAAACAATATAAATCTTTTGCTTCCTGTTTAGAAACCAGCAAAAAAATAACAGCATGTAATGGCACTGTAAATAACAGAATTTACACACCACTTTTGGTATTGAGGTTAGGGCCAATTAACGCTATCTAGGCTTTAGTATAACTTAAAGAAATACTTTTCCTAGCTAAAAAATATAAGGGTGACTTTTAAAATTTTTATTTTCAAAACATAACTTTAATTTCAGAATAGCCTACTTGCAACAGTAAAGTGGCCTACCTACCCTATTTCTACAAACAAAAAGTTAATTGTGGCCTAGATAGAATTTCGAAGATTTTGGCTGGCTGAGAGTACTAAAATAGGCTAATAACAAATTTGATCCAATTAGTATCATAGAATAGAACCTATTTAAATCTTTAGGCCTTAACCCAAATAAAAATACAGTTTAACGTACTATACAGAGTAATGGTAAAGTCTACAAATTCGCAAAATTTAATTTAAATTGATATAGGCCTAATTCTCGTAAGTAGTGATTCTCGTAAGTTATGTTCGAAAGGAAGTAGGTTTGGATTGCTTACCTAACCTATTTTTACAAACGAATTGAAATTATAGCCTAGATATAATAACGAAGGTATTTTGGGCTGGCTTTCTGTCCCTAGGCCTAAATATAACAAATTTGACCCAATTAGTATCATTTTGCCTATTTAAATCATTTATTTATAGGTGTTAAGCTTAGCCACCTATAAAAATACTGGTTAACTTTTCGTATGTAAAGGTAACTAACTAAAAATACCTAGGCCTACACAAAATCTGACGTAATTTTGTAAAATTATTGGTTCTACAAATCTACTTACGTCCATGTATCCTGTGTAATAGATATCAAAATAAATTTAAGCATTTGACTCAAATCAGTTTAAAATAATAATAATAAGAATAATAATAATAATAATAATAATAATAATAATGCTTTATTGACTGGTATCATAAGAGATACATAGCAATAACAATTAATTAAACTTAAATATAATTTTCAATTTTATATATGATGTCCAAAAATTTTTACTTAGGCAATCTTCCACATTGTAAGGTGTTTTCATTAGTAGGTTTTCCATTAATCTTATTTTAAATTTTTTTACTGGCAGTTCCAACCAAAACAAGGGTACGGTATCGAATTAAATAATTTTTGTTACATAAATTGAAGATTTTTTTAAATTTAGTGTATTTGCATAAAGATGTTTGTAATTTATTTCTGTTTCTTGTTTTATATGAACTAGAGTTCGCCGACTGGTCGAAATTCGATCAAAATGTCAGTTGATTTGGACCCAAAATTAGGTAAAAACGTTAATAACTGAACATCTGTTATTCCTGTTTCGTTACAATTTTTATTACATCACAACAGTTGTCTAATGATTCAGTCAATTATCATTCTCCCATAAGATTAACATTGAAACTTTGAAAGCCTGTAGGACGTAGCCCTGGGGATCGATGTGAATTTTAATATGATTCTGCTCATCTACAGGAAGATACCTTTCAAACGGTATGCGCGGATTTCTCCTACGATGCACACAAGCTGAGAAAAAAGGAGGAAAAGGCTCCTCCTATAATGCTTTGCTTGCCTATTAATATATAGATGGTTAAAAGAATTTTGAGGTTGATTGTTAATTGTTTCTCTAACTTTTAAAATAATTTGCAAAATGTACATGGCTGGCAATGTATGCCATTCATATTCATATTTAACTGTTGGAAAAGTGGTTTACAATGCGCTTTTCTTCTCGCTCCACAAGTAATTCTGATAACTTGTTTTTGTTTTTTAAAAACTTTCTCTGCTATTGTAGCATTGCCCCAAGCTGTAATGCCATACATAAAAACAGACATATTAATTGACAGCTCTCAACTCTTCACTAGTTCAACGTTTTCGTTACTACGGTCATTGACTAAGGATACAAAGATTTGTATATTTAGTCAATGCTACGGTTTACCTCAGAGGACACCGATACCAAACGATCACAGTTTAGGTTATGGACACCGATACCGATGCAGTGTTTATTTTATTATTTTTTTACTATTTTTTTCGGGTTCGGCGTAAAATGACGCGGGAAGCGCACAGCTGTTTTACGCCGCTCAGACCAGAGTCCACAGAGTAAAGTGTCTTCTACTCTACTCGGTCGGAAGTAGGCATACACGTACGAGAGAGAAGAACTGCTTTGTTCTCGTCTGTCGACAGTGTAAAATTCAGGTCTCACACTCGACTTTATGTTTTGCTATTTACTGCTGAAATTCTCACTCTCCTCTTGCTTACTAGAAATGTGTCTCGGTTCATTGTTTGAATTTGAACAAATATTGTTTTGAACGAGGCGCAGGCGCAAAGCTTGGAATATTAAGAAGGCGCATCGGCCCTTCGGCCGGCGGGCCAGTCCGCCCCTGATGTAAACACAATGAGTTATCTGTATTTAGTTTACCAACCAAGTACTATGCCAACCGAATTTAAAAAGGGTCATAGTTGCTAATTATGTTTTGTGACTATTGTGAAGATATAAGTTACTTTGTGGACTATACTTGCAATTGGTTTTATATTCAATTTAAACTCCAGTTATATAAAAATATTTTGCTCTAGGTTCTGTATTAGTTTACTTTCCTAATTTAAACATTTCCAAAATGACAATATATTACTGTTATGTTAGCCAAGCCAAGCGCTGTGGGCATGGGCGTAACGCAGCATTGTTACAGTGTGTTTAGACTAGGGTCAGATTTACAAGTTTAACCATCACTTCTGTGTTCTTGTAACCAAAACACTGTTGCATACTTCAATTATTTGTTTAACTGCTTGTTTGTATCGGACTTTAGAATGTTAAATGGTCTTGACGTCAATAACAATATTAACCTTGAATTAACTTCTTCGTCCACGGGTTACTCACGAGCACGTTGTTTCGTGGTCCATAACTTAACCTTAACCTTACCTTAAAATGGCCTTTACAACCCTTTAACTTGGCATGAACCCAAACATTTTTATTTGAAACTAAACTTTTTATCTTTAATTAAGACTCATTATTGATCCAGGCAGATCAGTACTCATTTGTTGTATTTAATAACTCTTAATTTAAATAAATTTAAAAAATTTCAATCAATATTGTTACTTACTTGTATTTTAATTACTTTCCCCGAAGGATTGATTGGGCTGCATTGTAAAAGTGAAGCTGGGCTGCAATGGCTTAGCGCCCTGGATTTAGCTTTATAAAGAGAGATCATAACTTTTTAGTTTAGTTTTTTAATGTTTTGACGCAGGTGCTAAGCACCTCAGAGAATGTTTTATATTTTTCTGAAGTTGGTGGCTGGCTATTAATGCCATACGATATATATAGGCCTATGTACTTATTTTAATTGTTTTGATATTTTCCATGTTAACCTTATGGACACATTGTTTTTAGTTACACATAACCTACATTTCACAAAAAATTGAGATATTTTAACAAACATTTGACATTATGCAACACTCATAACGCGTGCACTAATGTATATTGAGAAGCGAATACCCAGAGCAAAACTACTGTATTAGCTCTAATGTAATATGTACAGAACTTTAAGTATAACCATAACTTTATCTTTTAACTTAAAGTGGTGAAATATAAATATTATTATAGCCTAAATTAAAGGTTATTCTTGTGAAATGTTTGTAATGTTTACACGAGATGTCCGCTACTAGCGATATTTTTTTTGGATTCCTCCCCCAATGGCCACATCAACACAATAAATAACCGTATCGGTGTACAGACGTTATCTCTGCGGCACAGATGGCGACATATATACGATGTGTCGGTGTCATTTGGGGACTTGCATTGTAGTAAATAAGCCTGTTATATGGTTTTCAACATTTTTTTTAAATGCATTAAATGGTCCATAATTTAAAACCATCTACATCTATAGGTACGTATTTAATACGCCAAAGGTTTTTTTGTGTTTAGAACTTCTCCTACAGTTTTCAACTGATATTCAAGTTTTTGGTGTCGTTAGATAGGGCTTGTTCGGTAGTTGTTTTCGCCAAAAACCTATGAAAATCGCGCATAAAATTAGGGCGCTATAAACAAATTTAATTTGAATTTTACCATTAGAATAACATTGGGTTTGGGTTAAACCTTTTAAACATCTGTTAATGTACAGCTGTAAAAACGTGTAGTTTTTTAATTATTTTTTTGTGATTACTGATATTTACAATACAGTATTGCATTGTTGAATGATGTCGTTGATGTAGAACTAAATGTTACTTGTGTATTATATCAAAATAAATTGCTCGATTTTGAGCAACAATTAAGTTGACCAGTTTTATCAAATCAAAGAATGAATTTTGAAATAGTAATTTCATTGTCAATTTGGGATATTGTTTAAAACTAGAAGCTCGTACTGTTGTAACTTCTGCAGCTTTCAAATGTTTAAATTGAACTTTTTATGGCAAAAGTAATTTATATAAAGTTTTTACTATATAAATTAATTAATTTAATTTTACATAAACTTTCACAATAATGTGAATTAATTACATTAATAATTTATAAAAGACCAGTCCTTTCGATGTAGATAAATAAAGATTATGACAACTGGTATAATTCTGTACTGGTACTTACACATACATTTGAACAATTACCATAATAAATGTCCAATTTAATGTCTATGAATTAGATTTAATATTTTATACGTTTGTAGAACAATATCGTGTCTACATAAAACTTTCTAATATTCCTGTGAAATGTTACTGGTAAAAGTTCCTGTTATAATTGACCATTACCACTCTATACATAGGCCTATATTTAAAAGGAAATATGCTAAATACATTATATAAATACTACTGATATTTTAATTGTTAAAAAATATATATTGTATATTATAAAGGTATATCATCAGCAATGTGGCCTATCACTCAACCGCGTCTCGGGCCTCCACGCACGTCTGTACAGATTTAAACGCTCGGTTCGACCTCAGGTTCGCTGCGCGGCCTCCAGATGGGTTAAGGTCGTCAATTTCCGGCCCGGAATCGATTTCCGTCGACAATTTGCCTCGGTAATTACCCCGTGTGTGCGCGTATGTAAGTGCGGAAACGCCGCAAAGGCAGTCGTCCTGTTCGTGTGGCTGCCATTGTATTGATAGAAATAAACGGGTGTCTTACGGTATAACAGCTTCTTGGCTAGTTTTTACAGTAGAGGTGTCAAACGATTCGTCTCAGTTCGTAGTTTTTGCAATAAGGTTTTAGATTTTTTATATATGGTTATACCTAAGGGCACGGGAAGCCCCTAAAGTTAGTCTTTTCTTCATAAGATTTTAACACGGGGAACAACGTTTTATTAAATTGCAAAATGCTGAAGTGTCAACTGTATACTATAATAGGTCTACTAGGGACGGTTTGATTAAAAATTTTATTTAATATAGTCGGTGGATTTTGCTTGAATTCAGATTCATTTGGACACAAAAATATGTTTAAGGGTGCGCTCAACCTCGGCGTCATAATCGTCGAGCGAGACTGTTAACTGCCGCTATACGCGGAAACTCACATTTTGGAAAATATATGACGGGTGATTTTAAATTTTGTTACTTTAATGCTTTTTTTTAGTTTCATTGCGAAATCGATCGGTGGTCAGTAGTGTGGTTTTGCCGGTGCTGGGACAAGTCAAGGTCATGCGGTTGGAACCGGCAGGTGTGCGTAGTAATTGTGGGGTGGGGGTGACAGTGATGGATGGGTTTGGGAAGTGGGTCAAGCTCATTCGGGGGGAGTTTTAAAAAAGTGGGAGCCGCAGGGGCTCGGTGGTGATGGGGAGGGGCGGCGCCGGGCCGCGGGAGGTTTTCGTTTATTTTTAAAATTAAATTAAAATAATAGTTGCATGATAGGAGAGCTCCTAGGTGTTTACAGTGCGAGTCGATACAGTAGAATGAGACATGTGTCCAAGGAAGAACGATCATATAAACCCGGTAATATAGTGAATAAGAATAATTGGATAGCGTCGTCTAGGTGTAACAAGATTGAAATGTTGATACTGCAGCATGTCAGTTAAGACAGCGTGCAAAACAGTATCAGTACAGTATGCAGTGTTGCACAGGCTAGGTTTTGCAAAGTACAACGGGTGAAAACTGTAGTATTTCTTAAGCTTAGCCAATGTAGTACGCGACGAAGGGGAGATGTGTACTCTCCGACAATCGGCGAGTATATGACCGGCGCCCGCGAGTGTGTCTGAATATATAGAGACTAATTAGCATAATAAGTGCGAACATATGTTAGAGTAAAAAAGCGTAAGTAAAAAAGTGTTAGACTAGGTGTTAGAGACTTGCGGATAGTTGTTCACTGTTGCCCTATCCCCACTATAATGACGCGCGCGCGGTACCGATGCCCGTTTTATGGGGGTTGTGTGGCCCCTCCCAACCCCCCCCCCCTTCCCCAACCCCTCCCCCTGAGAGGATGACATAAAAGAACAGAACTTCGGAGAGCTTAGTTATTTGTCGGGCGGCGCCGCGAAAGGTTGTAGCAGGGGGAAACATATAGGCGAAGAAAAGTATCGGTAGCCGCAGAAGTTAATTAATTATTCAGGTGCAGGATTGCAAGTAATATTCCGTGCACGAATAAGTAGGAATACAATTGTCAATTGTACAGGTAAATCTTGTACTGTAGCAATAACTATAATATTAGACGGTTGTAAAGTGTATGACCTGCTGGTGTGCAAGAAATATCCCGTGCACGACAAAGTGGGATTACAATTGCCAATTGGACAGGTAAATCTTGTATTGTAGCAACAAGTATAATAGTAGACCGTTGTAAGGTGTATCACCTGCAGGTGTGCAGGAAATGTCCCGTGCATAAATATAGAGACTAATTAGCATATTAAGTGCAAACACATTTTAAAGTAACAAGCGTTAGTTATAAAAGCACCAGAGACTTACGGATAGTACCTCACCCGACCGATTCCGCCACCGAAATGGCGCGCGCGCGGCAGCAACCCCTCTTTTTATGCGATCGATGAGTCATGTGCGACGCCCCTCCAACCCCCTCCCCGAGAAAACCGCATAAAAGAGCGAGCGAGTGAGGAAGAGACAGATAGTTTAAGAAAAGTATCGGTAATAGCGGAAGTTAATTAATTAATTATTCAGTTGTAGGATTGGAAGTATCGCTCTGTGGATAATCAAGTGAGGCCACAACTGTGATTGAACAGGTAACTATCGTATTATAGCAATGTGCTGTAATATTAAACGGTTGTAAAGTGTATAAGCTGCAGGTGTTCAAGTAATGCCCCGTGCACGATCAAGTAGGATTACAACAGTGAATTACAGGTGAATCTTATGCTGTAGCGATAACTATAATAGTAGACGGTTGTAAAGTGTATAACCTGCAGGTGTGCAGGAAATGTCCCTTGCACGATTAAACGGGATTATAATTGCTGATTGTAGAGGTATTATACATATTAAGCGTTAAAAATAGTGAGTAAAACAAGTGTAAATATTAAACGTATGTTACTAGTTGGTAGATACTAACGGATTAGCTCTTACCGCTGCGGTGTCGCCGGCCTATATGGGAGCCGCGCGGCCGCGTCGCGGCTTAAATAGGGGTGCCCACTCACGCGTGACCCCCCCCCCCCGCCGCCGACCGGAAGCCGGAAGCCCCCCCCCCCCCCGCCCCCGCCCCCGCCTCCTCCCCCGCCGACGTCACAACGTCTTGGGTGTAGAGTGTAAGAAGTACCGACCAGGCCAAGGATTATGAGCATAAGTAATGCATTTTTAAACAATAGTCTATTGTATGTTAAAAACAAGTTGCGTGTACCGGCGCTTTACTTCCGTTGGAAATATAATTAAGCGTCGGAAGAGGGTGGATAACAATCGACGATAATTATGCTGTCACGCGATGGGGAAAGCTGCGGATGTACTTGTCAGCGGATGTAATTTGATGCTATCTAATGCAAATTGAGAGGTACAAGGCTCCTACTTGTCAGCGGATGTAATTTGATGTTATCTAATGCAAATTGAGAAGTAGAAGGCCCCACCTGCGTTTTAGCCGACCCACATGTAACAAAGCACATCCGTTTGGAAATTTCCACTGACGTTACTGGAAAGTTACATACCCCTTAAACCCCTACCGGGCCCCCCACCACTCTGGGAGTCGAGAACTACCCTGACGACTATTGCCACCGCAGTTGGGCTCGGAACTCCGGACGCGGCGCTCCGACCCAACTCAGAGGGCAACTCAAATGTATAAGCGGCCGATATATTGCTTTAGCAGGTAGAGTAGTAATGCATCACAAAATTCAAAATGAAGAAAAATCGGAATTAGAGCAGTTTCTTAAAGAAGCAAGAAAAATTGTCAGTAAAACTATAAAAGAAGAACTACAAAGATTAAACTTTATTAAATTTGGCATATTATTAAAAGCGTTGTTTATTAATGTAGAAGAAGAAATGTCACCCAGAGGATTTATAACAAAAAACCAGACAATTATGGCTACTTCAAATATTGAGTCAATAGTTGAAAAGAGTTTTGATGAAATTTTAACTAAAATTCAAGAACATGAAGGGAGAGGATCATTTTGGAGTTTGTTTAGTATTGAGGGCATGGATTTAAGAGTTCACAAACATGGATATGGGCTAATGGGCAGCAGTTGCATTCAGCTGCCAAAGAAAATACGGGATACAAAATCGTGTATAAATGTAAAAAATGAAGATACAGAATGTTTTCGATATGCAATGACGTCAAAATTTGTACCACCTATACATGCAGAAAGACCTAGCCAAGAATATGAAAACCAAAGATATAGGTACAATTTCCAAGGGTTGTCGTACCCAGTAGCATTGAAGGATATTACAAAATTTGAAAAACAAAACTGTGGAACATCTGTCAATGTGTTTGGTTTGGATAGTTCAAATAAAGTATATCCTCTGAAGGTTGTAAAGAATGAGCTGGCAGATCACACGGATTTATTGCTAATTACGAATGGTGATGTGTCACACTATGTATGGATTAAACAATTTGAAAAGCTTGTTAGTAAACAACTATCCAAACATGAACATAAAAAAATAATCTGCAAACGATGTTTTAATTTTAAAGAAGAAAGAAATGCACACCGTGGATGGTTACAAGAACATCAGAAGCTATGTAACAACAACTATGAAGCCAAAATAATGTTACCATCACCAGATAAGGCTGAGCTAAAATTTGAGAAGATATCTCATCAGTACCGTACCCCTATCGTTGTATATGCAGATTTTGAATCTACACTTGTTCCTATTGAAAATAATAATGATGAAGCCAAGAAAAGTGTTAAGTATCAAGTACATGATCCTAACAGTTTTTGTTTATTAATTAAATCTACACTGTCAGAAGATCATTTAAATAAATATGATCTAACATCAAAACCTGTCATATATCGTGGGGAAAGTGCTTCAAAAATATTTCTTGACCGCTTATATGCCATAGCAGAAAATGTACAAAGAATGTACAGTGATATTGTATTAATGATACCCATGGATGAAGAAGAAGAGATTCAATATGAAAATTCAACCAATTGTTATTTATGTAAAAATGAATATACTATGGAAAATCACAAGGTACGTGATCACGACCATCTAACAGGATATTATAGAGGTGCCGCATGTAACAGATGTAATATTAACTATCAAATTCGCAACTTCATACCCGTAATTTTGCATAACCTAAGTGGTTATGATTCACATTTTATTATACCAGAATTGGGACGAGATGATGGAAAAATTGATGTGATAGCGGAAACCACTGAAAAGTTTATTAGTTTTAGTAAAACGGTTGGAAATATAAAGTTACGTTTTCTGGACTCTTACCGTTTTATGTCATCTAGCTTAAGTAAACTCACTGAAAACTTGAAAAAAGAAAATTTTATAGAAACAATGAAGATTGTAAGTAGAGATAAATTGGATTTGGTTCTCCGCAAAGGTGTTTTTCCCTATGATTACATCGATTGTTTGGAAAAATTTGAAGAAACATCACTTCCGCCAAGAGAAGCCTTCAAGAG
This sequence comes from Neoaliturus tenellus, assembly GCA_030545055.2. NCBI lineage: Eukaryota > Metazoa > Arthropoda > Insecta > Hemiptera > Cicadellidae > Neoaliturus > Neoaliturus tenellus. Next base: position 13,479,848 of record CM061533.1, on the reverse strand, counting down.
TAAGTTGTATGAAGAGGACATCAGTGAAGAGGACTATCAACACGCTTGTAAAGTGTGGAATGAACTAGGAATGACAACATTGGGAGAATATTCCGACTTTTATGTGAAATTAGATGTGACTTTACTTTGTGATATAATGGAAGAATTTAGAGATACCTGTTTTGAAGCATATGGATTGGAACCACTTCATTCTTATACATCGCCTGGACTAGCATGGCAAGCTATGTTGAAATAAACAAACTGTAGACTTGAACTTATTACAGATATAGATATCGTTTTGATGACAGAGTCAGGTGTTCGTGGAGGATTGACACAAAGTGTAACCAGACATGTAAAAGCTAACAACAAATATCTCCCAAACTTTGATACATCACAACCAACAACATTCTTAGGTTATTTTGACGCAAATAACCTATATGGATGGGCTATGTCAAATCCTCTTCCATATGGTAATTTCAAGTGGGCGAACCCTGATTCGATCGGCAATATAATGGACATACCCAAATATGGAGATACTGGATACATTTTGGACGTCGACTTTGAATATCCTGAACAGCTGCATGATCACCACTACGATTTACCACTATTGCCAAAGACGGAAATATCTCCAACTGGTAGATGGCCCAAATTAATGATGACGTTAACCAACAAGTCGAGATATGTAGCTCATTATTGGACAATACAGCAAGCAATAGAAATGGGATTAAAAATAAGAAGAATCAATAGAGCAATACAATTTAATCAATCTTGTTGGTTAAAACCATACATCGACAACAACACAAAAAGAAGGAGTGCAGCAACATCCGCTTTTCAAAAGGACTTTTTCAAATTAATGAATAATTCAATATTTGGCAAAACATTGGAAAACAAAAGAAAACATAAAGATGTAAAATTAGTTAGCGATTCGGCAAAATTGCAAAAACTAGTACAAAAACCAAACTTTGGAACAAGTGTAATTATTAACGAGAATCTTGTAGCTGTTACGATGGACAAAATCTCAGTTACAATGGATCGTCCTCTATATGTGGGAATGTCTATCTTGGATGTTTCTAAAACCCACATGTATGACTTTCATTACAACAAGATGGTGAAGTTTTATGGAAGAGAAAACATCGGGATAGCATATATGGATACAGATGCTTTCATTTATTGGATAAGAACAGAAGACATGTATGAAGATCTACGTACTTTTGTATATACTACTGACTTTGACTTTTCAGATTATCCTAAAGATCATCCCAACTATGACTACGATAGAAATAAAAAGGTGTTGGGCAAGTTTAAAGACGAAACAAATGGTGTACCAATGGAAGAAGTTGTCGCTTTAATGTCCAAACTGTACTCATTCCAACTGTACATCAGTGAAAAGGATGAACATCAAGTGGTGAAGAAAGCCAAAGGCATCAAGACTTCATATCTAAAGAAAAAAGTGCAGTTTGAACATTATAAAAGATGTTTATTTGAAAATGTGGAAACAACTGCAACATTCAACACCATCAGAAGCTACAACCATAAACTGTATAGTGTAAAGCAAACAAAGTGGGCATTAAGTTATAAGGATGATAAATGCCACATTCTTGAAAATAACATCAGCACATTGCCATTCGGCCACTATTCCCTAATCCCTATTGATCAGTAAACCTTTTCTTCGTCCTTTACCTTCTTCCTTTTTCCTTTCGTAAAGAAGAGGGGACATGACAAGCCCAATGTCATATTCCCTCTTTTTTACACCAACGTAAAATGGCCTTGACCTATATCCTAACCGTATATAAAAGAGGATAAACCATTCTAGAGATCAGTACCTTTACAAGCGATGTGGAAGACGCAACTGAAGATGGAAGACTTAAAAAATAAAATTGTAAATGAACTTCATAAGCCAGCAAGAAGAAAATTTCCTAGAAGAAGTACAGTTATAAAAGGAATGAATGATCTTTTCCAAGCCGATCTCATTGAAATGATACCACATAGTAAGTTGAATAAAGGATTCAAATACATTTTAGCGATTATAGACTGTTTTACTAAAGTGGCTGATGCTTTACCGCTAAAGGACAAGACTGGTAAAAGTGTTGCGAAAGCTATGGAAACGGCTATACAAAGAAATAAATTCAACATCAAACATCTACAAACTGATGATGGGAAAGAGTATTTTAACAAAGACTTTGCAGCTTTAATGAAGAAGTATAAAATAAACCATTATTCTACAAATTCTGAAGTTAAAGCTTCAATAATAGAAAGATTCAATAGAAAATTAAAAGGAGCAATGTATAAAACATTTTCCAAACGAGGATCATATGTTTGGTATGATATCTTACCGCAACTTATAAAAAAATATATCAACAAGTATCATCGAACCATTGGTATGAAGCCTAACCAAGTAAATAGCGGTAATGCTAAGATGGTATTAAAACGTATTAGGAATAATACAACTCCTAAACGTGAAAAAACGCAGCCTAAAACATTTAAAGTTGATGATAAAGTTCGTATAAGTAAGTACAAAGGAGTATTTAGTAAAAGATATCTGCCAAACTGGACTAATGAAGTGTTTACAATCTATAAAGTGCAACCAACAATACCTGAAACTTACATCTTAAAGGACAACAAGGGTGAATTACTCGAAGGTGGATTCTATGGACACGAGTTGTTAAAATCATCAGTCGGCGATGTATATCTTGTTGAAAAAATTTTACAAAGAAAAAAGGATAAGGTTAAAGTACGTTGGTTGGGATTTGATAAAAGTGAAGACTCTTGGATCCCTACAAAAGACTTGCTGTAGCAATTTTTGAACTCATTACGTGTTTAACCTTTAGACAAGATGGAGATTGTGCAACAAAAGGATCGATTTTTTATTAATAATATTGATGAATTAACAGTTGACAACGACAAGTTAAATCATGGAAAACATGGTGAACTACTGCCAAACACAATAAGATGTTTAATAACTGGACCGTCAAATTGTGGAAAGACGAATGTGGTTTTTAACTTAATAACAAATCCTAAAGGATTACGTTTCAACAACATTTACATCTTTTCCAAATCTTTGCAACAACCCAAATACCAATTATTGGATAAGGTACTCGCAAGTGTGCCTGAAGTTAATTTTTACAAGTTTAATGCTAGTGAAACTATAATGGAGCCAAACGAGGCTAAACCATTTTCTATATTTATATTTGATGATGTATCTTGTGAAAATCACGACACTATTAGAAGTTATTTTGCCATGGGAAGACATTACAATATTGATAGCATTTATATTGGTCAAACTTACAGTAAAATTCCAAAACAACTAATAAGAGACAATGCAAATCTACTTATTATCTTCACGCAAGATGAAACAAATTTAAAGCACATATATAATGATCATGTGAATGCAGACATGTCATTTGATAAATTTAAAGAAATGTGTGGCAAAGCATGGGCTGAAAAATATGGATTTCTTACTATTATGAAAGAAGAAGCTATAAAAAATGGAAGATATCGTATAGGGTTGGATAAATTTGTATTAATCCATTGAACGATTGATGATACGTTTAGTAATAGATTGGACTTCGCAGCGTAAACATGGTGAACCAAGAAAAACTATTAAAAGAAATAAAATCACTGAGTAACTCGATTAGACTGAAAAATCGAGTATTAAGAATGGGTTTGAATGAAAGAGAAGAATTCCTGGAGACTACATTTAAGCCTATTACAGAACCTTTAAAACAGATAACAGAAACTATTGGTAAACCTCATTATGAAGGAGATGTTTTACTACCTGTTTCTTAATTTGAAGTAAAAACTTTAAAAAAGGAAGAAGATGATGATTCTTACACAAGTGATAGTGAAGTTTCTCAAAAAGAAGAAGAAGAAACAAGACAATAAGAACCAGAAATAAATGTTCAAAAAGAAGAAGAACAAGAACAACATATACCTGAAGCAGAACAATCAATTCCAAATCTAACAAAATTAAGTAGTGATATATTGCAACAAGGACCTCTTGGAAGAAAGTATATCATGAAGATGTTACATGAAATAAAAGATAACCCAAAATTACACAAGTCACATGTATATGGTGCGAGAATTGATGGAAATGAATTAGAAATAGGAGATTCAAAAGTACATTTGACTGAAGATGATGATATTGTTATTGGTGAGCATAAATATAAAGGAACAAAAGGATTATTTGAACTGATTTTCAAAAATATACCTATAAGATATACGCTTCAAGATTTAAATACTTTTAAAGAAATTTTGCAAAATACTAATGCTCATAAGAAGAATTACTCCAAAGATTCAATGATAAATAGAACACGTGCAACTAAATATACGGTTGTAATAAAAAGATTGTTTCCCCTGAAAAAACTACCAACATTACGAACTGCACCTGCTGTGAAGAAACCGCTTAAGAGGAAGTCATTATCACTTATGGACTTATCACTTATTGATGAATATGGTAAAAAGAAAAAAGGAGAAACTTCAACATCTGGTAAAGGTTTAATGAAAAACCCATATAATACAAATGTGATTTACTATAATGATATAAACAAATTGGTTGATAGAATGAGACTATTGCATGAAGCCATGGAAGCTGGTCATACAGGTTTAAATAATGAATGGGTGGCTTTAGTTGACGAACTTCGAAATCGTGGTATAGTTGTATAAATCATCACGGATATATAAGAGAGCTGTGAGCATAGTGAGCACAGTGGATCAGTTCAATCATGAGTGTTGACAAGTTCGGACGGTACTCCGGGCTAGGAGTACAAGGAGGAGAAAACAGAAAAAGAAGTGGATTGCCGCAAACACCTGAAGGTGACTATGATATGAGTAACAAACGTCTAAAATTTGTTAAAGACCCAGAAGAAGATACAGATGGAGCGAATTTAAAAACAGTAAAAGAGGCTACTTCAACATCATTGAAATTAGACAAGAATACTTACGATGTTAAATCACATAGGATAATTAATGTTGGTAAACCAACTGACAGTTCTGATGCAATTACTAAAGAGTATTTATCATCTGAACTTTCAAATACTTTAAAATTGCAATGGGGTAATAATTTAAAAGATGGACAGACATATGATGCTGGAAATCATAGAATAACCAACGTGGCAAATCCAAAAAATGATAAAGATTCAGTTAATAAAGAATATTTACATTCTATAATACCGGAAAAGACTCAACGCGGATTTTCTTTTTATAAATTTATAATAAATGACATTGGATACCCAAAGGAAGATGGGGATGCTGTAAACCTGAAATACATCAAGGACAACTGTATTTTACAAGATGGTGATGAAATCGATTGTCATAGGAAAGTGTTGTCAAATGTAAAGTTCGGTTCTCAACCAAAAGATGCTGTTACTATGGAACAATTATCTAAAGAATTAAAAAGGGGAACATCGAATTTTGTAAAACATGAAGATGCCGTGCTAAAGCGAGGAGATACATTTATACATGGAAATGAAAAGTTTGATTTAATGCAAGGAAATAATAATGAATGGGATGCAGGACATAAAACAATAACAAATGGAACATTTGGTATAAAAGATACAGATGTACCTCTAATGGCACAAACATTAATTGCGAGTGGTGGTACATTAGGTACATACAATGGTCGTAATAGAAGAATAAAAAATATTTATCCTGGTTATGAAGATGATGATTGTGTTACATTGAGACAAACAATAACTTGGGATAAACACTTTGGGACCAAATATGATGCAAAGATGAAGAAAATAATTAATATTCTACCAGGAGAAGATTTAAATGATGCTGCTACTATTGGACAAGTCATAACAACGTCGAAAAGTGATTCGACCGCTTACACGTGTAATGATAAACGTATTATGCAGTTACACGATCCCCAACATCCAAAAGATGCTGTAACTTTAGACTGTTTAATAAGAATAGTAGGCAATTTACTTATCGATACCCACAATCATATAGCTAGTACAACGAGTCATGTGATGATTCAACCCGATGAACGAGAAGCTTGGATTAAAAATAGAATTATAAATCAGTATATAATTAATTTGAATAATTAAGTATTTAAATATAAAAATTGTACATGAGTTATTCATTTATGTAAAGCAGCTCGTGGAGTAAACACGCTGGTTATATAAGACGACATAATGAAGACCACAACGCTCAGTCGTCGTCAAGACAGCGGCAAGAAAGGACGTGGTATAACATCAGCTGCGTTATCCCTGCTAAGACGGATTCCTGTTAGTGCTGTTCTAAATCGAGCAATAGACGCTTTACCATACGAATTTCATCTGCCCGGAGGCTATCAATATTGTGGACCCGGAACTAAGTTGGCAAAACGTTTAGCAAGAGAAGATCATGGAATTAATAAATTAGATCAAGCTTGCAAAGAACACGATATAGCGTATTCCAAGTTTGCAGATTCAACAAATAGATCAATAGCGGATAGAGCGCTAGCGGAAAAAGCTTGGCAAAGGGTTAAATCAAGTGACGCCAGTATTGCGGAAAAAGCAGCAGCTTGGGCAGTGACAACAGCCATGAAGACGAAAGCTAAGTTTGGTGGTGGAAGACGACGCGGGAGAAAACCTAGTAAAAAAGAAGCTGCAAAAAGAGGCGGGAACATCCAAAGAAGACGTCACACTAACCCTAAAAGGAAAGTCAAGAAAACATCCATATGGTCAATGGTAAAAAACGGATCGGGTCTTTACTTAAGACCGTACCGTGTGTATTAAATGAGAAGAATAAATTGATAATTCCAAATGAAGCATTAACAAACTATCAATTGTCAAAATATGTGAAATGTTTAAGAATACCATTCTTCAGAGGAGTTTTTATGAAAGATACATTACCAAATAGAGTGTGGAAAAATGAAACTGGAATAGTAAATTTAGACTCTAATTATGGACCAGGTACTCATTGGGTATGTTATAAAAAACTTGGAAAAAATGTTTACTACTTTGATAGTTTTGGAAATTTACAGCCACCAAAAGAACTTCAACATTATTTTCGGAACTGCAATAATATATTCTACAACTACAAAAGAGAGCAACCTAGCAATACGGAAATATGCGGACATTTATGTTTGGAGTTCCTAGCGAAGAGCGTCAGTCAGCTTTAAGATGTCATCGTATACAGTGTCGCTGAGTGGAAATTCGTCAACATTGAAAAGTACACTTTTCCCAGCGTTACGTTTATCTACGGACAAACTATGGGAAGCAGCATTATTGGATTTGACTACATACAATTCAATTCCCAATGTTACAGAAGGAAAAAATAATTTACTACATTATTATGAGAGTAAAGATGAAAAAGGAAATTATTCACAATTAAAAATAATTCCATTATCTACAGGAGCATATGAAATAGACGATATAAACCAAGTATTACAAAAGAAACTTGGAGAAGAAAATATTTCTATAAAAGGTAATAATAATACATTAAAAGCAGAAATAACTTCAAAGTATTATATAGATTTAAGCTTAGACCACTCAATCGGCAATTTGCTCGGATTTTCAAAGAAGAAAGGAATTTTAGCTCCTGGAAATGATTATACTGGCGATACAACAGTAACAATATTAAAGGTGAACAGTATTGATGTAACGTGTAATATTATACACGGATCATATAGAGATGGAGTAAATCAACATATATTAGACACACATTTTACCCGACAGTAGCTCCTGGTTTTAAAATAGTTGAGAAGCCACAAAACCTGATACACCTACCGTTAAACACCAGTTTCATTTCAGACATCGTACTGAACATATTGGATCAAGACGACATTAGTGTTGACTTTAGAGGAGAAACAATAACTATACGGTTACATATCAGAGCGGCAACATAAAGTCAACATGGGATTATCATTTAAACCACAACGGAAGAGTCGGGAGCTCAGTAGCTCCTCAACATTCGACGAGTTAACACCGGACAACATACGCTTCCTACAGAAGATCGGACTAAAACTTGCCAACCATGGATATACTGGATATAGCACAAGGACCGACATTCGACGAAACCCTATGGGAGAAGGAATATCACACTCACAACCCTTACACTTCATCAAAATTAAATAATAATGATGAAATAAGAATTCCCATTCAACAACAAGATATCTACACATTACCATGTGAAAGTTATTTATATATCGAAGGAAGAGTAACAACATTGGATGGAAAATCTGGTTCAACTGTTCCTTTTATAAATAACCCTATGGCATATCTGTTTGATGAAATTAGATATGAGATATCTGGAGTAACAGTTGATTCAACAAAAAAAGTTGGTATATCAACAACTTTAAAAGGATTGACTTCAATAACACCTCATGAAAAGAATTCTTTGATCTCGGCTGGATGGGTGACTCCTGATAAAGACACTATTACTCCTAATTCAAAAGGTTACTTTGATTTTAATGTACCTTTACGATTGCTTTTGGGATTTGCAGAAGATTACAAAAGAATAATAATAAACGTAAAGCAAGAACTGGTACTGCTCAGATCTTCAACGAATAAGGATGTAATACAAGCGCCAAGTGGAACTAAAGATGCCGATTTGGAATGGAAACTTCAATTGGATAAAGTTGTATGGAGAGTACCTCATGTCAGATTGGCGGATGAACATCGAATATTATTGTTGAAAAAATTAAAATCTGACCGTGATTTTGTGATACCATTTAGAAGTTGGGAATTTCATGAATACCCCATATTGCCTCAAACAGAAATACAAACATGGACTGTTAAAACCTCTACTTATTTAGAACGGGCAAGGTACATAATAGTCGGTTTTCAGACTAAACGAAAAGATGTTATAACTGCGCACGCTGGTCAATTTGACCATTGCAAGATAAAGAATTGCAAAGTTTTTCTAAACTCTCAGTTCTTTCCATATGACAGTTTAAATGTTTCATTTGACAAGAAACGTTATTCCATTCTATATGACATGTATGCAAGATTTCAATCGTCATATTATGGTAAGACGAATACACCACTTTTATCACCAGAACAATTTTATTCCAAAGCTCCAATTGTTGTAATCGATTGTTCAAAACAAAATGAATCTGTGAAATCTTCAAGTGTAGATATAAAAATTGAAATGGAATTTGAAGATAAATTACCAGATGGAACTTCAGCATACTTTTTAATTCTACATGACAAAATAGTTACTTACACACCGCTGACAGGAATTGTGAAGAATGTACTTTAAAAAAGATTAATACAACATCTGCACGATTTGTAAGGTTTTTACAAAAGATCAACAATATCTAGGTCATCTGCGAGTATAAAAGCGAGAAAGAAGAGCTGGTAATTCATTTCATCTTTGATTGTCGTATGGGTAACATCGTCCGCAAGATGAGTTCTGCTACATCAAGTGCTAATGAAGAAACTACACCTCTTATGGCTGACAATAGTTTGGATATAGAAAGACAAGTTGAACAGGAAATGGAAGAGTTCCTCAAGTTTAAACATAAGAAGACAGACGAAGAGGAAGTTGAAAAAGAAACGAAGAAAAGGAAAATTGAAGATAACATTTCTACCAACATCTTAATGGAGGTATTTCTTAGAATATTTTATCCTGTTTCTTCTTGTATGACAAAGACTGTGTCTGCTGGAGTAATGAAATCATTGGATTACTCTCCAACTGTTATTTTGAATCACGGATCTAAAATGGTAACCTTCACTGAATCTTCTTGGGAATCTTTTATGAAACATATACATCTTTTGGAATGCTATTTGAGTAACAATACGTTTGGAAGAAAAGCAAAACTAGGTTTGTTCGAATCAAATATTGAAATCGATATTGTTAAACAACGTGGTCAACAACTAGTTCGATTTAGAGATTTAACTAAATATAATATAAAAATACATTTGACAAAAGAAGAGTTTTACGCTTTAACTTGTGCTACTGGTCCTATAACAAGATATTTAAAACAGCTAATATTCTCAAGTACAATTATCAAAGATTATTTAATTGATGCATTGGATAGACAACCATATGTTCCAATTCTATACGGTCCAGTAGATACTTCAATCTTCAATAGGATACCACATGAAGTAGAGATGTGGAGACAGTTACACCGCAATCAAACCAACTTTAATTTAAATGAAGAAGAAAATCAAGAAAACAAGGAAAACGAATCACGTTTCAAAAATCAACAATCAACAACAAATTAAACAGACAAAGAATATTGTAAGTAAGAAGAAGAAGAATGTTGGAGTATAAAAGGCTGTCAATCCGCATTGACATACCAGTTGTCTACTGAACGTCATCATGGATAAACGAGTTTCATTCTCTAAGAAGACGGAAATAATGGAAGTAAACCAAGGTATCATAGAGTTTCAGGCATTCCGTGGTAATGATGGAAATTTTATAATCAAAGAGTTAGTGGTACTAGATATGATAACATCTGTTGTTTATCATTTTTTATTCATGCCTCCTTTGCCGTTCAACAGATTAACAACCAAAGCTAAAGTAACAAACAAATGGTTGATGAAACATTTTCATAATCTAACATGGGATGAAGGTTTTATAACCTACAATATGATGCCACACATTATGAATCATTTCTGCAAAGAGTTTAAAACTATTTTTACAAGAGGATTGGAAAAAGCAAATTGGATACAAGCATATACAAACCATGAAGTGATAAATGTGCAAATGGAGAAAGATTTTTATTGCTACTTTGCTAACATCTGTATTGCATCTAAAAACTTTAAACATCGGCAGTCTCAATGTGCTTTAAAGAACGCATATCGTTTGAATGTCTATCTCCAGCAAAGTGGTGGGGGAAGCGATGGGTATAAAAGCGAGAGCGGCACTATGACAATGCATGAGTATTACTCTAACCTCCGAGGAGTCAACACCTCTGACGTGCAAACACAAGAAGAAGACAAACAATAGTAAGAAGAAAATAATGGCATCGCAAACTTTTCTACAATCACTTGTTGATCAATTCAACAAACATTCTAAATCTACTATACTACCGACAAAGAAATGTTCAGAATTGAAGGAAGAAAAACATTACATTATTCACACTATTAAGAAGATGGAAACATCAATTGGAGACGCCATCAATTGCACATTGAGTGAAGCACCCTACACACCTGGTGGTGAACCGAAATTTCAAGTATTTCTTCCCAAACGCTTCGTTCAACTGCTGCAGAATGAAGATTTACGACTGATTCACCCCGGCGCACTCTATTTGGCATCTCACGGTCCTAGCGGAACCAACTCTACTGAACTTACACTTCATGTTATGCCTATTAGCAACTAGTCTGTAATTTATATATACTGTTGTACATGTGTGTAACTGATTTTAAATAAATAAATAAAAATGAAAAAAAATAAAAAAGGCAACATATCGATAGTGTTTCTGCACTATCGATATGTTGCTTTTTTAAAAACATGTTTGGGTGACCTTGACCTAGTTTCGAAGGTATATAAAGGCCGTAATTTTCTTGAGGATCTCATCAGTCTACGACTACCTTTCGTGCTGTACGCATCTCTGTTGGCTCTCCAGTTATTACGAATAACAACTTGTCTCTTAAGGTTAAGTGTGCATCATACGATACCACCACCATCACAACTTTTGAAGAACTCGACGATTTTACTAATGAACTGCGAGTGTTACTTGCCGGTGGTTATCGTTTAAATATTGATGTTTACGCTAACAACATGAGGATGTTTCCTAAACAAAAGTTCTGCAATGAAGAAGTATTCGTTTCCACACAACCTTCAACTACAACACCATCTACTCAAAGTAATGTTAAGTTCCAGAAATATTATTAATGTTAAATAATATCAAGTGATCGCTGTAGCATCTATAAAAGGAACGTGTAACCTAACAGAATCATCATTTGCTCTCCAACTGACACAGCGAAAACAACTACTAATATCATGTTGTACAGAATGATGATTGAATTCAATGGAAAAATCTACGGAAAGGACTTTCAAAGTGCAGAACAAATGACGTCCGATCTTCAAGTATTGACTAAAGAGGGATTCCAACCAAAATTAATTCTAAAATTTCCTGAAGTACATCCACTCTCCACTGAAGATCTCATCGCCATGGCTAAAGAAGAAAAAGAAAAATACAAAGAAGATGTAAAGAAAGAAAAAGAAGATGAAAACTCAGTATCTTAAATAAATACGTCTTACACTTGTAAGATGTTCTTTTTTAAAACCCCATTTGAATGACCTTGAGATTTCCCCCTCCTTTCACTAAACTCCATATTCTTTTATAACTCTATTACACTCTGCATCTCACATCATTCTACATTTAGCAACGATGGCAAACACAACGGATGAAGTTCAACCATCAACTTGGGAATTGGATATAGAAAATATACAACACTTTGTGTTGGTTTATGAAAAGTTGAAAACATTATTAACTGAAAACTCAGGATTGAAAATAAACATGAAGTTGCTATACCACTGGTCCGCCATTGAAGTAAATTATAAATGTGATGAAGAACAAGCATTAACAACAGTTACAACTCCGCAATATTCTCCCAGCGCTGCAATATATCCTATTAATGAAGACAATGTAGAATGAAATATTTCATCTTTTTTAAAACTCCATTTGGATGACCTTGAGATTATCCCCACCACTTATTTTACAACATATATTCTACAGACCCTTAGACACGTTTCTCATTCCGATTCCATTACTTGGACAGACAACAACATGGATGATAAATTTATTTCTTTTCAACATTTAGTTACCAAAAAGCACGAGATGGAAACCCTATTTCAAAACCTGCTCATACTTATGGATAATTATCCTGTAAGATGGATCAACATCGGAGTGCAAGTTATAAATCCTCCAACAATACCTTCATCGTCATCATCTTCTTCTGTCTCCTTCACATCTTCATCCTTGCACAGTGCAGGGGAAGAAGAACAAACAACGGATGGTCTTAAAATTATTGATTTGGACAACAAGGAACAAGAAATGCAAACTTTGGTTAAAAAATAAACTTAATATTTAATTTACAAACATTATTAGTTTTCCTAACTTAATACACCTCCTACTACCTACCCGAATGGCGTTTCGCAGCGAAATGCGCTGGCCAACGGTTCGCATGGGGGTATATCACCTTTCCCCCACCACGCCACTGCCCCTCCACTTCCCCCACCACGCCACTGCCCCTCCACTTCCCCCTCCACCGCCCTTGCCCGCATATAAGCGAGCCGCTGACTGACGCTCGCCATTTGTTTCCCGACTCCCGTACGATGAACAACGATCCGCTACCACATATGAAATCTACTTTTATAATTAGAACAAGACATGATTTAAAAGATTTAATGAAAACTTTAGAAGATATTATAGACAAATTCCACCCCATCACTATGAATTTGGAACTTGTTTACGGTTGTACAACATGCGATAGAGTTAAGAGTGAAGATGAAGATGCTTTGCTAGAACTCACTCCTGCATCCTCCAAACCTACACCAACAGCTGACGATGACGTTTGATCGGACCCACAACTGTTTTTCTTAACCCCCCACCACTTTCCAGTAAATATGCCCTGTCCTCATCTTCGTTTCTCATTTCATCGCCAACTTTCCGACCGTCAACACCGCTCCCGTTTCACCAAAAGAAATTAAAACAAGCACACAAACATGATGGATGATTTTTCACTTAAAACACAATTGGAAGAGGACAGACTCAAACTAGAGATCAACAGGCTGCAATTGGAAACGGAAAATCAACACGGGATGGTTCGCCTGCTGCAACTGTTCAAATGCGTACTGTGCATGTTGTGCGTCTACCTTCTCTTCGCCACCACCTTCGGCGTCTACCACTGCGTCACCGGTGCACGACACTCCAACGCCTCTCTGCACAAGAACACGACTTTGATTTAATTTTTAAAAATAAACAAAAACCTCCCGCGGCCCGGCGCCGCCCCACCCCATCCCCACCGAGCCCCTGCGGCTTCCACTTTTTAAAACTCCCTCCGAATGACCTTGACCCACTTCCCAAACCCATCCATCACTGTCACCCCCACCCCCCAATTACTACCCACACCTGCCAGTTCGAACCGCATGACCATGACTTGTTCCAGCACCGGCAAAACCACACTACTGTGGTCTAATAACGATTGTTTTGAAATTGCAGACATTTCGCATCTCCCTTCTTGCATCGTTATCTATAAACTTTTTACCAATCTTATTGCAGAATCTTGTTCTTAAGATTATATTGTAGGCCTACTCACGTATCGTCTTATTTTTCTAAAAAAACTGTTTTTATACGTTAAAACATGATACAAAAACGCTTATATTTCAACATTATTAGCAAGTACCCTGCTTAGTAATTTAAATTAATATCGAAATTTTAAGACGATAGCGGAGTACAAAATTATATTACGAAAAGAATGACACCAAAATATTTTAAATCGGCTTACAACTGGGGCGACAAACACGGAGATTCTAAACCCTTGCATCCGCGCGCGGCAGATGGCTAGAGCGCACCCTTAAGTAACAAACTCAACCCTGTGGGAAAATTCAATTTAAAAAAAAATATAAATACACCTTTGAAAATTGAAATTTTGAACATAATTAAATCATTATTTGTAGTCATGTCGGTAATGAAATAACAAACATTGGAGAACACTACATTCACGTGTGAGTTTTCAAACAGATGTGAAGTAGGAATAGGTATGTACAGTATAACCAATTTACTTTGATACTGTACCAAAAGCGAGTTATAAATTTAGTAAAGAATGCTACAAATTTTAAAACAGCTTTTTAAATTAGATAAATTTAAATGTTCTTTTCCTTTCAGAATTGTTGTCAAGTTTCACGAAGAAAAATTAACAAAATATGCATATTTTTATCTAAAATCTGTTTTGTCTTAAAAATTTAAGTGGAAAAAGATTTTAATGGTTATATGAATAACATTAGTGCAAGATGACTATGTAAATTAACCTTGTTGACGGCTAGCATTTCCATACAGCACCACGATAACAGCCTCATAGTGCTGCATTAACCGAAAAGATGTAATGTAATCGTTTTTTTCTGTGGCTCTTTACATTGTAGACATAAGTTAATAAACTATATAGATCAAACTTACGTGGATGTATTCTAATCATTTTAGGAGGTTTTAGATAAAGCTCCTAAGATAGAACGGCATAAGAACCATAATAAAACCCTATTTCAGACAAAATGGATAGATTGTCAGTTTTGTTCTTTCGACACTTACAACAACAAAATTATATTACATAAAAACCTTAGTGGAAAATCTTTATGCAAAACTTTGATATCGGTCGAAATGACACCATTCTAAGCTGAAAAACTTTGTCAAGAGATGTTCGCATTTATAAACAACAGGAGCGACAGAGGTATTTATGTAAGAGCGCAAAGTACGTCATTGCCGCCCGAGAATTGTGGATGACCGCACGAAGCGTCAGCTACACACAGAAGATTTTTCCTACCACCATAATTGCAACAGATCAAGGGGAGTTGGTAACTTTTCATTTAAAAACTAGGGTTACCTTAAGAGAGCATCTCATAGTTCCCTGGATTAAATTCAAAATGCTCCTTGAAATCACTGTCTGAAATCCTGAAAAATGCCCTGAAATGGGCTGATATTTGGCCAAAACCGGCCAGAATCCGGTCAAAAACCGGTAAATTTGAAGCTGAAAGCGGTCAATTTGAAGCTGAAAGCGGTCAGTTTGAAGCAAAAAGTCGTCAAAAAAAACATGAGTGGCCCAGAATGCCCCTATTATATCTACTAATATGTTATAACTAAATCAACTGTTCTTACTAATTTGCTAGCTTTTTTTTACAACAGCTGTCTCTAATGATTCAATCAACTATCCTTGACTCATAAGATTAACATTGCAATTTTGAAAGCCAGTTGTGAATCAGAACGCGATTCTGCTCATCTACAGCACAATACCTTTCTAACGGTATGAGCGGATTTCTTCGACGTACACAAGCTGAGAAAAAAAGGAGGAAATAAAACATGCTTGCCTATAATATAGATTGAGTGTTTTCACTGTTCTTACAGGACCGTATGCCTTTTAAATATATACCGGTCCTCGCCTTCGATAAAAACGCCGAATGCAAACATAGGAGACCATACTGAAATACTGATTAATTAACCTTTTCACCTAAAAAAGAAGCACGCTCTCATGACAGTACATAACGCGAATCTTCCTAACTTGCTCAACAACCACAACTGTTTGAAATTGGTTCTGTTTCCATAGGTCACCAAGTATTTTCTCTAAATCACTAAATCACTATTTAGAGACAGGGACCTCACATAGTGGGTATTTTGGTATTTTAACCTGAATATGAATGAGAGATGAGTGTAGGATGATTGTGGCGCGATCTTGTAGTCTTGTTACTAAGGTCGACAATCTTCTTAGGCTGGACTGTTAATTAACAGCCCTACAGCTAATGGTGTCTAGGGACCTACAGTCTAACGTGGACCCGAACCACAATTTCAATCTCATATATACGAATTGGTCTAATTATGAGGATGGTCTTTATGGATGAAGTATTCCACACTAGTCAACTAGTCTACACCAGTGCGGACGTTAATCCCCACTAGGGAATATCGCATCCACAAGCCATCGCTTATAATTATCCACAATTCGTGACCTCCAAGTAGCTGGATTACAGGACGTCTCAAGCTCAACGAATTATCGATTCGTATCGGATGATCCGGTATCATATCGATACTCGAAGGCCCGTGCGGCCAAATATGGAAGTGATCCGCCGCTTGTGCGTCCCATTCAAGGCTCCAGGTCGGCCCCACGCTAGCTGCCCAGCACCGTTACGCTACCGTCATTATTGGTTCTGCGAAGCAATTTAAACTAAAAACATCAGGATACAATCAGGGACTCCCTCCAGGTTATGTAAGTTTCGCGCGTTAATAACATATCATGTACTTGTTAATTGGACGATGACATGGCGTATTTTGCGGCTAAACGTTCGACGATACTTTACTTCTGGTTTAATCTTATATCATTAGCGAGCATGATATTTGTTATGCAGGGTATGTATTGAAATTAAGTGCAAAAGCGATATCAATGATTATTATTTATTATTACTATTGATAATTAATGACTTTTTAAAATTACTTCATGAATCATGTATGATTCATTATTATAATTGGTTTTAAATAATTTATGATGCATTATTCTTTTAAGTATCGTATTTGATTTACCTTTGAAATTTATAAGGCTCTAATTTATTTCTGTTGCGCAACATTAAAATCATACAAAGGATAAAATTATTAGTCTTTACGATTTTAATTTACTTTACCTAAAAGCCATACATTTAAAGTTAAGCTACAGTTTTGCTTTATTAAAAAAGGAATAGTATTGAAAAAATATTGCTTAATTTTTACACTAAAATCTACGTTTCTATGTAATAAGAATTGTTTTATAGATTCACAAGTTTTTATGCAATAGTTCACCACATTTATCACTTTGATTGAAATTATTAATCGATACTGTTCTTTTTGCAGATGGACCTGTGCTAGCAGCATGGAGGCGGATATAAAGAAAACATTCGAGGCCTACGATGAGATCGAGGTAGACCTACGTTTCACCATTTAAAGTTAAAGTTTTTAAATAAATATATTTTACTAGCTAACTCAAAGTTTAATAATTACTAATACAGTAGGCCTAAACACTACTGCCTTCAACTCCTGATACGCTCTGTACGTATAATACGTAAAACAAGTAAACAACAAAAAAGTAGTATTGTATTACAACGTTTATAAACTTACATTTTATTATGCGATTCTAAGTTAACTAAATTACTTCACTTACTTCATACAAACTAAATTTCTTCATAAATACTAATTCTGGAATGTATTTTACTTCATTTCAACATGTCGTAAACTATTTAACATTTTGAACCTACTCTCTGACTTAGAAGAAAGACTGATGCCTCATTAAATCAATAATAATTGTACGCTACTGTCTTGGAACGATTTTTGGTAACAGTTCAGGAATATATATGTTAAATATTTTTATTAATGATAAATTGATTCTTATTAATTTGTTTTCTATAATTTTAAATCAATAATACGCATTTGGAAAAATTAAAATTTTACTATCTTAATTTAAATTGACGAAAAAATTTAATTTTTAATATCTTAATAAGTTTTAATATGAGCTTTATTGTTGCCTTAGAGACATCAAAGAGGTGTTCGATTTCTTTACAAGTGTATTACAGCGTGTTTGTTAGCAAATACAATTTTGTATAAGTAACCCCATAAAACCCCCAAATGATGGAATCAGGTTTCCTGGGAGGAGAGGCATGCGCATCCTTGCCTATCCAGCTTTTTTTTAGCGAATTTCTCTATAGGGAATACGTTATTACGGTAGTAGTCACGGTAAGACCTAAGCCCGGGACCATGATACTTTTTCGTTTTGAGGTCCCTAAAAGCCAAAAACACCGTTCGTTCAAATTGATATATATGTATATATATATATATATATATATATATATATATATATATATATATATATATATATGTGTGTGTGTGTGTGTGTGTGTCCGTGAACACGATAACTTTTGGACGGAACCTCCGATTTTGAAGAAATTTGGTACAGGGGTGTAAACCAGCGCCTACTAGGTTGAGTTCGCGAACCAGAATGATCGGACCATGGGAACGGGGTTTTATGGGGTTTCAAAGGGGTCAAAAATGGGTTTTTGGAATTTTTGGACCTTAATTTTTAAAATTCATCAATTTTAACTGAAACCATTTAAAAGAGCTTAAAAAAACAAACAATTTGGTATTTTGAATTTTTATCACAGCATAACTGGTTACGGGGAAAATACAAAAATGTGTTTTCCATGTTATTCTTATGGGAAATCAAGAAACCCTGTATCTTGCTTATTTATTGACATAACTTAATCAAATTTGGTAGATACATTATCTATATAAAGTTTAACTTATACTTGCTTACAAAACCCATATGGCGTCAAACCTACATACTCACCCCCATGGGGTTTATGGGAAAAATAAAAAATTCCCAGAGTTTTATACAATTTTGTGTTTACATTCACCAATTATTGATTAACTTAGATTTTCTAACAACACCCAATGGCAGCAAACCTACATACTTGATCCTATGGTGTTTTTTATGGGGAAAGTAAATAATCTGAAATTCCATTGGAAATTCGCTGAGTACGCAGGTCTACTGCGACGGGGGTATTTTTTCTTCTTTTTTTTATGTCGCGTTTGACTCCGTCAACGTCAATGTTATCCCACTCAACACGGTAAACAAAACTTACTCATTTTAACATAATATTGACGTTTAAATAGTTAATTTATCTTGAAAATTCTTTCGGTAGCACGCGTTCAAAATCCCGACATTCCTAAACTTCATGTATAGGCCTACCCTGGGTGTCCCAGAAAACCCGTATGCGGGGGTGCACCCACTTTAAAATTTAAGGAATTAATTTTTAACAAAATCCCATTGCGCCATTATTGGTAAATTGGTTACGCTCTGTCGATTGACAGTAATTTCGATGTACAGAGTGTACCAGAATTTACCTTTCGAGACAAGAAGTCGCTAATCTTGAATACAAACCCTCACTTTTTATGTCATACCCAGATAGCAAGGACTTGGATTCTACAAGTATAATTTTAAGACAACTTTATAATTTGTACTCCTAATCTTAACTGCTTAGGAAATAATGGCATCTGAAATTTAATTCCCCCCCCCCCCTCATAAGAATAACATGCTGAGAAAATTTCACATCCATTATTTTTGAACTTTTTACGTTAAACAAACATGTCCCAGAACGAAAAATCTTAGTCTCTCCTTTTAAATATTTTCCATCATAAATTATAATTTTTGTCATAAACTATTTTATTTTCCATCAAATTTACAATATATCGGGTATTATTGAAAATATATGAAAAAGTAAAACTACAGGCCTAATTACGTGATAATTGATATTTTATGATGGAGTATGATTTGGACTGTTCTGTTTAACGTAAAATGTTCAGAGAATATGGACGTGAAATTTTCTCCATGTCATTCTTATGGGAAAAACTATACTTCAACCACAATTATCTCCTAAACCGTAAAAATTAGGGGTAAAAATTGAACTATAAGTTTTCTTAAAATTACGTGTCGAATAAAAAAATGCCATTAAAAGTGGGGGGTTGTATTTATAATTTTCGACTCCAGGTCTGAACCACATACATATCACTATTTCACTATTTTGAGAAAGGAATCTCACATAGTGGTATTTTAACGTGAATATGAATGAGAGATGACATAGCATATTCCTAACAACCTTTGCCAAAGTGGGAAAATATATCTGTCAATTAATAGAACGCGACTTCATCGTTTTAAAGCATAGTAACCAATCCTCACTGTGACTATCTATCCTCAAACCTATGCCAAAATGAACGCTATTCTTCTTCGCCACCACAGACCACAGACCTTTTCTATCTTTCTTATTGGTTAGTGTCCAACGGGTGATAGTGGAGGGGATATCTTTTCTTCACTATCCATCATTTCCAGTACTGTATGCCTAGAGAGAGTCCTACAGTACCTTTTCCATCCATGAAAACCAGTCCGATGCAAAAGAGCTGTTATTAATTGATTATATTTTGCTGCTTTAAGACGGCGTTGGACTGCCACCATGCTGGACTCATTTCTCATTAGAGAACTTTTAAGCCTGTCTCCACCGTCATATTTTTTTATACGAGCCGTTTAAAATAAAATGTATCTAAATCTCTATGAAATTTACCTTTTGTTTTGCGGAGCTGATTCTTTTTTTTTTAAATACTAAAATCTTGTTGAAATGTTTTAAAAGTAGTGAAATATTCATTTTCTTCTTCTGTGTAACAATTGATAGGCCTATTTTTATAAAAAAATCTCTCGCAAACCATATCCGTCTTGATGAACTCTTTATTTAGAGCTATACACCATAATATTCTGATAACAAACGGAAGAGTTATTTTGTTTACTGTTTAACATTTCTCTTATGGGGGAAAGACGGATTACGATTTTACTCCAAAGCCCTCTCGACCATAGGCCATATGGTGTTTTTGAGCGCCTATCACAATCACGTACACTTTCAGCACCCGCACTAATACTTAGTCCCTACTCCCCAAGTAATCTCGGAGAACAAGGAGATCCTCCCGCGGGATGAGGCGTCGGACAGCGCGGGGTCGGTGTCTAGCAGTGACTCGCTGTGTCCCCGCGAGAGGTTGCAGCGGTCGCCGGTGACTGTGGTGTTTATCAGCACTCGCACTAACACTTAGTCCCTGCTCCCCAGGTAATCTCGGAAAACAAGGAGATCCTCCCGCGGGATGAGGCGTGGACAGCGCGGGGTCGGCGTCCAGCAGTGACTCGCTGTGTCCCCGGGAGAGGTCGCAGCGGTCGCCGGTGACGGTGGTGTTTATCAGCACCCGCATTAATACTTAGTCCCTACTCCCCAGGTAATCTCGGAGAACAAGGAGATCCTCCCGCGGGATGAGGCGTGGACAGCGCGGGGTCGGTGTCTAGCAGTGACTCGCTGTGTCCCCGCGAGAGGTTGCAGCGGTCGCCGGTGACTGTGGTGTTTATCAGCACTCGCACTAACACTTAGTCCCTGCTCCCCAGGTAATCTCGGAAAACAAGGAGATCCTCACGCGGGATGAGGCGTGGACAGCGCGGGGTCGGCGTCCAGCAGTGACTCGCTGTGTCCCCGGGAGAGGTCACAGCGGTCGCCGGTGACGGTGGTGTTTATCAGCACTTGCACTAACACTTAGTCCCTACTCCCCAGGTAATCTCGGAAAACAAGGAGATCCTCCCGCGGGATGAGGCGTCGGACAGCGCGGGGTCGGCGTCCAGCAGTGACTCGCTGTGTCCCCGGGAGAGGTCGCAGCGGTCGCCGGTGACTGTGGTGTTTATCAGCAATCGCACTAACACTTAGTCCCTGCTCCCCAGGTAATCTCGTAAAACAAGGATATCCTCCCGCGGGATGAGGCGTCGGACAGCGTCGTTGTCGGTGTCCAGCAGTGACTCGCTGTGTCCCCGGGAGAGGTCGCAGCGGTCGCCGGTGACGGTGGTGTTTATCAGCACTTGCACTAACACATAGTCCCTACTCCCCAGGTAATCTCGGAAAACAAGGAGATCCTCCCGCGGGATGAGGCGTCGGACAGCGCGGGGTCGGCGTCTAGCAGTGACTCCCTGTGTTCCCGGGAGAGGTCGCAGCGGTCGCCGGTGACGGTGGTGCGCCATGGCGGCGACCACAGTCCCTCGCTCAGCCCCCAGGACAGCCCGTCGCTGCCGCCCATAAGCCCGCTGTTCAAGATGTTCGAGAGCGACGTGTGCGGCACCCCCGCCAAGGGTCCGAGGTTCAAGCTCATCTCAGAGGGCGATCTACAGGTACAATAAACTCTCGCTAAATCGAATCTTTGAAATTTCCATAGAAAAAACCCTGTCTTAGTTAATCCATAGTTGGAATAACCAATTTTACAGCTACATTGAAACTATCTATTAGTTAAAGAGATACAAAAAATCTCTGTAACTTAAGTAAGCTGATAAGTCAAATTAAATTCACATTTCACTTTAAAAGTCTAAGTCTACCTTTATATATCAAAGTTTCCTTCATGGCCAAAACCTTGGCCACGCTTGAGACACATGCGGTCCAGGTTCTGTCTGCTGTCATCATTCTGTACTGAACGTTCCCTCGACAAGTCTAAGGAAACAGCAGCATTACCTCTGTAACCTGAACAATACGTTATCAGAAGAAAATCACAGTGAAATTTGAGTTAGCGATCGTCAAATGTAGTACTTTTAAGGTGGAAAGGAAGGAAGTATGAAAAGAAGGGCGCTGGATTGCAGCTGGATCCACGACTGCCTTTTGTTGATTTCAGTTCATCAATACAGAATCTATGCACTTGCAATTACATTATATTTTTAGATCTCACACATACTAAATATGAAGTCTTTGTGGTTATTCATTGAGTGTTTAAGGCGAGGTGTGGCGTGAAATTTGTTCTGTGTTTTGAACTTGACAAAGACCATGACTCTAAAACAACGAAAAATATAATAATCTGTTTGCGAGATAAAATAAAAACCGTAAATATTTCAACTCTTCCCTTCTAAAACATATACCGTAAATGTTTTTTTTTTGTACAGTTATTTTTTTTCTTTTTCCAACACTGTTCCTTCACCGCACGCATCTTTGGCATTTACCTCTAAACTCGCTCTTATTGGCAACACAATCGCCAGAGGTTATTAAAAATAGTTTGGCTTGGATAAAAATGCTGGACATTAAAAGGTGACTTGTAGAAAAAATATATATTCAAAAACAATCCATCGTAAGAGAAAACTACGTACAGTAGTAACCTTTTTTGCATCATATACCAATACATTATTTTTCTTGCGAACTATTAATTAAAGGAAATCAATAGAATGGAAGTTCTGTATAACTAAGTAATAGTAAAAAACCAAGTTGTTTCCAGCCTTTTCAAAGCCTCTCTTTACTACTCCGGGTATATAATACTAACCATTATTTAGTCTAAACTAAGTTGACTGTATACGGTCATATACATAGAAATATATATTATGTAGTGTAATGCATTTTGCCCAGTTCTAAATACAATATTACAAAATACTAGAGATCGCCACCTGATCAAAATTCGATCAAAATTTCAGTTGATCTGGACCCTAAACTAAAAAAAAAAACATTTTAGAACTGAAACATCTGTTCATACTAATTTTCTACCAGTTGCTTTTACAACAGCTGTCTAATGATTCATTCAATTTTCCTTTCTCCATAAGATTTACATTGGAACTTTGAAAGCTTGTGGGGCTTAGCCCTGGAGTCCGATGTAAATTAGAATGTGATTCTGCTCATCTGCAGGACTATACCTTTCTAACGGTATGCTCGGATTTCTCCTACGATGTAGCCTACAAGAGCTGAGAAAAAAGGAGGAAATTAAACATGCTTGCGTATTAATATATAGATTAAAATATTTTGCGTGGATTTGGGTCTCATTTTTTTTACTCCATTGATACTGCATTCCTTGACTGGATGTTTCGTTCGTTGCCCAGGTCTGCTACCTGAATCACACGCGCACTGTCATCAGTAAGATCCTCAGTTCCAAGTTCCTCAGACGCTGGGAGTCCCATCGCCTTTACCTCAACGAGTCCTGCATATCTTCCAAAACGGTCAGTTGACTTTTTATCCTACTAAATTATATTTTGCATTGCTAAACATTATATAAAATGTTACTCTTATACCACGCCACAGAGATTGCACTATACCTGCTGTGGAAGTTGCCTCTAGAGACCTTAAAGCCGAAAATCGTAAAGGCTGTTTTATGTATTTTTTTGTTCTTTAATTGAGCTTATGTCTAAAATATTTATTTATAAAGTTATATCACCATATGATAATGTATTTATATATTTTTATAATACAAGTATCTTGTAATTTTAATGTCTAACTACATTTAAAATGTATGGAATTCACTGCCCTACCATTGTAAACGCTACAATGGAGTATACTTATCATTGACTAGACGCAGAATTCTACTGTTTACCAGTAGAGAATAGGCCTACTCATTGTAATTTCCTTCTAATTCCCACATAAGTAGGCCTAATTATTCCATGAACTACCATAAATAGTGTCTACCATAAAGGCTTTCGCCAAACAGAAATATTTATACATATATCAAACTTTTAAGTACTGTCAGTTTTTATTTTTTTTCAACCGTTGTTAATCGCATTTACATCACTGCGGTTGCGGTTGATAAGACGCAAGTTTAATACCAAACTTAATCAACCACATCAGTGGTTTTACCGTATAGGATACACTTCTTCCTGCTACATATATCTGTAGGCTACTCAAACTCTTTTAAAACTCCTTGCAACTCCGTGTCTTGTTAGTTATTCCTCTGGCATACTGTGTACTGTGTAGCCAGCAAGAAGCTTAATTAACATATTAAACTAATGGTAAATTTGTCTGGAATAGAAAGTTCTGACACACGACGAAGACTGATGCTCAGACTGCCTGTTATTGTGGCACTAATCTAATTTGAGCTGTGAGCGTGATATTCCACAAACAACGGTTGTAAACATACAACGTTCACTAAACACTTTTATCGCACATCCTGTCCAACTTGGATCCACTTATTTATTTTAGCACTTTATTCTCGGTTTACAAAAGGGTAATCTCAGTTTGAAAGCATTTTCAGTGAAAACATTTAAATTTATTATGTGTGTCAATATACAGGGTGTATAAAAATCACAGAGAAAATTGTGTGTATTAAAGGTTGTGTATTAAGGTTTTGTGAATTATTTGGTGTGCAAGGTATCATTGGATGTACATAAAATGGGCTACGTTTATGTTTTTGTTAAATTTGGCATAGGCCTAAAAGCTTTTCAATTGCTGCCATCTTGAAACTGTGTTAGATAACAAACCGAAATCTCCTACCCGTGGTTTGCCTACTAAAGTATATATATTTGCGCTGAATTTGAAGTTTCTACCTAAAATAATACTTAAGTCCTCAATTAATTGTTTATAAAAGTCACAAACAGGGTGAAAGATAGAAAACTAGGCATTTTAGACTCATGTTTGTACGACATTTGTTTATCGTATCAACATAAGGAACCATCACACAGGAGTGCGTCGGTGTTTCTAATAAAGTCTCTAAAGTTTATTCAGGGGTTTGGTATACACCCTGTATATAATGTCGGGTTAGTAGAGAAATTCCCATGGAAAAGAAAGTTATACGTGATCCCCGCTGTGAGACTTAACACGAAACAGTACACAGGCTCCTTTGTAATGATGCTGCAATATACAAAATTATAGTAATCTTTTAAAAAATTATTAAATATTTTTATAAGTATCTTCAATAAACAGGATTTAGTTTGAGGCACCGTTTGAGTTAAGAGTCATCTTCACCTATGATCCACTAGCCCATTGTTGCGCTGTCGGCAATGTTAATCATACGGCTTTTAATGCAAAACATGGTATAGCATTCCCCTGTTTCGGACGCCGTTTTTCAACCGAATTTCTTTAAACTTGGTAAGTGTTTAGTTGAATAGTTATACTATGTCACTCATACCTCGGAATTTTGAAAATTTAACAAATATTACTAAGAAAATCGAGTTACTTTGTGACGTCTCAAAGAGTAATATTTGTTAAAGTTTAAAAATTCCAAGGTATAAGCGACATAGTATAACTATTTAACTAAACACTTACCAAGTTAAAAGAAATTCGGTTGAAAAACGGCGTCCGAAACAGGGGAATGCTATACCATGTATTTCATTGAAAGCCGTATGATTAACATTGACGACTGCGCAACAATGGGCTGGTGGATCGTAGGTGAAGATGACTCTTAATGCTGCGGTCTACCCAAACCAAAACAACAACAATGCCGAATGCCGCCTCGCGGCCGTAGCGCTAGGAGAGTTTGATGGCTGCAGAGGTTTATGGGGATCGTGTTTCAGAATTAACCGATTAAGATAGAGATTGGCTGTTAACTTATTATAAAAGTAGAAGAAATGATCTAGTCGGCTATATTTTTGGAATTTTTAAATAAAATTTCTAATTTCATTAATAACTGTCTAAAATCATCTGTTTTTTAGTTTTGTAAATGCAGAGGTTTACGGGGATCGTGTTTTAAAAATAACCTCTTAAGATAGAGATTGGCTGTTAACTTTTTTTTAAAGTAGAAAAAAGGATCTAATCGACTATATTTTTAGAATTTTAAAATAAAATTTCTAATTTCAGCTATAACTGTCTAAAATCATCTGTTTTTCTAGATTTTTAACTAAAGTTTTCTATTGGTTTTAATGAACTAACTACAAAAATGTAAAAAAGGGAAATTAGTCCCGTTTTCTTCTTTAATATGACACCTTATCTATAGCTCTAGGCTTCATTTAGCAGAATATAACACGATTCTAAAAAACCCTTGCATTTGGGTGCGCGCCAGGGGTAGGCCGGGGTGGTCCCGGGCTCCATACTACCCCTGGCGCGCACCCAAATGCAAGGGTTTTTTAGAATCGTGTTATCTTCTGCCAAATGAAGCCTAGAGCTATAAATAAGGTGTCATATTAAAGAAGAATAACGGTACTAATTTCCCTTTTTTACAATTTTTCAGTTAGTTCATTAAAACCAATAGAAAACTTTTGTTAAAAATCGATAAAAAACAGATGATTTTAGACAGTTATAGCTGAAATAAGAAATTTTATTTTAAAATTATAAAAAGATAGCCGACTAGATACTTTTTTCTACGTTAAAAAAAGTTAACAGCCAATCTCTATCTTAAGAGGTTATTTTTAAAACACGATACCGTAAACCTCTGCATTTACAAAACTAAAAAACAGATGATTTTAGACAGTTATTACTGAAATTAGAAATGTTATTTAAAAATTCTAAAATGATAGCCAACTAGATCCTTTTTTCTACTTTTAGAAAAAGTTAACAGCTAATCTCTATCTTAATCGGCTAATTCTGAAACACGATCCCCGTAAACCTCTGCAGCCATCAAACTCGCCTCGCCTACCTACGGCCGCGCGACGGTATTCGGCATTGTTGTTGTTTTGGTTGGGGTAGACCGCAGCCTTAATTTTTGTTAACTGTTGTTAAAAATCTAATGTACAAAATAAATTATAGTAATGAGTATCCTTCTAAGTGTTTTTTTATAGTCTTACAATTAAATAAAAACGGTGGGAACTTTAAATATTATCATATCTACAATGGTAATGATGATGTAAAGTAAGAGAAAGGCTTTATACTTTTTTTAAAGATTTCTTGTAAGTGCGTTGTTAATATAACATGTTAAGTTGTTTTTATTTATATCTTTTTAAGCATTTTCAAACCAATATAGCTTACTCTTTGACTTGTGTGGATGTGAAATTATAAAAAAATGCAATAAAATATGTAATAAAGGAATGATCTGAAACCAAATTTGATTCTGCATCCGATAGACTCATCAATGACGACGAGTAAGCGTTTTAGAGGCAACTCTTGACTCTTAGTACTGTAACTAAGCCACAAGCAACTAACGCAGCGTCCCGGGCATGAATGCTGGGTTGTCGGGTGCTGTAACTACATAACTGCCGTTGCAAATTGTCCCTTCAAGAGCCAAATTACGCAGCAGCTCCGGCCTCTCAGCTTGTTTTGTACTTTAAGTTCTATTTCACATACATTAAAAGTAAACAAATAAATCTGTTGGATGAACTCAAATTTAAAAACCCAATTATGCCTACACTTAGAAGTTAATTTCAAAGCGACCCGCGTTGAGTGAAACAGTTTTCCGATATCGGTAGGAAACCATTTTTTTAGTTACGCTTAACCTTAAACTTGATAGATTTCCTTTCTGTCTCTGAGCTAAAACAGTAACGTAAATATTGTTTATTTTTAATTATGAAAGAGAAATATTGTATCGATCTGGACCATTTGTTTAGTGTTATTACATTCTTTTGCACAAATAATTACTAATTTATAAGTAAGAGGTTATGATTTAATTCATTTCGTCAATTAATTAGTTTTCTACAAGTTTTCTCAGAGAAACATCTATTACTATTATTGTCATTGGGTTATAGATTAAATAACAAAAACAATATGAGACCTAAAACACACCCTTAAGGGACGCCCATTTCAACTGATATACTTTAATAGCCCCGCTTCCGTAAACATCCTACGATTTAGATGTAGGAAATTTCCTCTGCGACTGGTTTATTTTTAATACGAATTGAATTAGTGAAGAATAAAATGTAGGCATTTTTTCTTTCAAAATAGGAAATAGTAAAGAATGGAACAAAATTAATCCTTGATTATAGAAAATAGTCCAATCCCAAATCAATTATATAAACACTAGATTTATAATACCCACGTATTTCTTATAATTTTTTTTAGGCTACATTAGTCGGGTTCAGACAATTGGAATTTAGTAAGACTAATTTAATTAGCTATTTTACTAGTGGCTTATTAAGAATCTATACCATAGCCTATATAAATGAGAAATACCACTGATTGACTAATTGACTCTTCACGAAATCTCAGGAACTATGGTACCTAACGGATTTACTTAAAACATTGAAAATAGGTTCATCTTGGTCTTGCCTCTTAGCTTAGGTGCTCGCTAATAAACGATTATAAAAAATTCGAGATCCAACCGTGGGAATCGACGAAAAACCACGAGTTTTTTGTGTTTGACTGTATAAATAAAGGATTTTTTTCTCCAGAATCACCGAACGTATAAAACTTTTGGACACAGCCTTCTAGGTGCTTGCTATTAATTGTGAAAAAGATTAGCCATCCCACCGCGAGAATGAAAAACCGCGAGTTTTCTATACCTCCAGAATCCCGAACAGATGTATACAAAACTTTGTACACAGGATCGTTTTACCTTCAAGCTGCCTGCTTGTTTCAAGCTGCTAACTATCTTTGCTCATAGGCATTCACTAAGAAACGTTTTTGCAAATAAAGTATTTAACTTCATTTAGGTCTCTGCTCAATAAGAAAAGGTTTTGCAATAGTTTCTAAGTTATTTTGGCCTTTGCCCCTCACCAATTACTTCACTATTACAAAAGATCCCGGGGGGGGGGGGGGGGGGGGGTTAAAATTTGACTTTTACGTCGGTGTTTTACCTCTTTGCTCATAGGTGTTCCCCAAGAAAAGTTTCTGTAAAATTCCTTCATTTCTCCAGGCTCCAACCACTACTACCTCAATGTTTCAATGTTTCAATACGATTCTTAAGGAAGACGAGTTCGTTGCTCTGAAAGAATTGTACTTTCTTTAAAACGCTATCTTTAAGCAAATTTAGTCATGGGTGAAGCCGTGCGACGGGCAACAGCTAGTTTATAAATATAAGCTAAAAATGAAATAAGTTTACAAATAAAACAAATTGCTCATATAAGACTGAACTTGGTTTAGACACACAGTAACAAATCGGCAAAGCATTGATGGTCACTACCATAACGTCAGACGGATCACTATCCGTCTGACTCAGGCCATAAATTATAAACGACACATTAATTCTTCTGAACTTCACATTAATTCTTACAGTCTTTAAAATGAGGAATGTGAATGTTTTTTGGCAAATCTGATCTTTTCATGCTCAAGTACAGTAAATTTTTAAATATAGTTTAAATGTACTAAAGTGCCTTTCTTAGAATACCTTTTCCAAAGTCGATGATGTGTTAAAAAGAAATGAAACAAGAGTAATCAGTACAATAAATCAATCCAATCACTATAATATGATGGAAAGTCTACGTAAACAAAACCACTCATTAATCCGGTGAGATCAAGAAAACTGTAGCTACCTTCACACGAAATTCTCTAGCGTTATTCGATTCCATGAAATAAATATTCATCCATAGTATAGTTATATCATCTCTTAGGGCTTCACTAATATAGTCCAGCACCTAAAGGGGGTTGAGTATGCACGGAAAGTGTAACGCATTTTGACTTTTGATTGTTGTTGGGGGCACATTGGAGATGACAAAAACCGATGTTGTCGCCCTCCCAGCAGGTGCACAACTTGGGGGGAGGGGGGCAAACATGGCGGGGGGCTCTATGCGTTAAAACGCAGATATCTCGGAAACAGTAAAAGATAGAACATCGGTTAAAACGTCGTTTTAATGTAAAAAATGTGGTCAACAATAAAAGTCATTAGGTCCGAAGTCGTATCTTGACTAATAAACGAGTTATAAAATAAAACATGGAATTATGACATATTTAGATAGTTTTTTATTTTTTTTATTTTTTTTTATTTTTTTTTATTTTTTTTTTTTAACAAAATGCGAATTAATTTGTGAGTTTTGTTACGAAAAGTAAGCAAATATTTTTGCTGATCATTGTACTATGGACTGCTGGGATGCCGAAAACGTAAGTCGCCACTTTATTAGGTGGTCGACAACTTTGGTGGAGGGGGACAAAGATGGCGGAACGCGCTATGGGCGCTACGCGTTAAAACGGCTGTATCTCGATAACAATACGAGATAAAACATTGGTCAAAACGTCGTTTTTATCACAAAAATATGCCCAACAAAAAAGGTTATTAGGTATATAGTCGTATCTTCAATAATAAAAAAGTTATAAAAAATATGTTTCAAAAGATCAATATCATACAGCAATCTTTTTACGAAAATTCCAAAAATGTTTGCTGGATATTAGTTTGATTTAACAAGTACTTGAACAAATTTTAGTTTGGTGCATTTTCATAACCATTAAAAGTAAAATATTGCATAAACATGGGTTTTAATACGTAAAACAGAGCATCACTCCGCCCAATACTCGGTTTTGCGCTGTAACCGAATATAAAACCACTATAAATAAACTTTTAATTAAAATATAATAGGTTGAACAAATGTTATTAGGAAAAAACTAGTATTTGCTATATAATTTGAGTAATTTAACATTTTTTAAATTTATTTAATTTGAACAAAATAATTTTAATTATTAATAATCAAAACCTTCAAACAACAATTCGTATCGTGTGTTATTGGGTTTTTTGTGTTTTATACACTGTATCCGCATCACATAGCATTGATTTGAAAATATTACAAGAGTATTCGAGGTTTACTAGGTATACTAGGTTACTATACTGACATTTGGACATTTAGTTTTTTCAGGTATGATGTAGAAGTTTATTATGGTTAAAAATTAAATTAATGTACAGTAACTTTATTTGTGTTGTGTGTTTAATATACAGATTATTGTATGTATTTTGCATTTTTTATTTACCGTTTAACCATTTTAACATAAAGTTTATATTGAAAAATTAAATGATAAATTATAAAAAATATATAATGATATATAATGATAAATTATATGAATTATATTCCGTGACAGTGCAACACCGAGTATTTGGCGGAGTGGATGCTCTCAGTTTTACGTATTAATACCCATATTTATGTAATATTTTACTTATAATGGTTATGAAAATGCACCCAACTAAAATTTGTTCAAGTAGTTGTTAAATCAAACTAATATCTAGCAAACATTTTTGGAATTTTCGTAAAAAGATTGCTGTATGATATTGATCTTTTGAAACATATTTTTTATAACTTTTTTATTATTGAAGATACGACTATGTACCTAATAACCTTTTTTGTTGGGCATATTTTTGTGATAAAAACGACGTTTTGACCAATGTTTTATCTCGTATTGTTATCGAGATACAGCCGTTTTAACGCGTAGCGCCCATAGCGCGTTCCGCCATCTTTGTCCCCCTCCCCCAAAGTTGTCGACCACCTAATAAAGTGGCGACTTACGTTTTCGGCATCCCAGTAGTCCATAGTACAATGATCAGCAAAAATATTTGCTTACTTTTCGTAACAAAACTCACAAATTAATTCGCATTTTGTTAAAAAAAAGCTATCTAAATATGTCATAATTCCATGTTTTATTTTATAACTCGTTTATTAGTCAAGATACGACTTCGGACCCAATGACTTTTATTGTTGACCACATTTTTTACATTAAAACGACGTTTTAACCGATGTTCTATCTTTTACTGTTTCCGAGATATCTGCGTTTTAACGCATAGCGCCCCCCGCCATGTTTGCCCCCCTCCCCCCAAGTTGTGCACCTGCTGGGAGGGCGACAACATCGGTTTTTGTCATCTCCAATGTGCCCCCAACAACAATCAAAAGTCAAAATGCGTTACACTTTCCGTGCATACTCAACCCCCTTTAGGTGCTGGACTAATAGTTAAAACAGATGAACTGATCAGACAAGGAATTAATTTTACCTGGGCTCTTTTTGAATGTAAACTATGATACAATAAATATATACAATATGTCTTCTCTAAATCACACTCTATGCGTGTGAGTCCACATTCTGTCTATATATTAAAAACAGAATTGTTTTCGTCCCTCAATTCCAGCGCAAGCTAAACAAACTCCCTTCCCTTCTGAGAAACGCATCGGCTGCCTAGACTGAAATAACATATTGGCCTACTGTAATACATGCCTTAGGACGCACAGATTCTAGCTAGATTATATTTTTAGAAATCATTAACTTTTTTATTTAAATATTATGTGTTCGATCAAATATTTCACTCTAGAGAAAATCTGTACAGTGTATCTAAGTTATTGAAAAGGTACTAAAAGTAGCAAGTTTCAGAATCTTTCGAGTACAGTAACTCAAATATATCATTGTGCACATAAACTACTCTTACTGCATGATACTAAATTCGAATTAAATTTACCTTGCAGCAAAGTTCAAACGGTTTCTTAATGTACAAGTATGCATGGGTTTATTTTATACGAACGAATCCCCAATTCGCTTTATTGTCAGAGACTAGAGAGTATTCGAAGACTCGACTTTAAATTAAATTGAATTAATAGATATTAATGCAACAGGCATGGTCTGTAAAAGTTAAAGTCTTACCAAAAAGGGCCCAGAAAAAATACGTTAATGGTAAAAACTTGCGAACCACTTTGAAAAAAATGTGGTTTTGACACTGTTGGGCAATTTACTATCAATAACAGTAATGTCAAGCAACAAGTTACGTAGCATGACACATACGAAAACCACACAAAAGCAAGAAGCAAGCCTATGGCAAATATCGATACTGTATTCACATAGATATTATAACAAACTGGTTTTTTAATGATTTTTTTATCGGTAAACCCGTTTTTTTTCTATGCACAAATATCAGCTACAGGAAAAACTAAAAAAAAAACGAATGAAATATCGCTCCATATTTTTACAGTCAAATATGATTCTTAAAATTCTGAAATTACCGGAAAAAGTCTGATATTTTATTGAATTTTATTGCATTTTTACTTTTGTACTCGGTGAATACTATAGATTAATAATTTTTATTATACAATGTGTATATGATATGGGTGTTGCATATCTCTCAGCCCCCCCCCCCCCACTCCCCCCTCCCCTTGGGGTCGAAGAGGGTTCTGCGTTGACCATACACCTCCGTCGGTCACCGTCGCGTGATCTCCCTCTCGTGTGCGCCGCCCATGATCAGTTTAGAGCAGCTCAATAGCCTCACTCCCACAATTAGAGGGATTGCTCCCTTAAGCACCGCTTGTTCTCAACCTACAACTGCAATACACGTTTCTCAGCCCACGGAACTGTTTTCATTGAATTAAAAAGCGTTTTAGCGAATTTCCTTAAGGGAATACCCTTTAGGGAATGTTATTCTTATGGGAAATCAACAAAACCTTCTATCTTGCTTATTTATTGACATATCTTGATAAAATTTGGTGTATACATTCATTAGGAAGCGTTTAACTTATCTTACAAAACTCATATGGCGGCAAACCTCCATACTCTCTCATCCCCATGGATTTTATGGGGAAATAGAAAGAACACCATAACCTGATGAAATTTTGTATCTACATTCATTAGGTAGAATTTAACTTACATTTACCAACAAAACCCATAGGCCTATGGCGGCAAACCTACATACTCTCATCCCCATGGATTTTATGGGGAAATATAAAATATACCGAAATTCCATTGGAAATTCGCTGAGCACGCAGGTCTGCTGCGACGGGAATATTATTGTTCAACTATGACATATGCACTCTTGGAACAGTTAGGCCTATTTTATATTGGACAGTGCAAAAATCCTCCTCGCTCGCCATTACCTCCATGTTTCAGCTCCGTCCTTCGACTTGGCATCAAATTTAAAGATTTTTAAAAATGACATCGTAACAAAATCCGGGTAACATCATAAACGTGGATCATGATCATAAATGTGTAAACATTGTTATAAATCTGATGTGGTTTTTAAACGTAGTGATTGGTATTTATGGCAATGTGTCCTTTTATTTAAGAAACATTAGCTCATACTTTAGGCTTCCTAATCAGCAGCCATATGTAAAAATAGTGTTTATCTAAACGATGTAAAATGTTTTAGAAACTAGTTACTAACAATGAAAACAATATAAATAGAAACATTTATAAGAGATTTAAGAAATATTGGAGTGTTAAATATATACTCTTGCAGAAAAAATATGTTCAAGAAAATCGAGATTATTTTAAATATTGTGCATCAAATTTTGCCCATCTTTCGTGTTTCCTTTGATTCATCGTGATAAAAGTTTTCCACGGTTCTATACCGTTCCTTTTCTTTCTTGACTTTGGTGTTCTTGAACCTTCATAATTTTTCAATTGTTATCTATCACAGACGAACCCTCCAGTACCAATGTTCCTCGAGTCACAACCCATGTTCCACCGTTCCGCCCTGACCCCGGTGTTCCGCTGTTCCCTGGGTCCGCGTCATCGCTGTGACGCACATCCGCTGAATGCCATGGATGTCCAGGGTAATTATCCGATGGAAAGTTAAAGGAAACCGCAACGACATTCCTGCAAGTCTGGAATGACGGACGTCTCGCCAGTTTCGCGCCTGCCATGAGGAATGAAGACACTTTTTTCAAGACAATCTTACAAGGCATTTGTTGAAAACTTATCAACATTCAGATCACAGGAAGAATTGTTTAATACTTCAATCCGGCTTGGCTACATCGACTATTGGACTAATCGGCTTTAACTGTAACAGCTGTCTGGTTCTTTAATTTACTTTTACTGGGAATTATGTATAAAAAATGTAAGACCTTTTTTAGTTATTATAAGACTTACACACACACACACACACACACACACACACACACACACACACACACACACACACACACACACACACACACACACACACACACACACACACACACACACACACACACACACACACACACACACACACACACACACACACACACACACACACACACACACACACACACACACACACACACACACACACACACACACACACACACACACACACACACCTAAGTTTTGTAAACTACCGTAATTTTTAATTCGATCTTAACCATTCAATTCGTATTCGTATAGCAAAATGCGCATTTTACTTTTAGCAAATTGTATTAAGCACTTCCATGCAAATGCAAAGTTAACTTAAATCTTCTTGCATTAGGATTTTATTGTTGGGTAAAACAACTTCCACCCCATTTGAGTAAACGTCTTTGTAAAATATTTATAGAGAAATATTTAACCACTGTATACTACGTAATATAATTTTCTTTGATGCATTGTACTGAGTTTTATGTTCAACTTAATGTTGTAATAAAATCTGTAATCGTGATGCTGATAAGAAAATGACAGCGCTCGAAATAGAAACACTGACACGAGTTGCATATTGTAGGAGTTTATAACCCATGTTCTAGCTTTTACTGGGGAACATTATAGCTTTCTTTCACTGTACAAACTACACCATCATAGTTCCATGACATATATACATATACATATATATATATATATATATATATATATATATATATATATATATATATATATATATATATATATATATATCTTTGATCAAAAATATTTCAGTGTATTCGTAATGGGCAAAATATTATGATTTTTCAACTATATGATCATTTGCCTATGATCATTTATACTGCTGCAGATAAACATGTTTTACATTGCTTTTACAAAGAAAGAACCAATTGTAATCATCAAACTGGAAAGCAAAAAATCACACGAATAGTTTATTTGATTCATTTTATCATAAAAATGTGAAAAAGTCCCATGAAGTGTAGGCCTTACTTACCAACACTTATAATAATATGTAATGTAATATTTTTTCTATCATAGTTATATTATCATATATATGTCAATTGATCTAAGTCATAGAACTATCTATGATAGTAATAAAACAAGACTGCTGCGCCCTGGCATATATTTTTAAACATTCTGTAAGACGAGTGAGCGAAGCAAACGATTTCTTGTGGCGAGAGTGAGCGGATAAAATGATCTCGTCTTGAAAAGAAATCTGTCCAGGATAAACGTATGGGACTGACATTAATAAAGCAAAATCATCGTAGAAGTTTACAGAGCGAATCTCGGCCCCCCAGGTTCTCTACATTAATCATCTATAAACGCCTATTTAGACCAATTGTAGTAGTGTAAAATGGGTTGTTTAGTTTTGACTATTAACAAAATGTTAACTAAGATATTGTCAATAGTTTTTAAATTTTAATTTATGTGTAATTTATTATCATTTTATCTATAATTTCCCTACAGAAAAATTACACATTGGATATCTTAGAAATACACAAATAAATGACTTTTATTAAATCATTCTTATAGATCTAGAATGTTATTTGAAATCTGAAGCAATCCCTGTGATTATTTGTTCTGGTGAAAACCAGTTTGCGCATTGTTTGTGTAAGATTTCAAATACCAATATATAAATATCAAGCTATCCAATAGCCTACCGTAAATGACCTCAAATATCGATATTGTATAATTTTTTGATTCCTTATATTTTATCGTAAACCAAATTTCTTGAAGATAAGTGTAATATTTATATGGCAAGTGTTGTTATTAAAAGTATAATTTACTGGAAAATGTAATATTAAAAATAGCTTTTACAAGTCCCCACTGCCAGTGAGAGCTGTTTTCCGTTTCACGATTAACGACAGGAAATGTTTGGTTACAATTATTGTATTGCTATAAATGCTATAATGGCATCAGATCCACCGTTCACACTTCGCTGCCCCATTATTCTTGTTTGACGTTCGTCGCTCGTAATCTCGTTTTCTTGTTATTTATGTCTGCCGACAACGATTTGTGAGTAGGCTATATAGTTGCACTGTTCTGCTTTCACTCTAAGCATGGTTATTTGTATAACAGTAGGGATGGTCATTATACATTCTATTCTATACATAGTCTAATTCCCCCACAGGTGTTATTTTGTGTGTTTCGATTTGTAATTGTATGTGTGTGGGGTGGGGGGGGGGGGGGGGGGGGGGTAGCGAAATTTTCCATTCATGTATGATTACTTAATTTCTTACATGAGATTATCATCACTTCACTTTAGGCCTGATGTGTTTTACCAAGTACAAGCTACAGATTGTAGTTAAAAAACAAACCTTTAACTTTTTAAATTTTTTTCAACTTTTGGTACTTATTTGTCTATTTTCTTGGTAATATCCCTTTTAAAAGACAGTCCTTGCCCTGATTATAATGAATATTTGTGATTAGATATAGACATATTTTACTACCTCTGTTTTAAAAATTTAAAATTTTAAACCATGTTATTGTACACGTTAAAAAACACCTGAATTAATTATTGCAATTAGAGACAAATCCTTATGAAAGTTCAAGAGTACTTTGCTTGAAAATACGTCATTTTAAGCTGAATGTAGAATCCTGACTTTACAACTGACAGATACTTTTCACATTTGAAATGTTGACACTTTGACTTTAGCTGTGTACAGATTTAAATGAAGCTTAGGAGTTTACTTCAAAAAATTTGTATATTATATTAAATGTTCATACTGATAAATAGTATAAGTTAAGTGTTATTTGAAATATTCGGTCACGTAACTCCCCAATGAATTTTAATTTTGATACTTCCTATTTTAAGTTTATTTTGGTTTATAAAAATAAACACACATGCGCCATTGCATTGTGCATATACTTTTATAACTTGAATTGGTTAAGGTATTTAAAAAATAAAAATTATCTAGAAATAAAGTCATGGCAGATTTAAAGAAAACTTCTCAAAATGTTCTTAAAATTCAATTATATATGATAATATATTAATCAGTGCCACTGTGTAGTTTATCAAATAAGCGACAATCCGTAGGAAAGCTAATCCTTTCCTTCCGGAACTTCAGTGATTTGAAATATAGACCTTTTTTACTTACAACAAATTCAAGTTCTCTACAGTAACAAATTACTCTAACTCCATTCCATGTGAGACCATCCTGATTTTTTTAAATTCAAATTCGTTTATTTTTATAATAAATTATACAATTGAACATGACAAATGCACACTATTGGAAAGATAACTAAAGAATAATTTCTACTAAATAAAATATTCACCAATGGAAATAGTGCCTAAATAGGCAAGAATGCCTGTGCGTAGGCACGAGTCGCCTTGATATTAACAAGGAAGCAGCTGAAACGTATTTGATATCATAATTCATTTGGTTAGCAGCTTTTTGAACGGTGGATGTTAAAACACATATTCTCATTTGTATTGGTAAAATATTGTTAATTACTTTTGGTTCAAACCTGTAAAGTTCGGCCCACCATTTGCAGCAGATAAACTTCTTGAGTGGTTTGAGATATGATCGCGCTTATCCAACCCGTGTGTATCCGGCCCACGCCGATCCCATCGAATGTCTACAGTAAATAATCAAATTCCTGAGAAAATTTTATATTCAACATTCCCATGTTAAGACACTACTAGAGATCGCCTCCTGATCGAAATTCGATCAAAATTTCAGTTGATCCGGACCCAAGAAGCTTCAAAACATTTTAGAACTAAAACATCTGTCCTTCCTAATTTTCTTGCAGTTGTTTTTACAACAGGTGTCTAATGATTCATTAAATTCTCCTTTCTCCATAAGATTAACATTGGAACTTTAAAAGCCTGTGGGGCGTAGCCCTGGAGTCCGACGTGAATTATAATGTGATTCTGCTCATCTACAGGACTATACCTTTCTAACGGTATGCGCGGATTTTATCCTACGATGCACACGAGCTGAGAAAAAGGAGGAAACGAAACATGCTTGCGTATTAATATATAGATAATTTAAGTTTAGCCTATAATTGACGTACTGTAACAGTGAAGAAGATATACAGCCCATCGTTGGTGAAGTTGAGGTATATTTTCATAACTGTTTGTTAACCAAAGTAACTCCTGCACGTTTCGTTTCCTACCTCGAATACCTTCTTCTTCGTCAGTAGTGCCGCTGAGTAGACTGTGTTCGATTTATAATAGTAGTTTTCATCATACCATTGCGATAAACGTTGTTTTCGGAACGGTCAGCTGTGATCGAAACTAGTTGATTCCCGGTGGGTTGGATAAACGTGTTGGTAAACAAAGTTTTCGGGACTAGTCCTCGAAACAGTGGTTTTCGGGACTAGGCCGGAAAAAAAACTTCCAATGTTTGACACCACTAGCGCTGCTATTCTGCTTACAGTAACTTAAACCTCGTTGACTCCAAAATATAAATGTAAAACAGCTGATTGTTTAGTTGTAAATAGTTCAAATACAAGATAAACAAATAACAACGTAAGAGGGAGTATAGCCTATAGGTTAAAATTTATTAATTTTTATCCAAACTGTATATTTATTAAAGGTGGTATGATGAAAAGTACTGTTCGTAACTCGTCCGAAAGTGGTATATCGGTGCACCGATAACGACCACTTTCCGGACTAGTGACGAAATATACTATTTCATTAGGAGTGTCGAAAGTGACTTAGCCTATTGCGGGGAGAGATTGCCGAGCGTGGAAAAGGCTATCGAGCATTGAACATAATTTTTCATTACGATATCGAAAAAATTGTAAACAACATGAATTTAGTTTGTTAATTTAACTTAGTACCGAGAAAAACCCGAAAAAAAACGCTGAGCTTCCGTGCTTATGTCGAGTTACAGTACAATGCAACAGCTGATCGGTCTGCACCACAAAATCCAATAACGGTTACTTTCCGTGCATCACAAATGCACATAAAGTAAACGTTATGTAATTTTGCCGTACAGTAGCGTTAATAACCTATTTTCTTAGCTCATTTTACGTTTAGAAAGTGTAATTTCGTGTGACAGAATATTCTCCTATTAAATTTGATTTGTATGAAGCCAACACTCTTCTTTAGTTTAAAATCAGGTTGTTCTAACCGATTATTTCCTTCGGGAAGCAGGTTGTTAAGTCTTCGAATAAGCACAGGGAGGCTGTCCTGGTTAGCGTATTGAATGTGGATCCGGAATCCGCAATCTGACTCCGTCTTTCTAGGCGAAAGAAACTATTTAGTCTCCCCGAAATGTCTCTTTACCTTTTCCCAATCGGGCATCGGGCGTGATGCAGCTTGTACTTCAGTCACTTTTGCCGGCTGGGGGGAGGGTTGTGAATCCGTCAGAAGTAGACCTACGGGTCGGTCAGAAAGTGCCATGTGGCTCTGGGCCGCGGGTGACAATGGCGAAAGTCGTCCCAATATCTCTAGGACGACTGCAGAGTTCGTGGCGGTAGGGAAAGGGAAGTGCAGTGCGTTGCAAAGCAGCATCGCGACGTCGCGTCGTCACAACTCCTCCTCTATCACTCGTTATCTTAATGTTACACTAATTGCGGAACGATGTACCACCGCCCAAATTATTAATGGGCTTTGGCATGCCCCCGCAGCGTGGCTCAACCATCAAACAAACCTTTGTTGGTTTTGTTTACGGTTTTGGTACTTGCGAAGGTTAACCTTTAACACACTTGCATTTCAATGTGAATCCAGGCCACCGAATAGTTTAATTGCTGACTATTTATAGGTCTAAAGTGAAAATTTTGCTTCGTAAATAATAATAGGCCTACCAGCAGTCAATGCTAGTCAATATCTTACATCTTTCTCGTTATTAAATCCCTTCTATGGTTGGCAATCCTCAGTTTTGTAAACAAATTAAACAACACACATTTATATAAAAAAGTTTTATATATTTTATTTTAACTTCCAATAGGGTTCATCAACAATTCAACTCATGAAAAAAAAATAATATTTTAAAAATATTGCAATTAATAATTTTGATCGTCAGTAAAGGTAGCGACCAATGTTAGTTGGACTATCTTTGACAGTGAACTTCTTTACTTTGTAGTATAGTCATCGTTTCAAATAGAAAAGTTTTGAGCTTCAATCAAAACAAACATATTGCCAATGTACAGTTGTTTGTATGTTTTGGTAATAAAAAAATATTGAGTGATTGACATAGATGATTATACTATAAATAAAAGAAGTTCAGTGTCAAAGATGGGTCCACCAATCTTGACGGCTTCTAGTTAAAAGAAAATACCAGTAAGACGTAAATTTGTTGTACATTTTTCCTTTATAAAAATTTTACAGAACGGCATTATAGAAAAAATGTTACGTATTTTAAATTTAATTTGTTATGACCATTTGTATATCCTTAGTTCTTTCGTGCGGTTAATTAAACACATAAATTTGACTTGAAGATTTAAGGCTAACAAACGATCATCTTTAAAAACAAATAAATGCTCTTTATAGATTCTTAAAATGTTTTTCTGGAAAATAATTAAGTCAATAGGCCTTGTCTAGGATGGTTTTTATAATAAAATTCCGGAGTATATAGACAGTTTTCTCAACTGAAAAGAGTTATGTTAATCAGATGTTGGGAGTTATATTTTTGTTACATGGAACAGCTTGGGTTTACTTGGGATAGACCTTAACCCGGGATCACTCGCGCTATTAGATTTATTCTAACATTTTTAGTTCCTCTGAAGAAAATTTTTTTAATAATGATTTCTTGCGACTGAGCTTTTAAGAATGCTTTCCTCAGTACTCTATGCACCCGCTACAGCAGTTTGGGGTGGGTAGTGTGGTGGGGAGGGTAGTTTTAGAGGGGAAAAGACTCGCACCTCCACCCTTGTTAGCGCCCGCCTAACTGCGCGAGCGTTCGCGTGACTCTCCATGTTAGTATAGTTCTAACGGCGCGAGTGATCGCGGAACTGCGGAACTGATTTTTTTTAGTAAAAAAAAGTTGTAAATTACAATAAATATGTTATTATTTTATTTTAAATGTGTAGCGATTTATTTATTTCATCTACCAAACAAATATTATGATAATTACTTTGAAGTGTAAGATGCTGTTAAATGTTAGGAGCGCTCTAACGGCGCGAGTGACCGCGGGACTTTCGATAGCGCGAGTTGTCCCGGGTTAACGGACCTTTTAAATAAGATTTTGTTTTTTTTTTAGTTTGAGCATACAACTACTCATAGGCCCTACTTATAGAAATAACTGGCACCCCCAACAATATTAGTCCTATAAATCTACCAATGTATCAAAATGTGTTAATTTATACAAGCTTCTCCCTTCTAATTCCTACTTTGTCAAATTTAAGGTGCAGTTTATATGCTTCGAGATAAAACGTAAGCTCGTTATATTCGTTGCTGCTGTACACTTTTGCTTGGCCGTGATCATTATTCGTATTCCCTACTGCTGCTGAGTGTTCTTCTGCTCCATCATAACACCGACGATCGCCATTTTTCTCGACGCTAACCAGACACGCCATGTGTGTAACATTCCA
The DNA here is from genome assembly GCA_030545055.2 of Neoaliturus tenellus. Classification (NCBI taxonomy): domain Eukaryota; kingdom Metazoa; phylum Arthropoda; class Insecta; order Hemiptera; family Cicadellidae; genus Neoaliturus; species Neoaliturus tenellus. The sequence continues at coordinate 13,436,861 of CM061533.1, read as the reverse complement.
GTTATTGTTCTATTAATGATTCCACGTTGTGTTTCTTGATAGTGCACTTCACATTTCACGGCATAAATATTTTAGTGTACCAGAGTGTTTATAAATAGGCTTACGATCTGAGTGTAAGTGTTATTTAAATCGATTGCAATAATTTCTGTAGGTATAACGCATGAAAAACGTTATCGCTCTGTACGTTTTGCCCCTGTTTGTTTATACATTAAACATGCCCTATTAAAAACTTTCTATCAAATGAGATTATTTTACCTATGATAACTTATTTAAAATTATGTGATTAAACTGCATCAAGCGTCACAGCTCATGGAATACATAGCCTACTCTTTAGACCTTACACCCCCCCCCCCCCACCACCCACACACCTAGTTATTATAGGAAGTTATTAATCACTACCAATAGACTAGTTATTAATCTTAATCCTTCCTATGGAGATAAATATCATATTTACCCTCTCCTTAGTGATACATATTTCCATATTGTTCGAATTCGTAATTTCCCACCTCACTCTTAAATTTTCTCAAGATAACCAACGTTTACATGGTCAAACTACTTTATTCTTACAAGCAATATTATATAAAACAACTCCAAATATAAAAAAATGAGTACCAGGTTTACCGAGCCTTGGTTTTAATTCACTTTTGTTATTGTGTCATGGTAATAAAGCTATTAAATTTCCATCAATAACGAACTTAACTTATCAATACTCCTAACTCTTCACAGTTAACATCTGTTTGAAAATGACGAGCTTCAGCTTAACAATAATGTTCCTTTATTTTTGTATATAGTACCAGGGGTACCGAGCTTAAGCTCGGTAAAATTATTACTTTCGTTCTCACACAAAGCTCGTTCGCTTCGCTCACTCGCCAAGCCAATAGATGCTGCATTTTTGTATAATCTTATCTTATCTTATCTTATACTCTACAACAAGCTCCGTTTGTCCGGGCAAACTTTTTTTCGCTCCAAGGATTTTTGATTTTTTTATTGAATCTAAGCGTTTTAGCCACCAGAAATCGATTGGAGCTGGTCCCATAGCTGGGAAAAATCCGGTTTTCGCGCTAGAGCACTTCAAAGTTTCCATGTTATCCTTAAGGAGATTTTTTAAATTGAACAAAAATCAGCTGATAACTGTAGATATGAACCAATGTGTTACATCTTTATCCTGTAGTTTAGGAAAGTTATACCAAAGCGTAGCACCCTTCGGCCTGGCGAGTGAGCGGAGCGAACGAGCTTTGCGTGAGAACAAAATCAATAACTTTACCGAGCTTAAGCTCGGTCCCCCTGGTACTTTTCTTAAACTACAGGCTAAAGATGTAACACATTGGTTTATATCTACAATTATCAGCTGATTTTTGTTCTTAATAAAATCACCATAAGGATAACATGGAAACTTTGAAGGGCTCTAGAACGAAACCCGGATTTTCCCAGACATGGGACCAGCTCCAATCGATTTCTGGTGGCCAAAGCCCCCATATTCAATAATAAAAAAACAAAAATCATTGGAGCGGAAAAAGTTTGCCCGTACAAACATTGCTTGTTTTCATTGTTATTTCGTTACCAAATTAGCAACCCATAAGACCAATCTTAAAAATTACGATTTTAAAACTTAATTTGAGACCAAATTCGATATTTCTTGGGGTTGAGCCTGTTTTCTAAACTTATTTTAGGCCAAAACATTCGTAAATGCAAACTTCAAGCAAAATATACCAGCAAGATTTCGAGGTGTTGGAACATATATCGCTTTAGACAGTACTCAGAGTATATGATTACGTATACAAATTTAAAAATGTTTGATTGTAGGAAAATTTTAATTTTTCAACTTTATCATCGGTTTCCGTATCGATGTAGTCAGTAACGCGGGTGTTCTACATTCCCCGGATACTTGTCCGATGTAATGCAGCTCCGTGGGATAATAACGCTGTGTCTCGAGGTCCCAAGACCTTGGCCTAGAATTGTCCGCCCCGGGCGTGAAACAAACAAAACTCTGTTTACTCGAGCGAAAATCTGATTTACCGCCGCCGGCAGAGAGCAGTGAGCAGTGGACCGAGCCGCGGCCGCGCTGACCTTGGGCCTACTCCACTCACGCTGACTCCATACAACTGTACAATGTGAGCAGTTTAACAGTACTGTACCGCCATTGGTAAATTATAAACTGCAATATTTAAAGAAAAATTTTCTTAGGATACCTCTATTCATTTTGAAACCATAAAAATATGATTTTATTAATTCATCCTCCATTTTCCAAAATTTGCGATCAACATTCAAAAAAAAAAATACAAACACCCACTTTTTAAGAAGTTTTACACATTGCACGTGATTTTAAGACTTTTTCACCTTTGGTAATTTTTTCATAAACTTAGCTGTTTAGGATTATTTTAGCGTAAGTTAAATATTGAAGAATTACATAAGGAAACATTAGATGAAAGTTTTCTCCGGGCCGGATGCTAAACAGAAAGTTTCAATTTTTTTCATGTCCGCAGTTTTGAAAATAATGAAAAATGTGTATAATTACCTGTTTTTATGAATGAAATGAAAGTAAAATGTCATTTTGAGGAGATTTTTTTCTTCAAGATTTGTTCTCAGCAGCCTTTAAAAAAAAAAAAAAATAATAATAAAAAAATAGAGACGTCCAAGTTTTCCCCATGTTATTATTTTGGGTGAAATATTAAACCTAATTACAGGAGTATCCCATCATCTCTTAAACCGCAATTTTTTTGAGAAACATGCTTAAGAATAAAAAAGTCTTAAAATTGTATGTAAATTCTAAAAAGTGGGTCAAAGAGGGGTGAAAATCAGAAAGTGGATGTTATATACGAAATTTAAGTCGGTCGCTACATTGGAAAATTGGGTAATTTCGAAAATAAAAATTCATATTTGTAATGGTCTCAAAAAATATGAGAATAATATAAGAGATTTGGAAACTTACTCAGTTGCTTTTAAAATTCTCAACTCCTGAAAGATAACAAGACCGTCTTTTTTACCTTATCTCAGGATGCAAAAAAAAAATAATAATAATAATAAAATGATTAAATAAATAAAAATTCTCCAATAACCAAACTCCAAAACATTTAAACCAAGTCAGAATATAGCAAACCTGTAATTAAAATGTAGACTTGGAAACATTTGGTATAGTTTAGGATAAGCCTTGAAAGCACTAATGAAATATTTATCTGGTCCAGCACTTTCTCCCAGCGCTCGCTGTTTACGTACGACCACCACCGCCTACTATGATTTCACTTAATTATTACTCACAATTTGTTTTTGTTAAAAAAAATACGTCAACACTCCCTATTTATCTATTAACAAATATTTCTTAGAACTTCCTGGCTTACTGAAAATTATTTACAAAAAAAGGTTCGCGATATAGTTTGTTTTATGAAAAAAAGTTTAGAATATAATAAGTTGTTTGAAAAGGTTGATAAACAAGTGTATATAATGTTTTGATAGTTCGGTTATTATTTGGTTTTATTTTTACAATAAGAATAAAGTTTGCTAAATATGTTTAGCATGGCTTTAAGAAAAAATTGAACTGCTGTAAAGTTTTATTGAATAATGCAATACAAATATACTTATATACCATCGTATTTAAAGACACAGTTTTACCATATGTTTTTTTTTTTTTTTTTTTTTTTTTTTTTTGACGAGTGGAATGCTTAATAGGTATGTTAGCACTAGTTATTCTACTATTATAGTAGTTTTCATCACTAGGAGCAAAAGTGGGTCTTTTTGGTGCGCAATCGTGTTTTAAAAACGAGGCGCAGCCGAGTTTTTAAAAACGATTAAGCATCAAAAAGACACTTTTGCTCCGAGTGATGAACAACGTTTTTTATCATAATGCAAAATTAGACTTTTGATCGTTAAAAATATTAAGTTGTATTTTAGAGGTTATATTTACAAAATAAGTAGGCCTAATATGCAGTGTTTACATTTCTGTTATTTACAAACAATGCTCTTTATAACGTTTGAATTTCAACATTCTGCTCCTCAACATTAATAAATCAATAGTAATATACTTAGCAAACAGCTGACTTTTCAGTACTAGGACCTAAAAAATTCTCCAGATGATTTTTCAGTCCTAGGACAAAAAATAATCGGTTTTGGTACTATTGAGAAAACAAAAACAGGCTGATTTCGTGCAGAATGATAAAAATGTAATTTTGTGGTATATTTAGCATTATTTGCAGATACTTGAAGAAAAAAAGACAATTAGCCCATAGTAAGTTAAAATAGCGATAAGAAAGAAGATGGATTTTTTCAATACTTCCTAGGATATGATAATCTAATTCAATCCAATAAAATTGCCCGAACATAACTTAACGTTGTTCTTCATGCCTCAGTTACGGTACTGGAAATAGGTGGAATCAAGCTTCAACTATGGCTGAAATCAGGTTACGGCAATTTTCTGCAGTATGAGGTTGCCACTAGAATTAGAGACCTACGTCTCCTTACCTCACTTCCCTGGGGTTTTCGTTGCCCACTCCCTTAAACAGAACATCCTAAAATAGAACTGGTTTTCTCACATGATTAACCTTTGTGGACTTTTAAAACAATATTTAATTTCATTCAACAATATACCCATCAACATGTCTACGTATACAATCTAGGTGATATCATATAACAATAATACATTATTCGTTGTAGATTTGTTATCCTTAACAATAAAGCTAGTTTTAAATCAATAAGTGTAGATCATAAACTTTTGAAATGGTTTTAATAATAAAGTGACCAATATTAACTGAAATAAAATCTCCAATTTTTACCTAACGGATAAAAAATTGCAACAAGTAAATCTTTATGTCAACCTCGTATGCTGTAGCATCCCACTTTATTGAATAATTTTGAGAATATATGATTAAAACTAAAGCAATACAATCAATCACTGTTAAATACATAAGTACAAAAAACAAAACTAATTTGGGAATTAGGTTAGAACTTTAGTACCCACCCTAAAGTCTAAAAAGCTCAGGTTTTTAATCGATCGTGTGCTCACTATACACCTCTTAAGCGCAAATATTTTTTTTCCGGGTGCACAACATATTCTAAAAGGCTACATTTGAAAACAAACGAAGATTCATCCAGAAGCCTTAAGATAGTCTTAGTTATGCAGTAATCTATAACGGTCTGTTAAGGAATGAGGTCGTTAAGGCTTTATCTCCGATAGGCATATAGGTCTACGTGACTCCAGCTACCAACATGGAGTCTACGACCCGTACAAAAACGACCGTCGTCGACGATGTTCAATCTATTGTTCTGATAGCTTGGCTTTTCAAGGAGACCCTGGTCTTCAGGCTAATGTCAGGAGTAGACAAAAACTAATTTTCCTAAACCAGTAGGTTTTCTTATGTGTACTCAACTTCATACACCAGAAGATGTCATGAGAGACTTGTCTCATGACATTGACACTGGGTATGTAAAGCTGCTCAAGATGTGATCAGTAGGTGTCAACTGATTTTCGCAATGGATGTAATTGTAGCCTAAACGGTATTAAAATTTCCTTTTAATTGAGCATATTATGTCATTCTACAAACCGAAACCAATTGTTTAAGTTTACGCAGCCATTGTGTATCACCAATGAGTAGCAAATTAAAACGTACCTATTTTCTCACAATAAACTTAAAATTTAGCTATATATAGGCTATATTGGCTACATTACTAGTATTGTCTTTAAGTAAAGTCTAGCAAACAAATCTCATTTAAATTAAAGTATGGTATATATAACAACAGGAACTGTTAACTTGCCACGCATTTATGGCTTGCCATCTTTGACAAAGTGCTTGTAAAAACATATTTTGTAAATACACATGACATGGATATTTTAATAGTTGGACTTTTTATATGTGCCATAAATGCATGGCATCTGTTCCATTGATTTATTTCAAATTTACAGAACATTTTGTTTATATAAATGGTTTTTTTTTTTAATTAAAACAGAATTCTTCAAAATAATAATTACTAATAAACTGTCAATTTTCTTCTGAATTTTGTAATCTTGCCTAAATTTTACGTAATTTTTATTTAATGTTCCCCTGGAACCAAACAGAAGACCAATTACATTAATTATTTTGACTCCATGTTTCTCTTCAAAGTAAGGTTTTGTTGGCAAATAAATATTTTTCTTTTCCTGGTCAACTTCGTCAGGTTGGTTGATGCCCGTCTCAAACCTTACTGTGGGGTCAATAATCCACGCCCATTTATTTCTTCGATCAATGGCAATAATGTCAATCCGACGTGTGCTTCCGCTTTCGGAGGTACAGGTTACTTCTTCGTGGACTTCATATTGTTTTCGTAATTCTTCAGCTATAATTTTTCTGACGTCATTATGCCGTTTGTGGATCAGAAGTTCACCGTGCCTGCAAGAGCCCAACACATGTGCAAGTGTTTCAACCTCGTTACAGTGTCTGCAACGGTTTGTGTTGGGACACCTTCCAGGCACGGATCTCACGGATACAACATTGCATGTCATCTTCAGACAGTCCCTCCACTCTGAAGCTGATAGTCCTCTTTTATTATAAATCCACGAATTGGCACCTGGAACCTCCTTGAATAAGCAGACCCCTTTGCCTTTTTGTGGGAGAGCAGACCAGATATTAAATTCTTTTTCTTTAAGTTTTGCTCTTACATGGAGTCCTTTAACCTTTTCTATTTGTATAGGTTTGAAATCCAAAAATGTTAAATCCATACATTTTAAAATGGTTTCTTTTACTGTTTCATATGAGCGTGGTAATAAATTTACTTTAGAATTTTCCAAAATTACACAAACATTAAATTGTTGAATATATGCTTCCCAAGTGAGTCGCATAATACCTAACCCTTTATATTTCTTGTCTGAATATAGAAAGCTATTTGGTGTGTCACTTGGTAACTGTAATATTTCCTTTACACTGCTCCTTATTAATTTATCACCCTCCTCAAGGAATTTCCTTGGAATTACACTGACTTTAGCATTTTGCAATGGATAGATTAGGGTGGGAGATATGTATTGGTTCAAAATATTTAACTTTTGATCTCCAGAAAGAAGGGTACTTTGACTAAGGTTATTAAGTTTTTCTGATAATTTCACCAAGATTTCGTTTGAATTGAAAATTAAATTTTCGGATATGTTTACTCCAAGATACTTTATTGATTCACCATGCTCTATAGATTGTATTTCTTCGTTTCCAATTAATTGTTAAATTGCATTTCTGTATTCGTCCACTTTTTATACAAATTGCTTGTGACTTTTTAATATTTATATTCAATCCTATTTCATTAAATCTATTAATCGCCATTCGTGTTAATATTTCTGCAGACTTATGGTTATTAGCTACCAAAACTGTGTCGTCCGCAAACCCCAATACTGAAACGGAATTAGCATCCTCCTCCAATTTAATCCCATATTCATTACAAACATCAGATTCCGAAAGTTCATCCAGGATATGATTCGTGCTCATGTTGTATAAAAGTGGAGATATTGGGGATCCTATTAGACATTAGATTTATAATTAATGTTTTTAGTTTGCTTGGGATGGAAGAGGCTTCAATTGTTTTACTTAAATGATTGTGACCAACACTATCAAACGCCTTTTCTACGTCCAAAAACACTAATGTGGCATCCGTTTTATCCAGTTTCGTCTTTTCTAATACTCTCTCCAAAATCTTAATGTTAACTTGGCAACCAGGTGAGTTAGCAAATCCTCTCTGGTTTTCATTTAAGACTACGAACTTTCTCATTTCCTTCTCAAAAACCCTTTCAATAGTGCGTCTAATCACTGATGTAATAGATATTGGCCTCCAATTATTTAAGTTAGATACATCTCCCTTTTTAAATATTGGAAATGTTCTGGCCTTTCTTAGAGATTTTGGAACGTATCCTGTGTTTAGCATTCTATTTGCCATAGTTGCGAGGATCGTTGCTACATTTTCATTTTTAAGTGTTCTCATTATCACTCTGTCAGGGCCTGATGCCGTGTCACTTGACATTTTTTTCATAGCAAACAATAATATGTCATGTTTTGTGATAGTGCGGTTATATTCACTATCCAGCTCAATTTTTTCTAAAGGAGTTAGCTTACTCTAATAATATTCTCTAGTGCATTCATTTTTAACACTTAACTTATTGCTAGAGTACTCTTGAATGTCTTTGATATCACGTTTACACTGATGTTGATTTCTTTCGTTTAGTGCTTTTCTTACAGCTTTCTTCCTCTGATTGTAGTATAGATATTGAGTAAGTTGATATTCGTATTTTTTAAGCCTTTTCTCCTTTTCACTTTTTGATTTTCTTATGGGATTAGTTGTGTCTTTATATATTTGTGAGTTTCAGGTCTAGGAAGTTTATTTTTTTCTCGCTTCATAATATATTTGAGCTGGATGCTTAGGGCCTGGGAGTTTATGGATGGCTTGAGCTAACCACTTCTGAAATTCAGAAATTTGATCATCCCATTCATTATCGTTTAGCGCTCCACCCTTAAATTGCTTACACCAATATTCTAATTCTAGATCAAATTTGGATTTTGATTTATTTTGGGTACATGTGTCAATTAATGTTTGTCCCTGTTGGCCATCATTCATTGCCTGTTTAGGTCTCAATATATCATTCTGAGAACACGCATTAGAAAACTTTTTGTTGTATTTCTTTATTAACCTTTTCCTTCCCTCTTCTGGGTGTGATTTTGCTATGTGTATATTAATACCGTGTTCTTTAAAACTTCGCCCACAAAAAACACATTGAATAGAAGATGAACAGCTTTCTTCAGGGTTTAAGGGATCTTCTCGGTCCCTGTCATCATCATATACTTGGCTGTCATCGTGCCGGGTTTTATGTGTTGTGTGTGACATAGGAATCACTTTTCAATCAAAGGGTCTTCCTCATGACTAAGATGTGTTGACTGAGACATTCATCGTCACTACTATCATTGTTATACTTATAGAATGGTCTCGTGTATCTAGGGTCTCTACCTTTTGGTTTAGTCATTCTAAAAGGGTTGTGTGTCGAAGGTCCAGGTATGGCCATAACATCTTGTTCATTACAAATTTGTGAACGAGAACTCACTTGTTCTTCGTTTGCAGACCATCTTTCACTTATGATATCAATATTGCCCATCCCAACATGATTAAAATTAATTTCCGAAAATTCAAATGTTGACTCTTGTGAAGATTGATCATCCAAATAGTTTTGTTGATGAGTTGCCTTAATATGCGATTTTAATCTGGAGAAAAGCTTTTTGCAATAGGGGCATTCTTCTTTTGTATTTTCGGTATTGATTGGTCCAGGATTCAGCTCCACGTCACCAGAAAGTATCACTAAAATAGCTATGACTATCACAATTACTTTTGTGTTAAAAATCTCTGATTTTATAAAAAAGGGCCAAGAACATGTTTTACTTTTTCTTCGAGACATCAAACAAAGTTTATTAATTTTGTATTGGTTAGTAGATAGTTGAAAAAAGACATATTTCATGCAAAGATCAGTGAGGTGACTATTTTTCCTAACATGTAGGAGATCAGAGTTATTAGTTAACGTAAAAGAAAGATTTCTTATTAAAACAAACCAAAATATTAGTATGAATTTCATCAGGACTTTTTCAAAAACATAACATTGAGGTTAACCAAATCTGAGATTCACTTTAGTTCGTAAAGTATCTTAAAATATCAATAGGCTAATATTTGTTACTCACATATATAACTTGATTGTTAGAAAGTTTTCCAACAATTCTCAGATCGATTGTAAAATTTAAATAAATATTAATTGATAATTTATAAGAGAAATATTTTTGTTGATCTTTTGTTGTATATCCCACCGAAGCCTTTTATTCGGTGGGAGAATACTTGAACCATGGTTGGGAATAGTCAACACTGCGGTGCAACACCCCATTTCCCCCTCTAGTACGTTGTGTACATGGCCATAAACAGGAAAAAGCTGCACTTTTTGATTGGGATATGGCAATTTCTATAGTCATAGCTGATACCAAAAGGTAACTTTTCAGATAGGGAGCCACTTCAAATTCCGTGTAGGACACCAAAATGGCGGCCATTAAAGATGGCCACCATATGACCACGTAATGTTGCACCATATTTGTTGTATCTCAGCTTCTAATGGTCCGATTTCAATAAATTTGTTATTATTTTAAAGCTGATTTTATAAGGAAACTTTTTTATATTTCACATTTTACTGTAAAACATAAGCATTCTGCAGAATCTCTATAAAAACTAAGAACTTTACTATTTTATGATACATTTGGTAAGTAACATTATAGTTGTGGTACGATTTTTCATACTAAAGGAAATAGGGGTAGCACTATGTGTGCAGCGTTGAGTATATAAAAAGTGATTCTTAGCTTTAGAAAAAACACATATTTTAATAACATCGAAAACAGGAATTACAATAATGTAACAAACTGTTACGAACAAACAAAAACCCAAGAAACAGTCCTCATGTAAATTAAGTGCTTCTCCATGATTTTAGATCATGTATTCATATTCCACTTGATAGCTTTCATAATTGTTGATGCACTGTCGACTTCCAGAGCAGTTCTTGCAAAGTAGCGTACATGGAACCTTGGCCTTCATACAGGAGCATCGTGTACGGCATTCAGTGCAACTACACTTAACTAATTCTCTACAGGCTGCCATAACTGGGGGAAGAGAAGACCAAACAGGTGTCCACTCCCCAGCAACCATGGTCCATCCCCATCCATCTGGCTTTGGACGACCCCAAACTTGGCCTGCCAGGTATGCTGAAGGAAGGCAGTGCTGCCATAGTGCCTCTCTAGTTGGGGGTAGACTTTGTAGACCACGATATTTTGAAGTAAAGAGAAACTTTCTGATACGATTAACTGAGAAATCTTCAGCATCTTTGTAATAAAGGAAGACGGTAAAATTCTCCAGGACTTTTAAAGTTTCGTCAGAAATGGACTCTTGTGTCAGAGAGATTGCATGGAAGGCTGCAGTAGCTTCAGGAAATGATTTCCACACGGTCCAAGCTGTCGGTTTTCCTTTCATTGCAAATGATGATGTCACATCCGATCCTGTGAATGCATGAAATCCTCTCAATGCAACAGCTTTATGTTCTCCCATACTTTCAAAAATTGCATTAATATTTATAAATCTCTGATTCTTCCCAGCACTGAAGAGAATACATCTCCTGAAGTCCAACGGTTTTGAGAGTGTGGAAAAAAGATATTGCCAAAACAACAACATCGGTATCTACTGTGAAAATAATGACCTTTTTTGCTCCATGTTCAATACTGTCTTTGGCGTGGAGGAAAATCCTGCTGTCAGCTTCATCCTGTTCCTTGCATTTGACTCCATTATTTGAAGATTCATCAGGGCGTGCCGCACAAATAATGCCATCAATCTCGGTACCGTAATGATATGGGTCCTATCAAAATTGAAAAGCCAGATGGATGGGAATGGACCATGGTTGCTGGGGAGTGGACATCTGTATGGTCTTCTCTTCCCCCAATTATGGCAGCCTGTAGAGAATTAGTTAAGTGTAGTTGCATTGAATGCCATACACGATGCTTCTGTATGAAGGCCAAGGTTCCATGCACACTACTTTGCAAGAACTGCTCTGGGAGTCGACAGTGCATCAACAATTATGAAAGCTATCAAGATGAAGATGAATATGTGATCTAAAATCATGGAGAAGCACTTAATTTACATGTGGACTGTTTCTTGGGTTTTTGTTTGTTTGTAACAGTTTGTTACATTATTGTAATTCCTGTTTTCGATGTTATTAAAATATGTGTTTTAGCGAATTTCCCTTAGGGAATAAGCTATTACAGTAGGTCTCATGGTAAGACCTAAGCCCGGGACCATGTTACTTTTTCGTTTTTAGGTGCCCAGAGACCAAAAATAATAGTCATTAAAAATTTTATATATATGTATATATATGAGTATATGTATGTGTCCCTAGACACGATAACTCTTGTAAAAATGGTCCGATCGAGACCAAATTTGGTAGAGATGTGTAATCCTACGTTTATTCCGATGAGTTCGTAAACCAGACATATCGACCTACCAGAAGGGGTAGTTTTGGGGGGTTTTATACCCCAAAAATGGGTTTTTTGCATTTTTTATATGTAAATTTTAAAAATTTTTAATTTTTATTTTTACTATTGGATTTAGCTCAAAAAACACACAATTTAGTATCTTGAAGCTATGCTCTATCTCCCTTGGTTACCGAGATATTAAAAAGTCTAAAGACAGTACTTTGTATTTTGGGGCTCAAACGTTAATCCTATGGAGAATAAGGATGTGTTAATATTTCACTCATTAACCAAGATTTTTTCGATGAATCTTGGAATTCAGCTTCATTTGGTTGAGATTCATCTATTTATGGTTAAAAATCTTGGTTTTTGTGCTTATCATGGCAGCAAACCTGCATACTCTTTTCCCATGTTAATCATGGAGAATAGGCAATGGACAGATATTGATGAAACTTAGTACATGGCTTCATTTGATTAAAATAATTTTTATTTTAAAAAACCTACTTTTAGTGTTCTCCATGGCAGCATACCTCCATACTCTCCCTGTATTTATCATAAGGAGAATAGACATTTATTTCCCTGTTTATGAGCATGTGATTTTATTTGGTTTACAGTTTTATGTGGTCAAAATTAATAGCTTGGAAATTCGCTGAGTACGCAGGTCTGCTGCGACTGGGGGGTATTTCTAAAGCTAAGAATCACTTTTTATATACTCAACGCTGCACACATAGGGCTACCCCTTTTTCCTTTAGTATGAAAAATCGTACCACAACTATAATGTTACTTACCAAATGTATCATAAAATAGTAAAGTTTTTAATTTTTATAAAGATTCTGCAGAACGCTTAGGTTTTACAGTAAAATGTGTAATATAAAAAAGTTTCCTTATAAAATCAGCTTTAAAATAATAACAAGTTTATTGAAATCAGACCATTAGAAGCTGAGATACAACAAATATGGTGCAACATTACGTGGTCATATGTCGGCCATCTTTAATGGCCGCCATTTTGGTGTCCTACACGGAATTCGAAGTGGCTCCCTATCTAAAAAGTTACCTTTGGGCATCAGCTATGACCATAGAAATTGCCATATCCCAATCAAAAAGTGCAGCTTTTTTGTGTGTGCCCATTGTACTACTCCCTGAATTATCTGGGACGAATCCATTTGAAAAATTGTAATTTTTATATTTTTATTGTGCTTATATTTTATTAACAATACACTTGCTATTATTAGTAGTATTAATTATTATATGACGCATTCCATACAATGTATATATTGTCAAAGGAATAGAGAACTATTATTATTATTATTATTATTATTAAAGTCGCATAGGCTAATGATATTAATTTTAATATTTATATGACGATATGAGACCTTAAAAGTAAAATATTTAAGGTTTGAAATTCAAATCTTTCGAATATGATTAATTATTTCCCAATCATTTTTCAAAAATACATCTTTTGCTTGCTTGAATTTTAGGAATTCAGTTCGCATTCATCTTATCATTAGTACTAAGAGATTTATTACATTATTAATTTGAATATACAATGAAGAATCGCCAAATTAATAAAGGTAACAATGCAAATGCAAGTCGAGAAATTGTAAAAGAAACAAAACATAAAGCCTAGCGTAAACGTGCTTTTAATTTTTCATCCTTCCTCGTGTATGGTATAGTTACAGTAATATTATGAATGGGAAATCGCTGGAATATGAAACTGATATTGAGATTGCTATATACTGTTGAGCCAGGAAGGGTAGCAGTGACGGCGGCGTCGCGCGTGGTCGCCCAACTCGCTATCACGTGATTGATCAAACCGCTGGATAATTCCGCGCAAATTACAGGTTTAACGTCATTAAGGAGCCGATCTAACGTCACCCACTCGCCTTTTTAATGATCAATCCCTCTTACTCTTCAACACAGAGGCGCCACAAAAAATATTTGTTTTTCATTCTTTCCCCTATATTTAGCAAATAAGGAAGAATTGTTCCTGTTGATTTTTTCTATTTTGAGATTTGGGTAATATTACATCTTGAGTGGTTTTCTAATCCGAAAGGTATTTTTGAGTATCTGCCAATAAACGCTGGTTTAAATATGTTCATGAAATTCTCTAAGTTATCTAGTCTAATAAAATTTTATAATGCCTCCAATAAACTACTTTCAATAAACTAAAAATACTTTTAAAACTCAAGGAGTAAAATAATATTTTTCATTTCGATCATACTTTTTCTCTAACTATTATATACTATTATAATAAAAATGTCAAAGTTTGTAGTCTTCTTTATGTAGAATAATGTTCTAAACTGAAAAAAATCGCATCCAAACGAACAGAGCAAAAGGTTTTTTTTCTTTTTTTTCATTTACCGTACTAACTCAAATGAAAATTAGATACTGAAAGGCCCTAATCAAGTATTAGAGTAGCGTGAAAGTTATTTTAAAATAACTTGCCAAAAAATAAGTTTTATAATCCTCGCTTGGATCAGTTTATTTGCGCACGGCCTACAATCATTTACTCTAGTTCATTCACCCTACATTTTGCTTCTCCTTTATTATTCAAAATTATAATGTTAATTCAATACTGCACCCTCATTTCAACTGACGAAGTTTATTGGGCAATTTACACAATGCTGCATTCCATTCGTATTTTAAAAACATAAACCACGCCAAGGTCAAATCTAGATTGGAAACAATTCAAACAAATCAGCTGACAGTTGTGGATATCCCGCCATTCCCATCAGCTGATCGACTGCAGTCAGCTGACCTGACAAGGCGGGCAGACGCGATGAGCCAACGGAATAAATAATGACCAAATGACGTCACTCTGCCGACCTGATTCTTCTTCTTTTCCCTCCCACTCCTGCCATTGTACGATAGCTGTGTAAAAATTTAAAGGGTAATTTAGCACGCGTGAAGAGAGTCCGTCATTATTCTTGTACGGAATTAGCATCTCTACTATTAATTGTGAAACATATAGAAATATTACACGGAATTAATGTTTATTATAATAGACTATTTTTTAATATTAGAGTAATTGGCAGTAAATATTGATAGCCTACGATATTTTTATGTTAATTAAATTATTGTTTTAAAATGTGGGTTTCCCTTATATATGTTGGAAGCAGACATTTCTTTCAATACGTGTATTAAAAAAATACATGACATTTTTCAAATAATTTATATATAGACAATTACAGATGTGATGCGGTCAACTACTAACTATAAATAAAATTATTGCAGACTCAATTAATTAAAACTAACGTAAAGTTCAAGACAGTAAGTTAGTCAGTTTTAATATTTTTTTACTTACTTACTTACTTACTTACTTATTAGATTTAGACTTTGAAATAAATATTTAAACTAATTTAACGGCGAGTGAAGCTAAACTAAAACACTGTAGCCTATAACTTAAAAATTTGTGACGTACGATTTAGGATACATTTATTAAAAAAAAAAAAAAAACATTAATTTGCCTTAGCTATTTTCTACCTATTAATAATAAATTACTTAAATAGTGAAATCTAAATGTGTTTTCACCATTCAATTATCACAAGTAATCCCTAATTTATTTTGTTATGAGATTATTTATTTTTAGACATTTGTAACTCCTACTCGTTTTGGGAAAGCAACAAACATAACGGCAATGCTCAGTTAATGCCATATTTTCGTTATAGGGGGCTTCAATAACAGCTTATTTTCACTTGTATTGGCAACACTACAAGTTGTTTTGAAGAGTTGGTACCATTCTTCAGAATTGTAGCAATGCACAAATCTCAAACTCAATTCTCGAAGAATATAATTTTTATAATAATATTTATATAAATTCTATGGAGATGGAGAGTAATTAATTATATGTACAGTTTTCTGAATGGTATTATTTTTCCTACCACTGCATAGAAATAATCACATTGTCACCTGTAAAACAGTTAATTTCCGCTTTAATTTCTTTCCGCTCTAGAGCGGCAATGAACATTTCCGCACGCTAAATCAAATTACAAATCATAAAACAGCCGCCAGTCATTGTTGTCGTTTGGAAATTGCTGTTGTTTTTAGTTTGAGGTTATGTTTGATGGTTGTACATTTTCTATACGGAAAAAATGAATCTGTTAAAACTATGATGGTAGGAAAAATCTTGAGTGTAGTCTATTACCAGCAAAAATAGTCATTGACGCTCTTCATACACAAATAACTATTTCGTGAATACAATACAAATCAGTTTTGTCATGATCAGAGCCTTTTTGAAAAATTAAAATTGTTTATGTTTCTTGTTTATGCATTATGTTACATGCTTGCTAATGTATAATGTTGGGTGTGCCCCACCAAAGAAATGGTTGGAAAACAAGAAAAATAAACGATTGGGCAAACGCACTTATGGAAATTATATGTACAGTATAATTGCAGTAAATTATGAGCACATCTCTGTAAACGCACTATAATATAAAAAAACTCACTTTTGTACTAATTTTTTAAATTTTAAACATTTCATCTTTTGCTATAAAATATTACAGGTTCCTGTTCATATCCATTTAGGGGCCCGCATTATGATTGTATACAATGGTATCTCGCCACGGATCCCTTGCTGTGGGAAATATGAAAAGTGTGTCGCCCTCCCCCCCACCCCACGACACCTCCCGCCCAATTCCTAAACAACCCCCCCTCCCACCTCAAACACCCGACACCCTGCCGACGATCGATCCCGGCCATCCCTCCCTCCCAGCATCCTCTCGGAGTTTAATCCCGCTTTAAACTAAATATCCCGCGCTGGAAGCCTAAATTTCCCGTTTCATCCCTGCATGTTCCTGTTTTACTCCTCCCGAAGCGGCAACCACAGGAGGAAACCCTACTCGGTAAAATTGTTGGGGGTAAATATGATTTTCCTACCACTGCGTGGAAATAATCACATTGCCACTCCTGTAAGCAGTACGCAAAACAGTCCATTTCCGCTTTTATTTCATATTCGCTTTAGACCGACAATGAACATTCCCGGTCGCTAAATCAATATAGGCTAGCTATTTAAGGCCATAAATTATACCACATCTGTTGGTCATTGTTGTTTGGTGTTTGCTAGTTTTTTTTATTTTTACTTTCTCCCTCTATACCATAGTATATGGAGAAAGTATTGTTTTCGTCAAAATTTTCGAATTTGAGTTGTTGGTGGATTTATCCATTTTGGTGCCCCCTGAGTCCAAAAAAGTGGTTTTCGGAGTGATGTCTGTCTGTGTGTGTGTGTGTGTGTGTCAGGATGTAAACAGAGCTAGAGAATGCCCTAATGGTCCGATTTTAATGAAATTTGGTACATAGGTCCAAATCCACGATAATTCCAGGCGTTTTTTTCATTTTTTTGAATTTTTGATTTTTAAGGGTATTTTACCCCCAAAAACCCTCAAAAAACGTCAAAAATCAAAATTTCTCAAAAACGGCTCTAACGATTTTGACTAAAATTTTGTGGTTTATTAAGCTTAAAATGGCGAATAAAATGACACCACCCGCATCTCCGAGAAAACTCGCGTTCAAAAGTTATGGAGTAAAAAGTGTTTCAAAAATCAATTTTTTGGGTTTTCAAAATAGCTGTTGTCTTGAAATACATTTTACTTATCACCATTAAATCAAGCTAAAAAAACTAAACAATCCAGTATTTTAAATTATTGCTCTACATCAAGTGGTTGCGGAGAAAATTCAATTTTTCGTTTAGCGGTAAACGCAGTACGTTGTTAAAAGTCACAGACGCGCGTAGGGTCAAACGAGCGCTGCTCAGCCGGTAGCTATCTGACTGAGTCATCAAGACATTAATGTTTGAAGCTTTTAACATATTTTTTATATTGTTGGGAGAAAGTATGTGTCAGTTAACTGATACCTTTTATTTGGGTTATGTTTGATAGTCACAACGACAGAATAATATTACCTGAGTGTTATTTTGTATACAATAAAAAATGTAGACCTAATCTGCGTTGCTATTATTATTGTATAGGAAAAATCTTGCGTGTATTACGAGACTAGGACAAATAGCCATTACTGCTCTCGAAATCTACACTTATTTTCGGGCGGCAATGATGTAGCCTACTTTGCCCTCTTAATACACAAATATGGCTATTTACGTTGATTTCAAAAGGCTAAACCTTATTATTTTCTCTTTTAGAGCTTGAATGTGTTTTTCCTTATCACTAGGTCTAAATGTACCACTCAGATATGGTGCGTATATACACACGTTTAACGTCTTTAGATTTTTTTGGCGTTTGGGCGTTTATATGTTGTTGGCGTATGTATTCCCAATGTTAAAAAATTGAAACTGCTGATCGTATACGTGGTTTGGCGACTCTCGAGAAGGATTTAACATTATTACAGTTGTGAAAAATAGTAAAAAAGTTTATTCGTTAAAAATTTATTGTTGACATAAAAAATATTTAAATAATTTATTGCCTCCGATAAATTGAATGCAGGTTAACTTAAAAGGATTTAAAAAAATCCTTTTATTTTTATTGTCTGTCCCTACTGCACCATGATTCAGGTTCTTCTGTGGAAATTCATTTTATTAGAATTTCTCTTTGTTCAACAAAGGTATCTTTATTTAAAAAAAAAAAATCCCTCCAATATCCCCCGCTGGGAGCCAACTCTACCACCCACCACCTCCCCCCTCTTCTACCCCTCACCACCTTCCCCTCCTCTACCCCTCACCCTCACAGCTGTATCTCGGCCCTGACCATGTGTCCGACCTAGAGTGAAACTGAACTGAAAACCGGGGTGAACTGAGCATTTACCGTTTACGATTACAGCTCTGCACCCCCCCCCCCCCACGACTCCCACCCCTCAAGGCCCTCATTCCCCTACATTCGCACCAGTCTAATGGCATTTTACATTTTATCTTCGAGGACAACATGACATTTATTTCACAGTGGAAATATTTCTGTTTTACAGCATGTATAGAGAATTTTAGGATACCTGTCGATGTCATAGTAGTTAATTTAGTATTACTTTAATAAGCTGCTATAAAACTTCGTAATATTCCTAATTTCATTTGTAAATTTTAATTTTTATTAAAATAGGTGAAGATAAAGTTAAACGTTGAGATTATGGTATATTAACTTATAAGCATCTAGCAATAATTGCATAAACTGGAACAGGCCTACTAATATTTTATTGCTAGGTCATTAAAATAAAATGAATTCATTCAACATATTGCCTTGTTTTTAAAAGTTACGCGCAAGGATTACCTTGACTTTGTAAACATCCTCGTATATGGTGTATCCCGAAGGACTTTTCTTTCTAAATCTATTCTACCAGTTATTAGTTCTTTTATTACTACAGTAAAGGGAATTATTAATAAGTTTACTCAAATTTGATGCTATAAATATTTGGAGTGTTTGCACAGAAGATAAGTACCTGCATACAATGAGCTAATTGAAAAGGCATCACCGGGAATGTAAGAGTTCAGATGTGATTTATTGACAGCATTTGTTACCAACACACTCTAACCTATAACCTGTATGAGTCATTTGAAATACAAAAATTTAAGATATGTTTTATCGTAACTGTAATTTTATTACCATTTAAAAAGATCAACTTCTATCTTAAAAGGATCTAAACCAGATTTGTTGATGTAAATTGGAAGCAGTAAAAATTCAATTCAAGCTATGTGCAGTAAATGAGGTTCCGCTGTTAAAGTCAAGCTTACAGAAGTGAGTCATAAAAGAGAGTCGTAAACTGAGTAATCGGTCCCATGGTCGGGGCAGAGTGGCAGCTTGTGGCTGTCAATGGATCTGCAATCGCAAAGAAATGCTTTAGCAAACTGAACCAGTTTCATTTAATTAATGAGCATCAAACTTTGACAATAGGAAACGTAGAATATTCTAAACTTGCAATCGTGTTAGTTGCTAAGAATTTTATTTTGTTTTAAATACATCACAGCAGCCGATTATTCAGCAAATTTACGGTGGATTTGGTGGTCTATATAAATTTTCCTTTAGAAAATTTCACCGGCCTGAATATGTAGATTTGCTGCGGTTGGTGATATTTGGTGTATTTCATTCATATATTAGTTAACCACAAATTTATAAAGAATTTACAATTTGTGTATAGGCCTTACTACTGTTTTAATTTAAATGCTTTGAAAAAAAGAGAAATACCTCCGTCGCAGCAGAACTGCGTTCACAGCGAATTTCCAGTGAATTTTTTTAGTATATACTTATGTTTCCCATAAAAAAAAACAAAAAAAAAACATAGGAGTGAGTACGCAGGTTTGCCGCCATATGGGTTTTGTAAGCAAATATAAGTTAAACCCTTCCTAATGAATATACACACCACATTTTATCAAGTTATGTTAATAAATAAGCAAGGTAGAAAAGGTTTTGTTTATTTCCCATAAGGATAACATTGAAAACATATTTTTAGATTTTCTCCATAACTAGGCCTAGGCTATTTAATTCAAAATACTAGATTTTTTGTTTTTTTTAAGCTCTTTTAAAATGTTTTAAGTTAAAATTGTTAAATTTTACAAAGTAAGGTAAAAAAACAAAAACCCATTTTTGATCTTTTTAAAGCCCCATTTTCATGGGTACATTTATATCAGTTTGAATGGACGATGTTTTTGGCTTCTAGAGAACTATATAATTCATAAACATGTCCTGACCATGTTTATAAATTTTCATTGAGCTGTTTTTATCGGAATCTGTAACTAATTTAGTCTTACGTTCTAGCGTATTCCATTTAGGAAAATTTGCTAAAAAGAGGAAACTGTCAAATTGTATTTACCCGCAGCTACTTGTGATAAGTAGGCAATTTAAGTCATTTAATTTAATTCTAAATTGTTGGCCTTTGAGCTTTTAAAAGTTGTAAATGTATCAAAACAAGGAAAAAATTTAAAATATTTTATTAATTTACCTTTGTATTGTAGTTTTTTTTGTACTTGCAGATTATATGTTTCCAATGCACATTTCGCCACTGTTCTGTGGCATCTTCAGGAGAAAGGTCACTGCTCACGTATTAAAAATTACACTAAAATATTTCCCTACAAATATATACAGTTTTTTTTTTGCGGACTCTTCTTATCGCGCCACGGCGGCGGCGGCAAGCGCGAGACAGACGCACTGTCATGGCGGTAGCCTACATTATTTTCCACTATACCACCCTTTCCGTACCGCGCCGCGCCGCGATACGAACAATGGAGTTTAAATAAGAAGAGTCTGCAAATAAAACCTGTATACTGTATATTCGTAAATATTTCAGTGTAATTTATAATATGTGGGCAGTGAACTTTCCCCTGAAGATGCCACAGAACAGTGGCGAAATGTGCATCGGAAACGTATAGGCTAATCTGCAAGAACAAAAAGGCTACAATACAAAGGTAAATTAATATAATAATTGGGGAAGTAGCTGGAAGAAGGGCCTATAGTCCCATAGGAGAATGCAAAAATGTGTTCTTTACATGTTATTCTACTTCCACACCAAATTTCATTTAGTTATCTTGATCCGTGAAGTTGGTACAGCTTTTTTTCTGAGGCATGTCATAGGCCCCTTTTCAATAGAACCTAGATTGGTAGTGCATTATAGTAACATTTCTTGTAACTGGGTAGAATAAATATTTAAAATATTTATTTTTTATCTCTTTTTAACTCTACTACAGTTGGTTCCAGATCCCATCATTATATTTCACTTTTTTCAAATATAAATTCTACCATACACTGTTTTACAGATCTAATAAAAAAATGTTCAAGAGTTACAAAGCATGTATTATAAAATATAGTTAAAAATATGCTGTGACTTATCTCAAAAGGCACACAGTGATAAAATAATAGAGAGTTTTTGCAGCATACGGTAAACATTACGGTAAACGCTAAACGCTATTTTAATATTGGTAAATTTATTAATAATTCACAGTTCACGGTGGTGGAACCGGATAAATAATGTATAACGTTGACCGCTGATCACTTTTCAACAAGTTTTTCATAGCTTCAAGTAGTATAAATAGGTAAATAAACCATAAATGAAATAGCGTTTAGCGTTTACCGTATTCATTTACCGTATGTGCAAAAACTCTCTAATACAAAGAGAATAACTGATAAACAGTTGACTCATACAATATTAAAGAACTCACTATTAATCAGTAACATGACAGTTATAATGATAATGAATCATAAAGTAAAATTATAAATTATTATGTTTCTTTTAAATTCTCATTCAATGACAGCAATCGATTAACTTTAAACCATAACATTGAATTATTGCCAAAGGAAAAAATACTTCAATTTATTGTGTATTGTTAATTTCTTTTTACAAAACCTTTAAAATGTTTGTGGATATTGTGCCGTCAACCAATGAGAAAGTGAGAGGGAGTGAGGACAGGGTGTTATTAAATATTTCATTCTAAAATTTTGAAAAAAAAGAGAAACCACTACATACTACATTGCAAGAGATCTCCATATTTATATGATTATATTGGGATAAAAAACAATTTTTTTCATTTATCCCTCTTTAGAAAGAATTCCTGGTTTTGTCACTGTGTGGGCTTAGGTTTAATTTTCAATTAAAAGTGAAATTATTTTAAATTTTAACCTTGCTCAATAGCGAAAATATTGGTGTTTTCCGTAAAACAGTTCAATGTTCAGTTATTGCGATGGTGAAAGCAACAGAGCCAATTCAATTAATGTCGAGAATGCAATTTGATTGAAAGCTTTGTATAACTGAGAGGGCGCCGACCCTCTCTTTGTATAACTTTTTGTGCACTGAATTTTCTCCTTGTATAACTACAGCTGTGGTGAAATTTACCTTGTATAGCCTAACTCTGTGTGCATAAGTTTTGTATAATGGGTGTGAGTTTCTGCTTTCAGTTCACCGACGACGAGATCGGGTGTGTAATTTAAGGTTAATAAGACTGAAGGGTGTGTGATGGATCAGATGAGGAGTAGGTTTGTTACTGACAAGGACCAGGCGATTCATTCTTCAAGATCATTAATTAATAAATCAATGAACAAAGACAGCTGAATCCAGTTTTGAACCTATAAAAGCTTTCAACTTTTCTTAGATCTAACTGGCAACCTTTAGACCCAAAGTTGAGCTCTTTAAACCACTCAGTTACATAGGCCTTTCTTAAATAATTTTTCTTAAACATGTCCTGGTAACATTTGTTAATGTCCAAAATCATAACACTTCCATTATTTTTAATTAAAATATTATTTTTTTAAGTATTCTTTGTTATAATTTGTAGATTAATTTCAGCAAATCAATATTACAGTATCTTTTTCATAATGGTTAGCCTCTGGATCACTGGATGAAATAAATTAATGGTTTAAATACCTGTCGTCAAGTGATCCTCTAGATGATATATCCAGTGGTGTAGTGTCACATTTTACAGTGTGGGAACGCTTGATGTATTTGTCAAATTCCCTGCAAAGAAAGATATGACTTCCCGGATTTCCCGGGTTTTCAAAAACCAGTGCGGGAACGTCGTTCCCTCGCGTTCCTGCCCCACTACACCACTGGATATATCGACTACAGCAGTTTCATATTTCAAGAATACATCTTCAGGTCAGAACGTCAGTTGTCACTTTTAAAAACTATCCATCTGAGTTGATTTCGTAAAAATTAACACTAAAATTACACGGACATAAGTACATACATAAAACTGATATGGTCAAATTTAACGGAAACAACTAACACGAGCATGTGCTGCGCCGCAATATGAAACGGATGTAGTCGCGATATTATAAAGACTAGAGGATCACTTGACGACAGGTATTTAAACCTTTAATTTAATTTTATCTTGCCTTTTTATGCATACTAAGCTCAAGGAATACATAAAGTTTCCAAAAACTGAATTTATACCATCATCAAGTGTATTCTACTTCTATTTTGTTTACCACGATGGAAAAATAAAAAAACTAATTGCTGTAAATATTCCTTTTTAGTATAACTGGGGTAGAAAATTTTTAAATTGACAGGTCAATGGTTAGGTGAAATGTATCTACATGCACCCGAAGAGACGTGGGCAAACCAGGTGCAATCACACGCCTCACAGGCTCACTTGATGACTCAGGATCAGGCAGGCATAATTCCCCACAAACCTCGCTCTGAGTTGGTCAACTACAAGTGTTTCACAATCCAGATGTAATCTTGAGTGTTTATCAAGAATAAAAGTAATTAAATCTAATAACCTCTTTTGCTGCCATAAATTACTTTAAATTTATGAAAAATCCTATAAAGAGCATTTCTTGTTTAAATAAAATTGATAAATTAAAATTAAGAATACAATATTTCCATGGTTCAATTTATGACTAAAGCATCGTTAGTACGTGACCTCTTCGAATAAATTTTATATGCCTCCCACTCACGCATAGGCTACCATTTGCCAAATACACCGAAAATTGGACAGAATGGTGGATAGATATTTTAAGAATAAAAGTTTTCATCACAAGAACCGCGAGTGACTTTTTTCTTTGGGCAATTGCGATGCGAAACCCTATAAAAAATTAACACATTCTTCCTGCATTGAGTAAGTTGCAAAGAGGATAAACAAAACCAATTAGTAAATTTTCATTCAATAATATGTTGAATTTTAGTAATTTGCATATTGTTAATTTCGTAGACCCTACATGAAGTGCTTGATGATCAATTGAACAATTTCATTTTATATTTTCTTTAAGCAAAATTTTTTCAAGAACTCATGTGTGAATATAGAGGGATACTTATTTAAAAATCTCTTTCCTTTGAAAAGTGTGTGTGCAAAAAGGGCCGCCGAGAGAATTTTTGTGGCCCGGGGCAGAGTTCCGGTGTGAGGCCCCCCGGGCTCGGTGCATCCCTGCCCGTCGCAGTTTGTGTTCGAACCAGATGCAATTTAGGCTACATAAACGTACTTATAAGTTTACAGTAGGCCTACATGAAATAATTTGATCAATTATTCAATAATTAAGATCAAACTTGCATTTTGGCTGGGTTCGAGAGTGCTTATTGGAGAGCCAAGTGTGGTTTTAAGCCTAACTTAAGTATTTTGAAATGGCTAAGCTTACAGGGAAAATTATAAAAATGCATTTTATTCTAAAATGGTTAATTAATTACATTTTTTGTTTACTAAACTCTTTTTGAACTTATAATTGGTTGATTTTGCTTTATAATTAATTTACAAAATTGAAAGAATTACGCAAGATCCTATTTACTCAAGACTAACCCTCAACTCCACTCCTAATCCATAAGATAATTCAGTGTTTGTTCTTAAGCAAAATCAAGTACCATTCACAAAAACTAACCAACTCGCAAACGTTTCTTTCTTGCCTTCAATATGCAAATGCATTTATGACATTATTTAAAGACACTTCTATCTTATACTTGGACCAACAAACGCAGACACGACAATATTAAGTCGAAGTCGTGAAGGAACGAAGGAACGGTTGCAAAATATAATATTTTTGCAATGGTATAGCTGTCAAATGCTGGCACAGCCCGAGGCTGCGGGCGCGGCGCCGCGGCGTCTGTTCACCGACATAGAGTTTAAAACCATGGAGACTCATACAGGCTGGTAGGCCTGTACAAGTACAGTATATAAGGTCATAGGCTATACTTTGACGCGGTTTGAAGATTTTTATAGGTTTTCAAAAATACATGGTGTTACTACATAGCCTATGCAGAGATTAAATTTTGCTACCATTGATAGAAAAAAACCCCTCCTGAAGATGAGGCCCCCTGTCTCTTGGGGCCCGGGGCAAACTGCCCCCCCTGCCCCCCCCTCTCGGCGGCCCTGTGTGCAAAAGCCGTTATAATTGATTGTACTTACATTGTTCTTGTTTCCGTTACATTAGTACGGACATTCGTAGAAGACATACACAGTTTTTGAGCTTGAGTAAACCGTAAAAATGAACATAGTGTATTATTTTAAGGTGCACTATTTTAGGGATTACAGTAATAACATGCTGATGGAAAACTCCTTTTTTTTGTGCAGTATGATGAGAAAGAGTTTAGATTTTACAGTGGGTAATGTAAACCCGGATTAAAATTACATGGGGCATATTATGCTATTTGTCATGTCTTTCAGAATTTTTATTTTGCCCCTCTAATTATTACCAAAAAGTGCAAGAAATCTATAAGAATATTTCAACAATGTATATCAATTAAAATTTTCCTAATGAAACAGCTGGTAGTTTCCAATTTTAAAAGTAATACAAAACAAATTAATTTTCAGGGTTACAGTATAAAGAAATGAATGAACATTACCTCGTAAATTTAAACTCAGCCTCTATCCATCAAATAATGGGTCATTGATCCTCTAAAATGATTTTCATACTTATTCTTTGTATTATATCCTGTACAGTATTTGTTTATTTGTTCCAGCCTATGGGGTTTCTAGACATGTCCATACCCTACTCTGCACTGCAGGAAGTTTACGTAGTCAAGCGTTGGGACTCCACACATAAATTCTGCATTCGCCTAGTTGTGCCTAATGGATCTGTATTATTACAGGTGTGTTTCTGTTTATAATTGAATAGTATTTTAAATTTGATGTCTATATATATAACAAAAAAAGTACTAATACGTAGAAATGTTTTGTTTAATCAGAGTTCTCACAAAATTTTGTTATGTAAGAAACGCTTAAGCCAAAAGCACTACAATTATAGTTATTTTACTTTTTATCAGGTGTCAATGGTACATCAAACAAAACATTACCTTGCTATAAAAATGATTCAGAGAATTATTTTATCCTGTGGCAATAAACAAAGGTATCAATATATTATCTCAGTGTGTGATCTAAATGTTATGACTAATAAAGGCTTGACATGTAAGATGAGTACCAATTTACAATAATGCATAGCGCAGTCAATTTATCCTAAACATAACAGTTAATTCTTTATCCTACTATTAGCAACAGAGCCCGTTGTGGTTAAATACAACAGTCTCTAGAAAAAATGCAGTCAAAACTTGCCAACAAATATAGTAAACTTCTAAAAAAGTTCTTTTTAATGTGTTAAAAAAAACGTGTGTTTTTACTTTTTAACCATAAATCTTTAAAAAATCTTACCCTCACATATATTTGCACATCTACATAGATAAAGCTTTATAATAGCCCATTAATTAATAAAATCGGTCCAGTAGAACTGTAGATTTAGTTGTACAAAGTTTAATAAAAATATTTCTAACTCAGTATAAACTCACCACTATAAATTTGAAAGGTGACTTAGCCATTTTGCTAATAATTTTAGTGTATTTCTTTTGAAAATATTTTTAATCACCATAAATCTTGAAAAAAAGTTTTCATAGTTATTTTCAAATCTACAGGGAGAAATCATTCCAAATACTTGTTTATGGAAAAATGTGTATGGTAGAACTGTAGATTTAGCTGTACAAAAGTAGTGTAAACAATCTCTTGCACAATAATTCCTCACAGTTATAAAATTAAAGGTTGCTTAGCTATTATGCAAATAACTTTTTGATGGTGAGGAAATCGACTAAAATGGTTGGGTATATTTTGAGGGAGGATACAATTTCCTATACATTGGTATTACACATGTTGATAAAATACTAATAACAACCAGCCAAAACTTACTAACAAACAAAATAAATTCTTCAAAAAGCTGATTTTAATGTTAAAAAAAACACGTGTTTTTACGTTTGCATCATAAATCATTAAAAATATGAAACTTTCATAATTATTTGCACATCTACAAGAATAAAGATTTCTAACGACCTATTAATCAATCAAATCGGTCCGATAGAACCTTAGATTTAGTTGTACAAAATTTGACAAAAATATCTCTATCTTGGATTTTTCTTACCACTCTGAGGTTACATAGCTTTTTTTGCATTTAACTTTTTAAAGGTGAGTAAATCAACAAAGTGGGTGGCAATTTTCTGAAGGAGATTGAAATTTCCTACAAACTACTACAGCAAACATTTCTTAAAAATCCTCAATAAAGGCAGACAAAATTTGCCTCCGAATAAAGTGTGAAAAAATCACGTTTTAAATGTCTTATGAAAAACATATTTTTTTACTTTTCACCATAAACTTTAAAAAAAATCTAACTTTCATAACTATTTGACCATCTACTCATGTGAAGCTTTCCAATGACAAATTAGGCTAGTTATTGAAATCGATCCAGTAGAACGGTAGATTTAGTTGTACAAAGTTTAACAAAAATATCTCTAACTTGGTTTTTTCTCACCACTATAAATTCTGATGTTTTATAACTTTTTTGCAAATAACTTTTCAATGGTGAGGAAATGGACCAAATCGGATGGTGATTCTAAAAGAAAATTCAATTTCCTACAAACTACTAATATGCATCTCTTAAAAAAACTCAATAAAGGCAGCCAAAATTTGCCTTTAAATAAAAAAAGTGAAAAGCCTGGTTTTCAATGTATTTTTTTATAAAAAACATATTTTTTCTTTTTCACCATGAATCTTTTAAAAATAAAACTAATTAGGGGTCGTCCATAAATTACGTCATCTGAAAATAGGGGGGGAGGGTCCAGATTGAAAATGACGGTAAGGTGATGTGCAAGGGGGGGGGGGTAGGCTTTGATATGACGTCATTTTAAAAATGATGTTTTATATCAAATTTTAACAGTAAAACAATGATAAATTCTAACACAACTCAACTATTATAAAATAATTATCCATAAAATACATTATTGAATTTTCAGGCTTTGTTTTATAGTTTATTTTTCCGTTGAGAAAGTCATTTTGGCTTTATTTCTAAAGTTAAATCATATTTGATCGGTAATTTTTTTTTTAGTTTATCATGTAGCGTTTAAAAAGCATTATTTTTACTTAAAACGGAGGTTTGTTAAAAATGACGTCATTTTCCGTGAGAGGGGGGGGGGGGTCGGACAAATTATGATGGTATAATGATTTTAGGGAGGGGGGGTCCAAAAATGGCCAAAAAGCGATGACGTAATTTATGGACGGCCCCTTATTGGACCATCTACACGTGTGAAGATATCCAATGACACATTAATTATTGAAATCGGCCAAGTAGAACTTTATATTTCTGAAGATTTTTGAAACTAAATTATATAACAGAATATTTATGTTCTGAGAAGACAGTGGTTTCAATCTTGAGTATACTGGTACAGGATAGCGTATTTTGGTCTTAATAATCTGAGAGTGAAACACTTTTGAGAACGAAAACCCAACCACTAACCTACTCTTATTGACAAATTATACTCATCATCAACTCATACCATCATTTGCTCATCATTTGGAAAATCAAACTCACTCAACAACTTTGTTTCAGGCTAGCAACGCCTACATCCGGGACCAGTGGTTTAATTCTATTTCGTGGAAGGTAATTTTAAAACTAAATTTAACTTTTTGTATTTTATATTAATTGTTTTGTCCCCATATTTATGTAGGAGCTATAGATTAATGATTGAAATGCAACAAACAAAAAATTGTCACTTATTCTGGTAGGCTACGAGTAATCGAGTAATCTTTATGTTGGTCGGACTAAGGTCAAATTTAAATCTATTTAGTTACAAATGTTACATTATAGTACTTATAATAGATTAATTTACCTTCAGCTCCTGCTGGTTACATTAGAATTAAGTAATCCCTACATTTGAAATTAAGTCAATAACAGGTCTGCAACGATAAGATAATTTCTTTAAACTTGACAACTAACTTTTTATGACACTTTTTATATCGGCAACCAAAATGGAGGTTTACATTCACAATTCACTGCAAACTAGACTGTTCAATTCCTTTGCCTTTTAATATACGTCCTACTGCGGATTTACGGGGGTGATTATTTATGATTTTTTTAAGATACATTTTTTTTAATACCTAATATTTTTGTTTTGGATATAATTTTTTTTAGGACGATAAACTTTTTTCAAGTAAGACTTAGAATCAAGAAGACTGGTAATCATTAGAAAATTTATAATTAGACATCCACAAGAAGTAAGCAAAGTTGCCTAATGAAAACAACTATTATTAAAGAAAAATTAACTATATTTCAAACACAGTGCACCCATGTGTGTGCGACGCATACAGTACTCCTGATATCTCCTTTGATATCTCGTAATATGATGCAAATCCGCGATGTAATTATTATTTCAAAGTAATTTAACGGATTCACTACAGGTAGCATATCGTTTCTTAGTGCTCTGTGGCCAGTATAAAGTTTGGTTATTAGTTTTTGGTAGCGTGTAGTATGTTTAATTAAATAGTTGTAATAGTAGTTATTACAAGTAATAAACTAATGCATAATATTTATATTGCAGTTTAAAAGTGAAATATGAGTTTTAGTAAAACAGTGTAAGGAGTGTAGAACCACATGAGATACTGACAGTAAAAAATCCTGTACATTAGTTCCATACAGGCCCGGATTATCCACTAGGCCAACCTAGGCCATGGCCTAGGGCGTCAGCCGAGAGGGGGCGTCAAACGGGCCTTTTTTATACTACGTTTCAGTCAAAAAAATATTTAACTGCAAATATAATTTAATTTTGGGGTTTTCACATTTTTTTATTAAATTCTTTAATAACAATTTAAATAGAATATTCGGCAAAAGAGAAATAAGGAAGATCTATTCAGGCGATCTAGGCGTGTCGTAACATCTTGTCCCAGGTAACATCTTGTCCCAGTAACATTTTGTCCTAAATTCCTCAGATGCCCAACTCTCTACCTACTCCCTAGTAACATTCTGTCCCAAAAATTATTTGACAGGTCTTTCTTCCCTAACTGGGGTCATAAAAATGCCAAAATTCATCTCGCTCCACTGAGATATGTTTGTATGTATGTATATATGAATGTATGTTTGCACATCACGTATCTCAAAATCGGCTCGAACCATTATCTTAAAATTTGTGCAAATAACTTAGTTCTGGGATAAAAATAATATAAATACAGGTGTCTATGTCAGGAAAAATCTTAATTCTTAATAATCATAAATTGACGTTTTAATCTTTTAACATTGGTCGAATGGAGTTAAAAATCAAAACAAACAAAGAAACAAACAAACAATGAAAACAGCGAAATGAACTGTCAAAGTGTAAATATGTGGTTTGCGATTGCAAGCCAGTTAGTAAATTATACAATTGCACTATAATAACAATAGTTTAAGATCGTACTTGACATTGCTGATTATGAATATTGACATAAATTAAAGTTATGTAAAAGTATAAAACAATTATTTAGTTTGTAGATTGCAATTAAATTTTAAAATAAAACAATTCATAACTTTTATGAAATTAGCTGTTAGTCAAATAGGTAGATTCCCTGTGTTACAAATTCAACATGTGGTTCAACAAATATACACCGGAGTGCAGAACCCGTAGGCCTACAATGAAATAGTCTGGAAGGCGAGTGAGCGAAGCGAACGAGCTCGTCTTGGTTTTGAACAAATCTTTTGCTACTTGATACTTTAGCGCACTGTCTGTAACTGATATTACAATACGGAATTGTTTAAGTGTTTACCGAGAAAATGCTCGGCACCCAGGTGTTAAATAAATAACAGTTATGTAAAAGTATAAAACAACTAATCAATTTGTAGAATTGCATTTGAATTTAAAAACAAAAGCTTTAGTAAGAATGATGATAAGGGCTGTTAACTTAATAATTAGAATCCACGTGTTAAAGATTCAACATGGATTTCATAATGAGTAACATGGTAGTTTCACAAGCCCGGCTATTTCGCTGTTGTCTTGTGTTCGGACTCTCAAAATGCAGCCGGTGGCTGTGAAATGGAACAGATTTCTTGGAGTTTAGCCGTCCCGTGTCCACGACCTTTAGCGCTGTTTTGACACACACTACCGAATTATAGGCTATACACGGTTGTCAAGGCGTTAATTTTTGTAACATCAAATAACACCGTAATTTTAATCTGCGTCCCTCCCAGGCCGGTGCTCCATGCGGCCGCATGCCGCTCGGACTTAATCTGCTCCTACTACCTGAGCTGCGTTCCTCAACCCTTGTCAAATTTTCGTTGGGACAAGATGTTACCTCGTTATCTGATTTAATCAACTGAAAAAAAGATTGGGACAAGATGTTACTGGTTTTCCAAGAAATTCGAGTTAGGACAGAATGTTACTGGGACAGAATGTTACCGAACCGATCTAGGTGACCCCCTAAGTTGCCGAGACCCAAGGGGCTGCATTACGGTGGGAACGAGCGTCCCTAATGTGCTGTAAGAGCGCCCCTGATTGACTGTAAAGAGCGCTCCTGGTCGACTGTAAAGAGCGCCCTCCAATACGCATAAATAGCGCCTGTGATCAGCGGTAAAGAGCACCCCCGACAAGCAGTAAATATTCCTCTAATTGACGGTAGCACCCCTTTGCCTTGACCGTCGCCTTGTATGGTTTGCCTTGACCTTGTTCCTTTGCCCTGGATTTAAATTTATTTCTGTATTACAATTATACAGGGTGTTTTAGAACTCCCTGCCCACATTTTAGGCCATTGTTCCTGGACCAAAAACAAATATGAAAATCATAGTAATAAATTCCAAATGCCGCCAGTTACCCAAACAGCCGTCATTTTGTTTTTTACACATATTAATTTTTATTTCCACAACGGATGGTTGTATTGAGTTCAATTTTGGCAAGAATCTTTATCGCACCAATGTCCATTTCAAGAGAAAATAATTATTATTTTCCGATGTGTATTTTAAAAATGGCGACCATTTTAAATTTGTAAGCTCAAATATCTCAAAACCGCAAGTTAAAAAAATTTTATTAAAGACTAAAAATTTGACAAATCAAATTATGTAACTAAGGATAACAAGTTTGTAAGGATATGACAACAAATACCGGAGTTATTGCGATTTTTCTCTTAAAATAGCCTACATTTGCACTAATTTTAATGCAAAATCGTTGTTTTTTAGCAGAAAAATCCCAATAACTCAGTTATTTGTTTCAAATATGTCCTCAGAGTAAAGTGACAAAAATGCCAATCATCACTTTCGTGAAATAGTTCTGTGGTTTTATACTGTAGCCAAAGTAATTAGAATTGAAATAAGTCAATGTATCAAATTTTTTTCGGGGGGGGGGGGGGGGGGCGTAGTTGTGACCTTTGGCCTAGGGCGTCAAAAAGTGTTAATCCGGGCCTGGTTCCATAATTCAAGATTCAACCTCAAAACACTTAAAATTCGAATGATTAGGGGAAAGTCGGGTAATATCGGACGGCGGGTAGTATCAGACAAACGCTGTTTCCAGCTTTTGCCGCTAGAGACAGCACTGACTAGGACATCATCAGAAGCACCAAGGAGAAAGACTATGTGAGCGCCATTATGCGTTTCGTGCCTCAATAATCGTCTGTGTTGTTACATTTCTTTTTGTTTTTGTGACAATTTCTGTGCACGTACGTATGTTTGAGACATCAGCGTGCTAAACTGAGTCAATACTATTATGATTCAACACCACTATTTGATAGTAAAGAGGCTTTACTTTGTTTTGTAGGTGAATGGTTATTTTAGTTTGGTTATTATGGAAGTGGTAGTCAAAATGGCGGACCATGTCAGTCGGGTAGTATCGGACAAGCTCGCGTCGGGTAGTATCGGGCAGAATGGATAGGTTGTAAATTGTT
Source organism: Neoaliturus tenellus (assembly GCA_030545055.2). Lineage (NCBI taxonomy): Eukaryota > Metazoa > Arthropoda > Insecta > Hemiptera > Cicadellidae > Neoaliturus > Neoaliturus tenellus. The sequence continues at coordinate 13,403,399 of CM061533.1, read as the reverse complement.
GAAATATTTGTAAAAAAAACTTAACGTAATCAATAATTAACTCCCATTATTTATTTTTAGGTTTTCGAACATCATTAGAGAGAAAATTAACAAAATAAAAAGCGCAAAGATAGACTTAAAAACATAAATGGACCAAGGCCTTCAAAGGAGGAAATTAAGAAAGTTTTGAAAAAGGCAAAAGACATAAATGTAAAAAAATTACAAAAGGCAATTACAGTTTGAATAAAGAAGTAGGTCTGAAACACATTGCATTATTTGTGATGAGACATTTCAAGAAAACTGGATACAATGTTCACATTGCAAGGGTTGGCCTCCCAAAAACTGTGCTCAGCTTGAGGCCAACCATCTCTATTATAAGTGTATGATATTTGTGTTGGGCACGAAGCAAAGAAGAAAAGACTTTAAATGGAAACACCAACAATGTTTTGAGCCAAAGTGATCTTAATTTTGTGACTTTGAAACTCGATTTCCTTTATTTAGACTTAAGTTTATCAGCTAAAAAAACTGGTGGTGAAAACCAATTTTTTTATACTTATAGTTAAGTTTTTTACAGTGTTTAAACAATTTGTAACGATAAAAGTGTGTTTTCAGACTGCAAGTGGTTTTATTTTAGCTACAAGCAGTTGTAGTTAACCTTGTCCGATACTACCCTCCAAAAATCAAATGGGGTCAAAAGTAAGGGTTAGAAAAAGTGTGGAAAAGTGGTACATGCATTTATATAATAGTTATTATATTAAATGTGTGTGTAAATAACATTTCAAATTTTAATATTTTACATAGTAAATTATCATTTCTTTTATCACTAATTAGAAAATCGAACAAAAGCTTAAGCGTCCGATACTACCCGACCTTCCCCTACTTGTCAGGCGAGCTTCAGGTTGATGTGTGTAGGCCTAGGCCTGTTGAAGAAAACAGAGATTAGGGAAATCTTGCCTCCGGCCCAGCATGCAAGAATAATTTTTTGCAGTTTCCCGTAGCAGAATTTTCTGATAAACCCCCCGTTTTTTCAAAAGCAAATATGATGACAGTTATGAATGGTTATAAAATGTAGTGTAGGTAAAGACTTAATTTTTTTTTTTTTTGCTTTCCATGTAGAATGCTCTTTTCTGAAACAAGCGGCAAAGAGGATAACATATATCCCGTACTAAAAAGGTAGTTTGAACAATAGGAGGAAAATAGCAGAAAAATTAGATACCATTGTAAGCATACCGAGTGTGATACACTTTCCTTTTTAAGACGCTTATTCGCTCACTCGCCAGACAGAAGGGTGCTGCACTTTGGTATAATTTTCCTAAACCACAGGTTAAAGATGTAACACATTGGTTTATTTTATCTAGATTTATCAGCTGATTTTTGTTCGATTTAAAATCTCCATAAGGATAACATGGAAACTTTAAAGGGCTCTATGTCAAAAACCGGGTTTTTTTCAGCCATGGGACAAACTCCAATCGATTTCTGGTGGCCAAAACCCCTATTTTCAACCAAAAATCCTTTTGGAGGGGAAAAAATTCACCCTTTACGTTTTAGAGTAAGAATAAGATTTTTATGCTGAGTCTGGTCCTTTATTTGTGTTGAAGCATGAGTTATTTGTAAGTATGTGTTTAAGTACCCGTAAGGAATATTTCCTATGTTTCAGAAAGATATCTTCAAGTACCAGAACCTGCTCACATGTTCCACTCGTCCGGAAGTGATACTAAAAGAATTAAAGGTAAATTGGGGGATGGAATATAGAACTTTACTGGAGAAACTTGGATTTAGTCAAAACATAACTTAACATGTCATCATTGAGCAAAGTTAAAAACACAACAACTTTTCAATATTATATCAAATCTTAATTTTAACTCATTCAATAAATACATTTAAATAAATTTTTAACTTGAAGCAGTCAAGATTGGGTGATCTTATACGTCTCGTCTAATATAAAAATAATGATGCTATGATTGCCGTAAATATTCACTGGTTGCTTTTGTAAAATTCAAATAAATTTATTTAAATAAAATTTTAACTATATAGAAGCGGTCAAGATTGGGTGATGGACTATCTTATACTATTAATTATTGATACTACGTATTTGACTATTGATACTATATAGTATCAAAAGTCAACGCTTATACATCTCGTCTAATATAAAAATAATGATGCCATAATTTAATATTTTTTTACTGGTTGCTATGGTTGGTAAACGTAAACATAAACATAACCTTAATCTTTAGGTTATGTTTGTTGTGTGCATTTGTGCATGTAACTTTATGATTTGAGTTATGTGAATTAATTGTGCAAGAAGAAATGTTTTGTGTATGTAAAATATGAAAATTAGTGAAGTAAGTAATTTTTGTGTATATTTGAGTTATTTTAGTTGGGCTCTGTGTGTTGGTATAAGTGAATGACAAGGGTGCAGAACTAGGCCTGGCTGGTTCATTTTTAGAACTACCTATATATTTTTTATAGTTGTGCCAAAAAAAAAAAAAAAATGGGGTGGTAAAAATCAAGATGGCATGTGATAATACAGCACATAAATATTTGTTGCATTTTAAACAACATAAAAAATCCATACATTGACGAACTACGACATTGAAAAAACTATATATAAATGATTTTGTCAACAGCAATCAAATTCTCTGCGAAGACTTTAAAAGACCACCTGTAGGCATACTCTAGATAAGAAAATTTTGCAAGAGTAGGCCTATTGTTTGTTTTACAGCAATTTATATAGTGTGTAAAATACCTTAATTTTTCATCAATAAATTACAGTAGGTACCGTATCTATATATTCATAAGCTAGGCCTATGTAATTTCTAGTAGGCCTAGGCCTAACATAATACCCGCCAAATCCAAAATTCGCTTGGATTACTGAACAGGACCCGGTACCAATTAGTTAATATTAGCGGGACTCTACTTTTATATTTTTGTTTAACATAGACCTATTTGTTGTGTTTCAGAATTTGGTAGAGTTAGCAACCTCAACGCCTCTACATGATGAATGTGTTTATCAAGTCCCAATAGAAATAGTATCAAGACTGTTGATTGAGGTATGTATAACTTACATATTTTTTAAATTTATCCTTTTATAACCTGCTGTCGGGTGCAACACCTTACCGCACTTAAAAAAGCAAAAAAATAATTGTTTCAGGGTTGATTTCTCCTAGTGTAAGGAGGTAGCTTAAGTTATTATAATTGATAGGCTATTAGCCTATAAAACTGCAGAATGCTCTTTCTCCTCTCCAAACGTGTAACGCAGAGTCCCACAAACCCGCAATTCGAAATCCAGAATTCTGGGGAATTCAATGACTTAGAAAGCCTGCCAGAGCAGCAAATCGCACTCGGTTTCAAGGGGCTATGCATAGTGGCATTGGCCAGAGCACGTTGTGGTGCTTTTAAGTTTATTTGAATAAATGAGTTAAGTTTTAGCGAATTTCCCTATAGGGAATACGCTATTACGGTAGTAGCCATGGTAAGACCTAAGCCCGGGACCATGTTACTTTTTCATTTTGAGGTCCCCAGAAGCCAAAAACACCGTTCGTTCATTTTCATATATACAGGGTGTTTCAGAACTCCCTACCAATTTTTAGGGCATTGTTCCTGGGTTAAAAACATACCTAAATATCATATTTAAATTGTCCGGAAGTCTTAAGTTACTCACACAGCCGCCATTTTGTTTTTTACACATAATAATTTTTATTTCCGTAACGGATGGTTGTATTCAGATCATATTTGGTATAAATCTTTATCATACCAATGTACATTTCCAAGAAAATAATTAATTTTTTCCATTGTATATTTTCAAAATGGCAGCCATTTTAAATTTTCAAACTCAAATATCTCAAAATCGGTAAATTTTATAAAAATTTTACAAGACACAAAAAAGTTGCCGAATTAAATTACCTAACCAATGGTGCCAAGTTTGTAAAGATCGGATAACAAATAACGGAGTTATTGCTGTTAAAATGGCCTTATTTGCATTAAATTCAATGCAAAATCCATGTTTTTATGAAGAAAAATCACAATAACTCCGTTATTTGTTATCCGATCCTTACAAAAATGGTATCATTGGTTAGGTAATTTAATTTGGCAACTTTTCATGGCGAAAAATGGCAATAACTCCGTTAGTTGTTGTCAGATCCTTACAAACTTGGTACCATTGGTTAGATAATTTAATTTGTCAACTTTTTTGTATCTTGTAAAATTTTTATAAAATTTTCCAATTTTGAGATATTTACGTTTGAAAATTTAAAATGGCCGCCATTTTGAAAATATAGAGTGGAAAAAATTAATTTTTTTCCTGGAAATGTACATTGGTATAATTAAGATTCATGCCAAATATTAATTTAATACAACCATCCGTTACGGAAATAAAAATTATTATGTGTAAAAAACAAAATGGCGGCTGTGTGAGTAACTAAAGACTTCCGGACAATTTAAATATGATATTTAGATATGTTTTTAATCCAGAAACAATGCCCTAAAATATTGGTAGGGAGTTCTGAAACACCCTGTATATATATATCTATGTGTCCGTGGTACTGATAACTTTTGAAGGGGACCTCCGATTTTAATGAAATTTGGTATGAAGGTGTAAGACTAGATATATTTTCATGAGTTCGCGAACCAGCATGATCGGGTCATGGGAACAGGGTTTTATGGGGTTTCAAAGGGGTCAAAAATGGGTTTTTTTGCATTTTTTGAGCATAATTTTCAAAATTCAACAATTTTAACTGAAACCATTTAAAAGAGCTTAAAAAAACAAACAATGTAGTATTTTGAATTTTTAACTTAGCTTAACAGGTTACGGAGAAAAGCCAAAAATAGGTTTTCCATGTTAATCTTATGGGAAATCAACAAAACCCTGTATCTCGCTTATTTATTGGAATAACTTGATAAAATTTGGTATATACATTCACTTGGTAGGGTTCAACTGATATTTGTTTACGACACCCATATGGCGGCGCAAACCTACGTACTCACCCCTATGGGGTTTATGGGGAAAATGAAAAGAACACCATAACTTGATAATATTTGGTATGTACATTCTCTAGGTAGGATTTAACTGATATTTGCTTACAACACCCATATGGCGGCAAAACTACATACTCACCCCCATGGGGTTTATGGGGAAAATTAAAAAGTGCCGAATATTGATACAGTTTGACATTTACCTAACGTAACTATTACATTTCCTAACAAAACTAACATTTTCTAACAACATCCCAAGGCAGCAAACCTACATTCCTATTCCTATGGTGTTTATGGGGAAAATACAATTTCTCAAGATCGTTTGGAAATTCGCTGAGTACGCAGGTCTGCTGCGACGGGGGTATTTAGTTTTTGTATTAGGTATGTACGTTATGCAATATACACATAATTTTTTATATGAAGAAAATAACTACCTGTACTCATACTTTTTTCTTAAGTTAATGCCGTTCTTGATAACCCAGAATTCTTACAAACCCGGACACCGTTTGGCCCACAATAGTCCGGGTTTTTAGAACTCTATTGTACTTTAGGCATTTTTTTTTTAATGAACTGGTGTAAATTGTACATTTTCTACCATAGAATCAGTGTAAAAAAAGAGATTAACAAAGACTTTTACGTTGGGAATAAAAAGAAAAAGCTGAAAGGGTAAACGATAATTAATGTTGGAAACAACATTTTAAAAGATTTAAAATTAATCTAAATATCCCAAATTAACACTTTTGCAATAATCATAATGCGGTATTTAATTTGCTCCATAGTTTAACTATGTTTTAAATAATCCTATTTCACGTCAGATTATAATTAATTGAATTTTTTTGAATACGGTACTGGTAGGGTTGTACATAAGCCACCAATTTTTTAATGTTAGGCCTATCTAGAACTGCAGTCTTAAAAAAAACACATCAATTTAAAGATGACTATTTGTGAGGGAGAAAGAAAAAAGGACCTCTATTTGTGGCAAAGTAAAGATTACAGTATGGACAGTGTTATCGATTGAGGTCAAAAATATCGATTTTCGGTTGTTTGCATATTAATATGCTCCATTCTGTCCTTTACTGGTTGAAATACATTACAAAACACTTGTAAGGTAATGAAATAAAACATTCAAAATAATGATTAAAGTGGTCGATGAGAAAAGGTTGACTTGCTTGAGAAAAGGTGGGGTAATAAAATTGCTGCAAACAGGTCCCTTTTCAAAACCAATCTAAAAGCTATGCTACACTTTGAAAACTGCACTCTGACGAATTCTATCGGTGAGGAGTTGAACTACTACAAGTTTATTGTAAATATAAAACATCTTTCAATAGATAAAAACCAGAAAATGCCCCTGGAGGTCGCTTTTGGCAGTTTTGCAATTTGTTATGGAGAAATAACATAGGACCGCGAAGGGGTCCCTTTTCTGAAATATCCACTTTTCACGTCATGCTTCAATAAAAACATTATTTTCTTGAAAACTACTCTGAGTTAAGACAAAAATATGTGTTCCCATTAAAGAGGACATTTAGAGCTTTCTTTTGGTACCAAAATCGTTTCTTAAATATGAAAAATAAATGTTTTATGCTAATTTTAATTTTCAAATAGATTTTTCTCAAAATGACTCTTTTTTCTCACGTAATTTCAAAGTCCTATATCTATAGCAAAAAAAAAAAAATCATAGACTCGCGGGACTTGCCCCAAATAACTGTTAGGAATTAAATGAGGAATTAAAAAATATGAGTAGTAACTCAATATCGAAAATTGCCGCGAACAGGTCCCTTTTTCCTTTCCGCTTCACATTTTGAGCATTGTGTCAAAAGTTTCTAAGTTTTACAGTTTTGGAGTTGTGCTTGGTAAGCTGTCACCGATGATCGCGGCGAACGCATCACCACCTGAGGCCGTTATGCTGGGTTAGTTATAGCTGTCTAGACGGTCTTACGAATGACTTAATGCTTCCATGTGATTTGTTTTGAGTTACGGTAGTGAAAATATTTCTGACCTATATATCAATAATAAACGTAACCTAACCGCCACAGCTGCTGTAAACTTGGTGGAGTACGGGTAGCAGGCCTGGTGTTGAGACCGCGGGCAGAGATGCGTTCGCCGCGATCATCGGTGACTTAGCCGACGTTAAGGAAGCAGAAATAAATAATTGTAAGACTTAGAAACGTGAAATTTTTATGCAATGCTCAGTAAATAGTCTTATTCTAATTTCAGTTTTATTTTATTTAATTTTTTTTAAAGATCCGATGATTAGAAAATAATTTAAAAAGTAGCTGGCTTATATATAATAAAAAGTACCGTTCCAAAATACAAATGAACCTTGAAAATATCGTATAGCATACCGTACTATATTTTTTTAAATGCTCAAAAATATATATAAAGTGATAAAAGGCCTATTCAATTTAAAAATATGTTTATACATAGGCACTTATATAGGAGCTGGTCATGACCCTCGCTCCTCTCCCCCCTCGCCGGAGATGTGCTCCATATTGTCCCACCCTCACACCTGTCTATACAGGGCCGCCCCGAGGGCGGGGCGACCGGGGCAGTTGTCCAGGGCGCCGCGGCCAAGGGGGCGCCGCGGCCGAGGGAAAGTCCCGTTTTATAAAGGCTGAAAGACTTGACAAAAATTGTAAAAACTGCATCAATAAATATTTTTGTTACAAATAGTTTAATAATAATTTTGTTGATTTGTTAAAATAAACATTTAAAACAATTTATTATAGTCGGGGAATGAGTAGTGACCAATTATTCATTGTAACTTTAAACCTTTTTTTACAAAGCAAGTGGAAGTGAATCATGATAGCATCGCTTTTGGCTGCATGTAAGCCTACTACTGGCAAGCTGATCTTACGCACTGCAAAAATGGGTTGAGCGCTCACTTGAGCTCGGCGGTCGCGCAGTTGTGAACTGTGCATACGCCCATCCCGTCCCGTCACTCATTCATAACCTCAACCCCTCATGTAATTTGATGTGGTGTTGGTGTGTACATTCTCCCTTATTATTTTTTATCTGTGTCTTACATTAACTAGCAGCATTGCATTACATTACAAAACTTGGTTCACCAACAATGAATACATTACCGAATCTATGCATTTGCATAATACAAGGGGGAAAAATAATTTAAGACAGGAATCTCAAAGGTTATTACTAAACTATAATCTAGTTCAAAATATCGGTGCTTCTTATTTTAACAAGTTACCCTACATAATTAATAACATAATTTAAAAAAACCAAATTTAAAAATGAGCTAAAAAAGTTCTTGCTTGATGCATCTTTTTACTCAATAAGTGAATTTAATGAACACTATTACAATCAACCGTAACATATCACAAAGTACATAAATGCGTTAACCTTATAGGCCTAAATTGATTTCAATTTTAACCAGTTTATATTAACTTCACAGTTTTTAGCTCAGTTTCATCTGAACGTCAGTATGTATGTTATAAAATAATACATATATATCTAAAGACCATAGATAAATAATTTTCTGAACATTTTATCGGGAAATATGAAGCATCCCAAGCATCCGGGCTGTAGTGATGCTGATTATTTCCCACCAATCGGTAGGCAAATGTAAAATTAAACTTAAAGATACGATTGTAAAAATCAATATCCATCGATAATTTATAACCTAACAACATAATAATAGTCTTATCCACAAATTAAAATTATATTCATAATAATCTTTAATTGCTAAACAACAATGTTACACACTCTTTCGTCCTGTGTTTTCTGTTCTCGATATCCACTTAAACCGCCCAAACTGGAAACAAAATTGTACAAACTAGACCTCGAAGGCGTGGAAGGAGACATCGAAAAGTCAACGAAGAAGTTAGAAGAATGAAGAAGGAAGAAAGAAGAGAGAGATAGAAGAAAGAAGAATTAAGGAATACTATGGAAAAATAATTGAAAAGACTTAGTGAAATAAAATTTGGCAATGAAATGTTTAAATTGTGAAACAAAGTAAAGGACTTGCGTAAATTCCCCAAACTATGTACATTCCCATACAATGTTAAATATTGTCAGAGGAATAAATGTTATCATTATTATTATTACTATAGTAAGATGTACAAAAGTAGTAAGATGGAAATTTAACAGCTGTGTCCCTGTGTCCCCACTCACCCACTCTCGTCCTGCAATGTTATCATTTGTGGTTATGTTTATCATGTGTAATACCAGTATAAAATGTGTTTCACAAAAAAATTGGCAACAATGTATCGACTCTCATTGGACTATCTTCTTATTTCTATAAGGGTTTCGTCTGTTGCATCCCTTTTTCTCTCGACCTACTGAACCGATTTTTAAGATTGAGGTGTCAAAGCTTGGTATATACCGCAGTGACAAATCATAATTAAAAATGTCATATTGTTTCGGGCTTCGCCTTCCTCACCTTTATTTCTAGAGGGCACTTTAAAATGTTGACCAACTTTTATTGCAAGTTCTTTAATGTGAATTGTATTTTAACAGCTGATTACCTTCAGATGAATTTTAAAAGCCAGATAGTAAACAAAAATAGATCTATGTCGCTTCTATAGAACTATATACCCACAGACAGGAAGACTTTAATTAAGAAACCTTAAGACTTTGGATAATGAAACAATTTAATCAAACATTACTTCTAGGAACACACTCTTTACAATAAACTATTTTTATACACAAACAAGATCATCTGTCATAATAATAACAAAACATATTAAATTAACATATGACTTAGAATTGATCTTTAACACTCCCCCGCAATTCTACAATTTACTTCACAAACAGTTATGACAGTTACAAAAGTCTCAACTCATTTCTGAATTTCCTGAACTTGGATAGTGGCAATCCTTTGGTAAATAAATCACCAACTTGATCTTCTGTCGGAATGTATTTTACTTCAACTTTCTTGTTTGAAATTAGTTCCTTGATATAATGGAAACGCACATCTATATGTTTGGATATTTTTGTTTCTAAAGTCTTAGCCATCTTTATACAGGATTGGTTGTCTTCATATATAACAACTGGAGGAATTTCTTCAAACAAAATTTCAGAAAGTAGTCTCTGAATAAATACACATTCCGTCGCACAAGTTGCAAGAGCAATGTATTCTGCTTCGCAAGTAGATAGTGCTACAACTGGTTGTTTTTTGGTTTTCCATGCAACTATGTTACCAAACACTTTAAATAAATAACCACTTATGCTCTTTCTGTCTTCTATATTGTTCGCAAAGTCAGAGTCACAGTAGCATTCAATTGGCCTTCCTGTCTTGACAGTAGCGGCTCGTGGCCCGTGCAGCCCGTGCGCCCGCACCGGGCGCCAGGGGCGCGCCGTATTTTGGGGGGCGGCGCGAAGCGCCGCTCCGGGCGACGGAAAGAGGGGGTCAGAGAAAGATAGGTGTTTGAGAAATCAAATGAAGAGAGGGGAAACGGTAGTTTTTCTTAAATTATTTATCTTTAATGATTCAAGAGAGCAGGTCAATGGCCTTGTTTGTATGATTTTTAAACTCGTATAGATACAAGGAAGCGCTCCCTGAAACACTCGAGCGCCCATCCATTGTTGCGGTAGGTTTGTAGGTATCCTCTTCTCATTATGAGTATTCTAGTAATGGACGAATGGTACGGTACGGATGACAGTTTTTGATGATCTGCGATTACTTTTTGACACCCCGGCGCCGACATTCCGTCACCCCGGACATCCGGGTTTGGAACCGGTGTCCGAAACACTATAGTTCTATAGTGTTGTTTACAGAACTATAAACAACACCATGCTTATAGTTCTATGACATCCCGACCCAACCCTTCGTCAAAAGAGACCTGATTGGTACTCCTCCCAAACTGGTGTCTCATTCTTTCCACACTACTTAAATAATTACAACTTAGGTCCTGGATTTAGCCTATGTGGTGAATGGTTGAGCTCGTTAAGTAATTTGTATGTGACGAATAAATTTGTGGTAGTAGGGCCTAAGTTTAATTTTTACAAGAGAAGGAATAAGATAAAGACAATATTTATATATATACCATAGTTATTTTATTTCCGAGGATTTAAGTAATCGGAATGTCTCATAAAGAGTTAAAAACTAAATCAGAAATTAAAGACTGAAGATTGTAGACTACTTGATCGCTACAGATAACGTGTTTTTATTTTCATTACACAATTATTGAATATTAAATTCTTGGAATGAGAACATCGTCGTTGCCGGGCGCGCCGTATATTGTTCCTGCTCAGATAAAATGCCTTTGTTCATTGGGCTATTAATTAATGATCCTGACAAATGAAACAGCTGATATTTGTCAGTAACAAAGCTACACCTCATCTGATCCATTACAATCATCACACTCACCCCTTCAGTCATACTCACCTTAAAATACGCACCACAGAGTGCGTATAGGTGTTTCAAATAAAATATCTAAAAAAATATTTTAAAAATATCTAAAACTTTTGTCACTGTATGTCTATTGTCTATCCAGGTATATTCTTGTCTGGAAATGCCCAATTGTTAAACATTCCTGATATTTTAATGTAATATTTAAAGTCAGATGATTCCGAACGTGGTATCGTTCCGTGAGGTGTACAGTCAATGGTAAAACTATGTCTTTCTAGTTATAAAAGAAACTGTCTATGTTTTATATAAAGTTCTGATTTGACATATCAAAAAATTAGCGGCGAAGAATGCCAACAGCGTAAAAGAAAAGACGAAGAAAATAACCGCTCCGGTCTACCTGAGCCCGAATGCTGCCTGGCAGCCGCGGCCGTAGCGCTAAGCGAGATTTATTGATGTAAAGGTTTACGGGAATCGTGTTTCAAAATTAACTCATTAAGTTAGAAATTGACTCTTAACTTTTTCTAAAAGTAGAAAGAAGGATCTCGTCTTCTCTAGTTTTATAATTTTTAAATAAAATTTCTAATTGCAGTTATAGTTGTCTAAAATCGTCTGTTTTTCTCTAGTGGCAAGTTTTATCGATGCAGAGGTTTACGGGGATCGTGTTTTAAAACTAAACAATTAAGATATATATTGGCAGTTAACTTTTTCAAAAGTTAAAAAGACGGATCTCGTTTAGCATTTTTAAATACAATTTATACTTTCAGCTATAACTGTCTAAAATCATCTATTTTTCTCGATGCAAATGCAAGGTTTTTTTAGAACCCTGTCATCTTCTACTAAATGCAGCGTAGAGCTATAACTAAGGTGTCATATTAAAGAAGAATAACGGTGCTAAATTTCCTTTCTTACAATGTGGTAATCTTACTTTGATAGTTTCATCAAAACTAATGGAAAACTTCAGTTAAAAATCGAGAAAAACAGATGATTTTAGACAGTTATAGCTGAAATTAGAAATTGTATTTAAAAATTCTAAAAACAGAGCCTACGAGATCCATCTTTCTACTTTTATAAACAAGTTAAGAGTCAATCTCTATCATAATTAGTTAATTTTAAAACACGATTCCCGTAAACCTCTGCGGCGATCAAACTGGCCTAGCTAGCTCTACGGCCGCGAGACGGCATTCGGTAACGTCGTTCGTGCTCAGGACCGGAGCCTTAATTCCAAGAGACTCTTGGAAATTAATTATTTAAAAATAAATATTTTCCAACATGTTACGAGCTTTTATATGAATTTGGAGCGAACCACGTGTCATTTTTAACATGTGTTACTAAAAAGGGAGCAGGGTCTGGTGAATGGATGGTGGTGGGAGGGGGGGGGGTGTTCGGGGATAGCATGGTGTTGAAAAGCGATGGGGGGCGGCAAATTTGGTCTTTGCACGGGTGCTAAAAAACTCACGAGCCGCCCCTGTGTCTTGATGTCATTTTTGTACACAAGAGCCAGATTCTTTGTTCCAATTAAGTATCTTACAATGTTTTTCAAATACTTCCACTGAATTAAGTCGTAACAATTTTGGTAAGTGCTGAAGTACGTCACAGAAAAACACAAGTCAGGTCTACTTCCTAACATCAGATAAATTAAACTTCCAAGTAGTTGTTTGTAGGGAACATTTTCGTTACAATTACTTTGTTTGTTTAGCTGAAGTTTTGGTAATATTGGCAAAGAAACTGGTTTAGCATCTTCCATTTTAAACTTCTGAATAATTTTCTCAATAAGTTTAGTCTGTTTTAGCTTTAGTCCATCATCAGTCTTTTCAATCGATATTCCAAGAAATTCCAGACATTTACTGTTAGTCAAATCTTTCATTTCAAATTCAGTAATCAACTTATTCTTCACATCATATAAATCATTAACTTCTTTTGCAAGAATTATCATATCATCAACATATATCACAAGAAAAACTTTTTCTGTGTAATATAAACATGGATCTGAAGTCGATCTTTTGAAACCAAATTGTAATAAGTAATCGTTTAAACGGGTATACCAACACTTTGGAGCTTCCTTTAATCCGTACAATGATTTTTTAAGTTTACATACCACTCCGTTTTTAGCTTCTACTCCTTTAGGTGGTTTCATGTAAACAGGAGTTGTTAGTTCTCCATTTAAAAATGCAGACTTGACATCTAGTTGGCAAAACTCTAAACTTTTTACTACCAAAATTGATAACAAAACTCTTATTGTGATCATTCGAGCAACAGGTGCAAAGATTTCTTCACACGATTTCTCCCCCTGAAGGAATCCACGAGCGACCAACCTTGCCTTTTTGACAGTCACCCCATTTACAGATTTTTCTTTAAAAATCCACCGAGAATCGATCACTTTTTCATTTTTCGGAGTTTCTTCCACAAGTTCCCAAGTTTTGTTCTTATGAAGGCAGTTTAGTTCTTCCTTAATAGCATCATGCCAACCTTCGTCTTGTACAGCCTCTTCATATGATTTAGGACCATCATGAAGGAGCTCATCTACAGCGTAAGCTGCAGTGAAATTCATCTCATATTCGTTAAGCCATGACGGAAGTTTCTTTAGTCTATTCGATCTTCTTAGATTCATTTCTTCATTTTGATTTCCAAGGTCTCTTTCTTGCATCTGTTCAGGTTGTTCTAATTCTTCATTTGGATTTTCATTAAGTTGATCAGCTGTTTCGAAATCTCTTTCCACATTTATAGAATCACTAGCAAAGAACCCGTCAAAAATGACGGATAATTTTCATGATGGTTATTTAAGAATTTGATGTTCACGTTTGAAAATGATCACATAATTTATTAATACACAGACAACACAGTATTAAAACTAAAATTTTTCCATTTATTTAACAATGTGAACAGTTATCTATATATTAATAGGCAAGCATTTTTCTTTTCTTCTTTTTATCTCAGCTTGTGAGCAACATAAAAGAAACCCGCGCATACCGTTTGAAAGGTAGTGTCTTAGATGGGAAGAATCATATTTTGATTCCAATCAGCCCCCAAGGCTACGCCCTACAGGCTTTGAAAGTTTCAATGTTACTCTTATGGGAGAACGATAATTGATTGATCACGAAACAGCTGTTTTAATAACAAATTATAGCATATCAGGAAGAACAGTTTTGTTTTATAATTTTTAGTCTGAATTATTTAGTCGAATTTCAACCAGTGGGTGATTTCCTATAGTCTTCTATAATAGGCAAGCATGTTTCTTTTCCTCCTTTTTTTCTCAGCTCATGTGCATTGTAGGACAAATCCGCGCATACCTTTAGAAATGTATAGTCCTGTAGATGAGCAGAATCCTATTCTAATTCAAGTTGGACTCCAGGGCTACCCCCACAGGCTTTTAAAGTTTCATTATTAATCTTTTGGTGGAAGGAGAATTGATTTAATAATCATTAGACAGCTGTTGTAAAAACAATGGCTGAAAACAGGGAGAACAGATGTTTCAGTTATAAAATGTTTTTAAACTTCTTGGGTGCAGATCATCTAAAGTTTTAGTCTAATTTTGATCAGGAGGCGATCCCTGGTATATCATTAATAATTTATAAGTTTAAATAGTTTATAATACTTGATATATCATATGGCCTTACAATATAGTGGGCCTATGAGACTTTACAACAAAATGATGATTAAAGGTTTTTTAATAGTATTTCCATTTATTCCATTCCAGTTGTATGGCCAATTAACTTATTGGTATAATTTTGCTGACTCAGAGTCTATTTAATTTGCCAGAATTTGGAATTTGTATCTTAATTGTTAAACACTCGAGATTTACCAATCTGATTAAGTGTGTCTTCAATCTCTGCTGGCATTTTTGCCTCCTTACGTTCTTGTTTAATTTTGTTAGATCCACGCAGAGTCTAACGTCCCCGTTAGGTTTTGGTAAGCACCATTCTGTGGTCTCTTCCACAATGTTTGTGCATCTATTTGAACCTTGCTTTCAAGTTCTCACTTGGATTTTTCACGCAATTGTATAGAAGTACATTCATGGGTGTACTAAGTGTTACTGCATTGTCCTCTAAGTCAATCGTATACAGTAGTAGGTTTTTTACCTTCACTAAAACACTATTCAAAATGTTTATTCTTTGTCTTTGGTTTAAACTTTACTTCCATCTCCTTTTCTTATTCATGGTATCTTATTGTATATTTCAAAACTTATTTCTTCCGGTTCATGGTTCCACATTTTCATATTTTTGTACTCCATTGTTTATATCAGTGGGAACAATAAACCAACTGTTAAACACGTGGAATCATAAGCCTACACGACCTTAAAAGGATGAAAAATAAGAATATAAGGAAGTTATATGACTTAGTTATAACAAAAATTAATGGATTAAAATACGGTGGAAAGAATTTTACAATCAAAAGATTATGTTTATACATTTCAAAACATAAAGCTCATTAGTTGATAGTTGTAAAAATATATGTGTAAACAAATATTAATAAAACAATATATAACTCGTTTAAATATTAAATACATAAATTTTATAGTCTATATTAAATAAACTCTCTTTATAGTATAGCAACCAAAATTTTATTAAAGAATCAGCTGTTAAATATTTATTTCACTGCTTTAAAATCCACTGCAACATTACGTGTCCTTGATTACATTTGTATCTGTCAATAATTATCATAGAATTGAAAAGTTGTATGTTTTGTTTACAAAAACACTTTGTAAAGCAGCAGTGGTGTCAAATTTCAATGTTAAGATATGGATCACCTGGAGCAGTAAACAAATCGACAAAATCACGTCTTAGATTGGTCTAAATAAGGTCTAATTTTCATTTTGTGGGTTTGTGAGGAGTTTTCTGAGGGATACCATATTTTTCCTATCATCTAGGGGTCGTAAGAAATCAATTGACACCAAAACAACCTCGATCCGTTCAGTAGTTCTCTCTCTAGACCCTTAAATGCACTCTTTTATTATATAAGATATAATCGTACATCTTCTGCTTGAATTGATGTGTCAAAATTCTTATTTGTTTGTTTAATTTCTGTACTGAAGAACATTTCATTTTCATTGAATTTAACATGTTTTGCAATAACAACTTTTTATTACACGGATCCCACAGTCGATAGCCATTGTTTGCATAACCGACCATTACCATTTTAGAACTGTGCTCATCAAGCTTTTTCTTAATTCCTTGTCTACGTGACAATATGCTACACAGCCAAAAAGCTTAATTAATGATAAATCAGGTTTGTAGCCATACCACACTTCTGCAGGAGTAACATTCTTTTCAAGTGTTACAGATGGTCTGCGATTAATTAAGTATGCCGCCGAACGAACAGCTTCACCCCAAAATGTCTTAGACATATTAGACTCAATCAAGAGGCAGCGCACACAGTCACAAATGGTTCGATTCAAGCGTTCACTACAACCATTTTGCTGCGGATTACGAGGCACAGTGTATTCTAAAGTTATACCTTTTTCAGAACAGAAATTCTTAAAGCTTTTAGAAACATATTCTCCGCCATTATCACACTGGAGACGATCAATTTTATTACCAATGTGAGCCGTAACTGTTGTTTCAAATAACTTAAATTTCTCCAATACCTCATCTTTGGTTTTCATTAAGTAAACATGAGTAAAATGTGAGTAATGATCCAAAAAGGATACATAGTACCTCATACCATCGTGAGTTGTAGTATCAAATGGACCACAAACATCACTTGAAACAACTTCTAGAATTCTTTTTGGTTTTCTCTCATCAGGTAAATTTTGATAACTATTTCGAGTTTGTTTACCCCTCAAACACACTTCACAAGGTTTCTTACCTGGATATGCTGAGGCATGACCCATTCGTCTGTGCATCGAAATTTCACTTTCCTTAGTCTCAGATTTAAAACTATTAGCTTGCACATTAAAAGGTAAGCTTAACTCAACTATATACAAATTACCATCAACATGACCATTCAAAATTACAGTTCCATCTGTCCTCTCAATAAGAACTTCGTTACTAGAAAATGTAACTGTGTGGCCTTTTTGTTCAATCCTTCGAACAGACAACAAATTCCGTGTAAGGTTTGGACATTCAATAACCTTTTCAATTGTTAAGTATCTTCCATTTGGAAGAACTAGTCTTAAAGTACCACATCTTGTAGCCTTTAGAGTTTGACCTTGTTTAGCTACTTTAATGTCAAAATCAATTTCCTCGACATTTTCAAGAAAAACCCCAATTTTAGAGTCAACAAGGTGATGAGTGGAACCAGAATCTACAACAAAGCTTACAAGATTCTCACCGCTACCAAAGACTCCCTTGTCTTCTGAGATAAAGCATGAATCGTTATCTGCTACATGAGTTTTAGGTTTGTTTTTCAGTTTAGGACAATCAGATTTACGATGCCCTTTTTCATTACATTCATAACACCGAAACTTAAACTTCTGATTTTGATCATTTACTTCCTGTCATATGTTGTTAATTATAAAAGAATTGAATCAGCTGTTAATAATCAGTTACACTTTGTTTGTTTATATTTATGTTTACAATCTAGTTCTAGACTTGGTTATACAGTAAAACTAATGTCCAAAATACTTGTTGTTTTTACTTGTATTTTAAAGTAAGTTTACATGGTGCCGAAACCCAAACCTGGAAAAAAGGTAAGACAAAGACAGTCTAATAGATTTGAACATCTGGCCAGTGACAGTGATAATGAATTAGAAGCAGAAAACACTGTTGCAACTGGAGACACTGGTCAATCTAAAACTCATATTCATAGGATGAGTTTTGACAAAAATTGCAAACCACCACAAGCTCTAGATGTTGTCAACACTGGAATGAGACACAGGTGGGAAAAATGGATTCAGCGGTGGTCATGGTATTCCACGGCATCAGGTTTGCACAGCAAGCCCAATGAAGTACAGGTAGCATCTTTTATGTCGAGCATTGGGCCAGATGTCATTGATATTTTTAATGCATTTGAACTAGATGACAATGAAAATAGTAACCTAAAATTGATAATCAAAAAGTTCTCAGTAGGGGAGAAAGTGATGTATAGATACTGTTTTGGGTTCCAGCTACAGTAGTCAAGATTTTATCCCAACCTAGATCATATTTAATAAAAACAGAAGATGGCACAATTTACCGAAGAAATACTTGGTTCATTCGGAAGTGTAAAAATACTTCTAATAAATAAAAAGGGGGATGTCATATGTTGTTAATTATAAAAGAATTGAATCAGCTGTTAATAATCAGTTACACTTTGTTTGTTTATATTTATGTTTACAATCTAGTTCTAGACTTGGTTATACAGTAAAACTAATGTCCAAAATACTTGTTGTTTTTACTTGTATTTTAAAGTAAGTTTACACTTCCCTAGCCGGAAATTTTGACTTTTTATAGAACTTTTGTTTCTTTTGACCGACAAAGGCAGAAGAATCATTCAATACTTTGCCTGATTCCCTCTGAATGCGTACTTCCTCAGAAAGCAACTGATTTTTCAAAAAATCTAATGTTATCGCATCAGGATTTTGGTGAAACAAAATATCTACAGTGCGAGTTACCGACTGATATTGTGAAGGCATTGAGGATAAAAGAGTAGTTATTATTTCTTGGTTATCCATACTACCTCCAGCAGACTTAAGGTCATTTACCAAAGTTTCAAATTTATTGAAATAAGACAACAGCGAAGACTCACCTCGGAACTTCAAGTTACCCAATTCTTGTTTGATACGTACTTGTTCTCCGATCCCAGACATACCATAGGTCTTCTTTAGAATGTCCATCATCCCCTTTGCTGTCTTCTGACCCTTAACTGTCGACATTATATCATCCGTGACATGCTGGATGATTAATCCTCTAGCCCTAACATCTTTTTCCATAAACGCAGCCTTACTATCTTCATCTTGAGGAACTTCTTCATTTAGTACGTTTAATACCTTGTTCTGTTCTAATAACAATTCCAACCTAAAAAGCCAATTACTAAAATTGTGCCCCCCAAAAGGTTTTAGAACAAATACTGGTGTCCCCATTGCCATTACTTGTGTTCCCATTGCCATTTTCCAACAAAGTTAACCTTATTCTCAATTAAAAGTTGCCCATAACCTATAGAACTATATACCCACAGACAGGAAGACTTTAATTAAGAAACCTTAAGACTTTGGATAATGAAACAATTTAATCAAACATTACTTCTAGGAACACACTCTTTACAATAAACTATTTTTATACACAAACAAGATCATCTGTCATAATAATAACAAAACATATTAAATTAACATATGACTTAGAATTGATCTTTAACAGCTTCATAATCAACATTCACGTACTGTAGGTGAGTTTCACTCATACAGAATCATAAAATGCAAAATTTGCACACGGGCCATCTCGTCCTACTATAACAGCATTGAAAAGTTAGCCATGCACCTAATTTAGTGCTTAGAATTGTAATTTAACATTACAATTTACAAGATATGCCAATTAGGGGGCGCTGGTCAAAACCTTGCCTGGGCGTCTATTGCCCTCGGGGTGGCCGTGTGTCTATAGCCACTGTTGTGCTACAGGAGGACCAGTGCTGGTCGGGCCGTCTGTTCAGCGAGGAGCTGATCATGACCCTCGCCCCTCTGCTGGAGAACTGCCCCCCCTCGCCGGAGATGTGCCGCCTTTTCTCCCACCACTGCATCACTCACCCTCGCTCACCCCTCATCAGTGATGCTCTTACACCTGTTGTGCACAGGATACTCAAGCACAATGTGGTAAGTGTTCACAATTGTAGTGACCCATTTGCAAACCGATTTATTTTTTGTTCCAAAAAACTTCAGTTCCTAGACCAGTTTCACATTTTAAAGGGAATCCATAAAAATTCCCAGTGTGGCTCCAGTTCAATCCAGGGATGGGAGCCGATCAAAATTCGCTGTGTTTCCTCAGTTCAATGCAGCGACGGAAGCTGATCCAAATTCCCCGAGTGACCCATTTCACTCCAGCAAAGGTACTTTATTCAATTACAAAAGTCAAATTGAATTTACATTATTTTTCTACATAATGTATTGTCAGGTCCAGGACTGTTTGTTGAGCTGGTGCTACCACCACGCTTTACACGAGGAAACCCGCTCTAATGCGGGATTATTTGTATGTAAATCGCTCCAGCTGGCTTATTTATGAACCGATTTCCATGCTTTTTATATTGTTGGATTTGAAATAAAAAATTCTAAAATGACCCTATCTCTAGCGAATGACCTTCATAGTTTGACCGCCTTTGAACACTGAAATAATTTTCTCCCTTGGAGTAAATATGGAGGAGAGTTGAGTTAATATTATGCATTAATTATTCACGAACTCCGCCGATTGGTAAAATTGAAAAGAAATAGTTTGGATCATCGGGACTCCACTGTAATCCAGAACATGATGGAGTGATTAAAAGATTTTGCTTTTATAATTTTTATTGCATAATAATTGTTTAGTGGTATTCATTTTGATCTATAACTTAATAAGTATTAATTACCATGTTGTCCAAAACCTCTCTGACTCTAAATTTTAGTCGGTCTCAAACAACATAAAATTTTTGGTTTCTAAAAACTTCAGTTCCTAGATCAGTTTCACTTTTGAAAGGGAATCCATCAAAATTCCCAGTGTGGCTCCAGTTCAATCCAGGGATGGGAGCTGATAGAAATTCGCTGTGTGGCCTCAGTTCAATGCAGCGAGAGAAAATAATTTTTTGAGAATAAATCATAACTGTCCCCATTTGAGGATTGCGTACAAAGACACTGTAAACAAAACATTTACATAATTTTTTTGTAATAATAAAACTTAATCACTTTTTTTATGAGTCACTATGCACTGGGATTCAATTTTTATTGTACAAATGATTTCTTATAATATAAATAGAATTTTTTAATGTTTTTTCAACTATACTTTTTATAACTTGACGGTTTAAGTTAAATTCTTTCCAGAAGTTTACTAGAAAATTTGGAATTGTGCCTCTTGCACCAATTAATAGTCCAATTACTTTTAAATCTTTAATTTTATACTTTTCTTCCAAATATTTTCTTGTTGGATTGTATATTTCTTGTTTCTCTTTGTTGACTTCTTCCGGTTGGTGACTATTAATTTCGAATTCTATTGTAGGATCGACTACTATCGCTCGTCTACTTTTTGGGTCGATGGCCAATATGTCTATTCTCCTGTTGCTTCCGGTATCCGACACACAATGCACCTCTTCATACACTTCCCAGTTTTTGTATTTGTTTTTAATTTCGCTAGCGATGATACTTCTTATGTCATTATGCCTTTTGTTCCTTAATAGCTCGCCATATGGGCAGGAACCAAGGACATGTGCAAGGGTTTCGATCTCACCACAGTTGTGCCTGCAGTGGATGTTGCCTTGAGTCCTGCCAGGTAGAATTCTCGCGGGAACAACATTAGCTAGCATTTGGATAGCCTCTCGCCATTTGGAACTCGTCAGTCCTTCTTTCGTTTGCATCCATTTATTGGTTGGAGGATATTCTTTGAAAAGTTGGACTCCTTTCCCTTTCTGTTTCAGGGTTGCCCACTTATCAAATTCTACTTCTCTCAGTAAATTTCTTAATTTCCTTGAGTTGTATTGTATGTCTATTCTATCAGGGGGAATATTCAATTTTTTTGTGACAAAAACTCCTATTGTGATCTGAATTTACTTTCATTAATGACATATATATTCTTTGTTTTTCTTAAGATGTTAATGTTATTTACATGTTGTATATATGCTTCCCACTGAGCTTTCATTAATCCTAGACCTTTATACTTTTTGGGTGCATATAACATGTGGTCAGGCGTGTCTGTTGGCAATGAAAGGATCTCCTTTAAACTACTTTTCATTATTTTATCCAGATGAGATAAAAAAATATTTGGTAGTTTTTGCAGAGGAGCATTTTGTATTGGATATACCATTGTTGGCCATAAGCATTGTTTTTTGTTCAGATAGCAATAAGGGTAATAAAGTTAGTTTTTCGACTTTATTTTGAAATTATTTTATAATTTTTTCGGGATCAATGACAATAGATTGTGAAAAGTTAACCCCTAAATACTTTATCGCTTCATATTCACCAATATTTTCAATAATGTTAACTAATTTATCACATGCTATGTATTTTTTTGACAGCTTTCCTTTTTTGATTACTATACTTTGACTTTTATTCGTATTTAGTGTAAGTCCTATTGATTCCAGTAGTTGGTTTGTCGTATTTAGGAGGTTTTCTGCTGACTTCAAATCCTTACCAATTAAAACCAAGTCGTCAGCAAATCCTAACGCTGTTAAATTGTCTTCGCCTTCAACTAACTCAAAACCATATGTTTCCTTAATATTTTTCTCACTGAGTTCGTTTAAAATAAAATCTGTACTGAGGTTGTATAACATTGGAGATAATGGTGCTCCTTGCATAACTCCTCTGTTTATTGGTATTGGTTTAGTTTTTCCTTTAAACGTATGAATAATAGTTTTGTTGCCAGTTTGTAAGGCTGTTACAAGTTGTTTTAAGTTACTTGGCATGGGTGAGGAATTGATGGTGTTTATCAAATGTTGATGACCTACATTGTCATATGCCTTGCTAATATCCAGAAATATTAAGGTTACATCTTCTTTCTTTTTCTTGGCTTTGCATAGTATTGCATCAACAATGGCAACATTAATTTGTGTTCCGGGGGTTCGAATAAATCTCCGTTGATTCGGATTAAACGAGACATATTCTCTTACTTTTTTGTCGAGAGCCTTTTCTATGCATCTTCTGAGTACAGAGCATATCGATATTGGTCGCCAGTTATTTACATCATTTTCATTTCCACCTTTAAAAATGAGGACTGTTTTAGCTTCTTTAAAGCAGCTTGGTACCCATGATCTTATTAACATGACATTGGATATTTGAGCAAGAATATTATACATTTTTTTACATTTAACAACCCTCATGAGAACCCCATTCATCCCGGGAGAGGTATCTATTGGAATGGATCGAACGGCTTTCATTATGTCTTCTGGGCTAATAACAACTTCCTCTTCGGGAGTATAAATTTCATTTTTATCATAGGAGTTTCTGATTGATAGATTTGGGATTGAGAAACGCTCTTGAAATTTGTCATATAAAACATTTGCTTCAATATGACAGGTTTTATCTTCAGAGCTCATAACCATTCTACATGCTTTACGTCTCTGATTAAATAAAGATATTGAATCTTTTCATACAAGTATTTATACTTTCTTTTATTCCTATCCCTTTTTGATGCTTGAATAGGATTTTTACTATCATTGTATCCTTGTTCATTATCGAAAAAATTTTTGCTTGACTTTCTCAACTGGTAGTATTTGACAGCAGGGTGTTTGGGACCTGGTAAATTATGTATTGCATTCCTTAGGAATTCAGTAAATTCATTCATAGTTTGATCTAAACTGTCCGTATCGTATTCGTCAAGCTTTAAGATCTTTTTCTCCCAGTCATTTAGTTCATCATTTAAGTTCCTTTTTTGAGTACTGGATGTCGATTGATTTAATATGGATCCGTCCAAATTATCGATACTGTATTTATCTGTTATGTTTTCACGATAAATTGTTGGGTGTGCTCTACTGATGTGGATATTTAAACTTTTCATCATTTTGCCACAGAATGGACATTTAGATTTTTTTTTCATTTTCTAATGGATGATTTTTTATAGGCCTGTCATCAATTTGAATGACTTTACTGTTTTTACTTTGATCGCGACATTCAGAACTAGATTCAGTACAGAGATTTTTAAGGTTTTCAATTTCATTGTAAATATCATTTACCTGGAAAACATTATTGTATACCTTTTTATTGTATAGCGCTGAATTTCTTATTTATTCGATCACATACAATTCTAGCAAAGGGTAAACAGTACACTCCACACTCCATGTTTCCAGATTGTTTAAGACATTCAACTTCTTTTATATTTATTTCCCTACTATCAAGTGTATATTTATTTAATCTCTCTGACATTTTGAAGATCTGGGTAGAGTACACGGCAGACCTGTAGCGGACAGCCCCTGCAAGAGCTTTCATTCGGGCTTCACTGATCGGTGCACAACACTGCACACTAACAAATATGTATTTAAAAACAATTTGAAATCAATCCAGATAGACAGCTATTTACGTCTCAACTCAAATGAAGTGCCAAAAAGCTGGAAAAAACCTGTTCTCAATAGTTATTCCTACTTGCTAAATTTAATCAGCTGAGTCTGGAACAATTTGATCTACTGACTTTCACTAAATGTGTGGGTAACAGAAATGCACCCAAAATCTAGATAAAACAAACGCCTGTCAAAAGCCATATTGTCGTCGTATTTCGCCAAATGTTTATCCACCCATTTAAGTTCTAGGAAATGTTCATGTTCCACTGAATTGCACCCCAGAGGTGACTGCGGGCGAGGATCGCAGTTTCGGCGTCTACCTGGGTTTCGGATCGCAGTTTTGGTGCGCCTATAATAACAAATGCTAGAAAATCAGGAAGAACAGATGTATTTTAAACTTATTGGGTCCAGACGATGTAGTCCAGTAAATTTGTCAGAAAATACGGGGTTGCCGTGCAAAAGGTCGAGTAGTTCTGATTTTTTGATATGTTGTTAGTGTTGGGCCCATTACATAAAATCCAAGTTTTCGACCTCGAGGTGCGACCGCGCGCCACGGGGCGCGCCACTTGTTGCTGAAATATCAAAATTTTAACAAATCCTAAGGTTTTTTGGTCTCAATCGCTTGCGAATAATTTTACAGGAAATATTACATTATTATATTAAAGGAGGATAAATTTGTCACATTTTGATACCAACAACACATATGTAGCGTAATTAATGACCGAAATACAGATCTTCAAAATAAACCAACTTTCCAAAGATAGATTTAAATGGTGTTTTTTTTCAATATTTCCACTATATAGTTGTTTCAAGCAAACACTATATAGATTTATGGTGTTTGTTATGTTATTTTCTATAGATAAATAATACGAGAAAGTATGAATGAAACTAAGAGAGGAAGAATATAAAGTTAATTTGTAAGAATTTTATTTTAATAGGCTACAGAGGTTAAAAAAATGGTCAAACAATTTTTTTAAATCAATGAATGCTCTCAATGAATTAAAAATAGTCCTGTTCATAGTAGTACCTTCAGTTTACGAATGGTTACAGTTAACGATGTGACAAAAGCTATTAAGAGGCTAAAGAATTCTGATAGCGTAGATGTTTTTAAATTATCCAACAATACTTTCAAGCGTATTTCTGACACATTTATTATTCCTTTGACTGTTTGCATTAACAAATGCGTAACTGAAGGATATTTTCCAGATGAATTAAAACTATCTAGAATCTGTCCAGTGTATAAGGGGGGACCGAGACATATCCCTGAAAGTTATCGACCCATTTCAATTATCCCAGTTTTTTCTAAAGTAATTGAAATTATAGTTTATGATCAATTAATTTCTTACTTTGAAAATAACGGATACATAAATGCATCGCAATTTGGTTTCAGAAAAGGAAAATGTACTATAGATGCAATTGATACATTGGTTAGGCAAATATTAGACTCTTTTGAGAATAAGACCTTTGCTCATAGGTTACATTTTGTGACCTGAGCAAGGCATTCGATTGTGTGGACCACAAGGAATTGATCGCTAAACTTAATTATTATGGTGTAAAGGGGACCTCTTTGAAATTCTTTGAATCCTATTTAGCAAACCGTAGGCAAAAGGTCTTTATCAATGGAAACTGGTCCAAAGATATAGAGGTCCAGACCAGAGTACCTCAAGGATCTGTTTTGGGCCCACTTTTATTCTTAGTACAAGTAAATAAATGATCTTCCCAGCTCTGTTGTAGGTAAATGTTTCTTATACGCGGATGATACAACTTTTCTAAATGTCCACTCTGATTTTAGTTCTTTACAAAAACTTGTTAATTCTACATTATATGAGGCCTCAACATGGTTCAGGGCTAATGGTTTCTTAATAAATGAGTCAAAAACCCAAAACATTTTATTCAGTTTAAAACAAAAACCACCAAACGATACATCACAAAATTTTGTCACAACAGTTAAGTTTTTAGGAATCTACATTGATGAAAATTTAACATGGAACTCACATATTGAATTCATATCAAAGAGGCTGTGTAGGGTGATTTTCTTACTTAGACGTATATTGTATTGTGTTCCTGAGGATTATGTAAGATCCGTATATTTTGCTTTCTTTCAGTCAATTATTAAATATGGACTTTTAATTTGGGGTAACAGTAGCAACATTAAAGATATCCTTATTCTTCAAAAGAAAGCAATTAGGGTAATATCAAAAGTTGGACCTTTGGAACACTGCAAACCTTTATTTATTCAATTAAAAATTATGACAGTAATAAATCTATACATTTTTGATTCCGTTTCTTTTGTCTTTAAAAATCTTCAATCTCTAATCCTCAGTAGTGAGGTACATAGTTATAATACTAGAAACAAAAATAAAATTGCAATAGAGCATTGTAGGCTAACTAAAACACAACACAGTCATATAGTTACTTCTCAGCAGATTTTTAATAAGTTAGTTAATTTGTCAAGGAAATATTCTGAGAAGATTTTTCTAAAAAGGTTTTATGATTGGCTTCTAGAGAACCCATTTTATGTGCTCTCAGAATTTTTAGACTTACCTGAAAGACAAATCTGTTTTTAGTTTTATTATAGCTTTACTTCAGTTGGTTTTATCTTGTATACTTATGAACATTAAGCCTTTTATTTGACGTTATCTTTTATTATTAGATATAGTTCTTGACTTTTTCAATGCATTATTGTAAAATGACAATAAAACATTCTCATTCTCATTCTCATTCTCATTCTACTTGAGATAAAACTAACGTCTAAAAAAATTTACTTAATTTCATATTTATAACGTAAATTTTGACAGTAGTCCACATAACGATAATAGCATACTCTAAGTTTTCGCATTTTAGATAGGCCAGGATAACCGAGCTAGAAGTAGCAGGCAATTATTATTTACGTTTTGAAATTGCTAGAAAAGATTTTAAGGAAAAGTTAAAATGCCTGCCATTTCCGGCTGCGTTGTCCGATTGAGGTCAGGTTTGCAGCATTGTGTTCTGTTAAGTGAGACCTTTAATATGAGGTACTACATATTGCCCTATGCTTACCTTTAAGATTTTCTTGTAGGCCTAACTCCTAGTGGGCCGTCCCCCATTGGGTCTAAAAAGTCACATTGTACCACAAAATGAAGTACTAATGGCCAAATATTAATGTTTTAAGTTCCATTCCTCTAAGTCATCCCTTATAGAAAAAATAAGAGGGGAAGACTTTAAAATTCAATAATGTTTGTACTGAAATTGGGCCAAGAGCGGAGACTTTTTTCACTGTTGCCATAAATAAAATGCAATATTGCTCGTTATCCTCAAACCGAACATAGTGGTATTATAAATCATTGTAAAGCTAAAATAATTCTCTACAAACTTCAGATTTACGGTTTTACATATAAACTTCAAACAAACGAGCTGTAAGGGAAGGTTTTTAAATGATGTAAAGAAAAAAATCAATTTTTTACGTTTGTGTTGATTTTGTCAAAAAACTTTAAGAATTTGTAATAAGTGGTTACGACAATTTTTGTAGTAAATTTTATGGGGAACAAAATAAAAGCAATGCCACTTTGATTGCTTTTCTTCTTACGAAATTGTAGTTGATTTTCTAACATACTGCAACTTTAACTAAAAATATGTAGTTGGCGGAAAGCTTAGGGGGGGATTTTTTGTTACGTTTGGGAAAATGTACACCTTATCTTAGTCTATCAACTGTGAAAATTCAGCCACCCCGGAATCACTTCCGACACGAACCTATTTTGACTGGGCTATTTAGTTATTTTGTTTGAAAGTCTTTATTTTGGTCATTAATTACGCTACATATATGTTGTTGGGCTTAAAATGTGACAAATTTATCCTCCTTTAATATAATAATGTAATATTTCCTGTGAAATTATTCGCTAGCGATTTAGAACAAAAAAACTTAGAATTTGTAAAAATTTTGATATTTTAGTAACAAGTTGCCTCGCCCCGTGGCGAGCGGTCGCACCTCGAGGTCGAAAACCTGGATTTTATGTAATGGGCCCAACACTAACAACATATAAAAAAATCAGAACTACCCGACCTTTTGTATACCAAAATGTATAATTTTACTGGACTAATGTAGATGTTGATCTACTGAAATTTTGGTCATATTTCAACCAGTGGGTGTGACCTTTAGTCAACAATGATTCATAAAATAATAAATTTGTTCATGAAAAAAATCAGCTAAAAAACTATAACTTACTTGATAATGTTGGATTTTTAAACAGTGATTTAGTAAGAGTGCATTTAGTATTCACTTGGTCTTATTTATTTATTTATTTTTTTGTAGGACTTTGGGAAGTACCCCTTGATGAAGAAATTAGTTCAAGACTACATCCAGGCTCTTTATTCTCATAATGATAATGAAGATGTAATCAAGAAATTTGTTTCTAGGTAAGCCACAAATATAGCATGTTTTACTGAATCCTTTTCTGGTCGGGCAAATGAGCAAGTTCTAAATTGTATTTAAGAAATATTCTCGTTTGAAACGTTCACTGTGGACTACTGGAATTCCAGTACCGTTACATTGGCTCCCACGACTGCTGGAAAACCAGTGTAGCCTTCCACAACATACGGTCTCAGCTTGAGTTCAGCCTCGGACAAGAATCATTGTGTCTGTTTGCAAATGTAGTGCAAATATTGTCCTTTTTTTGATATGCTCATATCTTGATCACTTAAATTTTATGTTTTCGGTATTTGTTTGTTTTCATTGTTCCTGTATCGTAAGTTTGTGAATACAATTTATGATTTAAATATACTTTTTAGGTTAATTTTAGCATCAGTCATTGCTATAGGTTTATACCACATACATTTCTTCTGAACATGTTGTAATAGAAGATAATGAGCAAAATATGTAACTAGCCAAGAAAAAATTGAGGTTGTAGGTTGAAACCTATAAATATTTTGGTAAATTATCTATTATCCACTCAACTGTTAAAGCTCAAATAAACACATTGTTCACTAAGTACAAAAAAGATGTTAAATGTGGATGCCTAACTGCAGATTGGATTATTGTCAATTAACCGCCTGTGAGTCTTAGGGTCTTTGGTCCACGGAACCATTTGAATAAATTTTAGTATGAGATAAAAGCAAAACATTGATCCATTCAACCATCCATGTTATCTTACATTAAATTGTAAATAAGTGTTGCTGAACCATCTATGTAATATGAAACAGGCTTAGACCCATCTCTTCCATTCCCGGGCAGTTTATCTAAGCTACCTTCTCTCATGTTTTAGTCCAACTAGCCAAGTGCCTTTAAAATTTGATCAGCAAATTCAACTTTGTTTATAGATTAATCTTGATAAAGGATCACACAAATTAATCATAAAATTTATTGCTGGGCCATTTATCATGGTTGTTGTTGTTATTGGTGGATAAGGAGACCCCGGCCGAACCGTTGAGCACGTCTGCCTCTAATGGGCATTTTGTGCAATCCCCCAGAAGGATGGGATATTAAAGGAAGATAAAGGGTGAGATACGGGACTGTTCACTCATGTTCCAGTTAGGGGTTTCTATGCCCGGCGCATTCCTCACCCCCTCTGTCTTGGACATAGGTTCCAGCTAGGGGTTTCCATGCACATAGCATTTCTCTTCACCCCCTGCTGTCTACATATGTTTCAGCTAGGGGTTTACTTACTTGCAGTTCATATTAATGTCTTGAACATGAATGGATTATGATGGAAGGGAAACTGTCATAGTGGACAGCCAAAAGACTTACCACAGTGTTATGACAACTTCATTTGCTGTACCCAATGTCAACTTCACAACTAGTATAAACCAGTTTTAAAGCTATCCCGGGATATTTATCATGGGTTTTTGGTTTCTAGTGCCCACGGACCCAGCTGTGGTTGCCCCCACCCTCGAGTGCTTCCAAATCTTGTTTCCGTCTGCCTCTCGGCGATCTTCAACATCTTCGAGGTCACTTCCATACTCGGAGAGCGGAACCACGATCAGCTTCAGGACGATCGGGCTGATCGTATCGACTGCTATTTACAAGTCTTCCGTGCAATGTAAGCTCTCAAGGGTGTGCAAAAAATTAATAATTTACGTGTATCTAAAATCAAACCAGTGCTCATAGTTTCTTTTCTTTTCGGTTATTTAAAATAATTGTTCATTCAATTTAACTAGTTTAACTTACTGTCAACTATGTAAAATAATTTGTTGTATGTTCACCATAAAAATATTAAAAAAATGCCATACTTGTTGAAGAACACAGGGCAAATAACAAAATGTTCTATGTTGTTTTAATATTTCAATTTCAATGAACATTCACCCTTTCTAAACATTTGCAGCCAACTTTTTTTGCAAAAAAAAGGAAACTTACCTAATGGGTGCCTCATGATTATAAAAATAAATCAAAAAATTGTATAAATTTAAGTTTATTTTAAAACAGTCTCAAATGATGTATGATTGACCACAGCTTTAGAATGAGCTGAGAAAATAGTTTTACTTTTAAGATGAATTTTGATCATAAATTAAATAATAATTTAGATTGTTTGGTATCAGTGAGAGCACAGAAAATAAATAGAGGGACCACTTGTATCCAACTAACATTACAGGTGGTGAAGCCATGTTCCCTGACTCCTTTTGTGGGCCACTCACCTAAAAGAGACAAACAGCTGATTTTTATTTTTATTTTGAGTTGGCTTGAGTACGTGAACAACTGATCGCTGCAAACAACTGTACTCAAAGCTGATGGTGGTGCTCGGGACTAGAGTGAATCACTGTTTCCGCACTCCTTTTATGGGCCTAGCCACTGTCCGCATGTTTTCACCACTGCGCTCGGCTGGCCTCTCTATTTCTGTTCTGTTCTCACTGTTCGGTATATAGAACATTGACATATTAGACTATGGAACAAAATTTTTCTTTCTGACCGCAGATCAGAGTATGATGATTGGAGACCAGGCCTCGCACAACTCTTGCAACCTGTGCCGGTCCCGGATCTTGCTCTTGCTAATAGTCATTTTATTAAGTAAGTATGTCTTCCTTATGAAATTAATTACAACTGTTTTGATTTGCCCGTTTTGTTTGTTTCTGACTACTCTTTGCAAATATCTTTATTGCTGTATCCACAACAAACTGATACGGTAAACTCTCGATTAGCCAGATCCTCAAAATCTAAACCATTGATATGGGTGTCATCTCAGTAAAGAAATTATAATTTTGTTCAGTATAGATCCATCACTTTCTACAAAATTTACCCAAGGTTTAAGGGCTGAAGGTTGATTCCTTTGCATTGTCGAGGGTTTGTTCTTTAAAATCTATTTCACTTTTATAGTGTTCAAAGCTGTTGTCATTTTGTGGTATGTTGGGAATATGACTGACACAGATGACTCCACTTGCCAACCAATGCTGTGCTTGCTAAACGTAATTGCACATTTTTTAATAAAAAAATGAAAACAGATTAGAGTCCCAGTTGAAAATAAAACATATGGTTGCCATTAAAAACTAGAAAAATGCTAGTTTGGATAAGAACGGTGTATTCTTAATAAATATTATAGTGTTGAAACTCTTTCATTTTATCTTTACACTAGTCAAGCCTGAATATTATTACAGCCTATTTGCAACTTGCATTTAAAAACTCTTTTATTAGAAATTGAGCGTAAGTGAATATCATCATTATTTGTTGTTACAATAGAAATGATGATTCTCGTTGACTTACCACGTTATCTATACTAGACCTATCTATAAAATCCTTACACCATTTTATGTGCAGATAATCTAAAGTGAACTCTTAAATTACCTAGGCAGCACTATAAATAAAATTAGCACAGCTACACCAATACTTTTGAAATGGCTACCAATGCTTTTGAAATGGTTTGGCCGTTGGAATGTAAAATAAAATACACTTAAAGTTACCAATAAATTAAATAAAGCACCTATATTCTACCCAAGGATAATAGAATATGGGGAGGTTGTCTCATTCACAAATTCAACACATTTGTGATACGTCATCGGCCGACCCATCAGCTGGCTGTTTTAAATCAGATGTAAACTTTCTTTGTTTACATTTCCTTTGTTTTTGTTTCCCTTGTTTACTGTTAGTATTGTGGTTAGGTTATAACGATAAAGAAAGTAATACAGATTAAATTTATTGAAATTAATATCAAAACTTTGTTGTGTGAAATGTGTAGGCTGTTTTAATTATTAGGGTCTATAAATCCTAAAAGAAGAACAGGTCTTAAATTGTTATTATTAAGATTATTGAATTTAATTTTATATTTTATTCTGTTTTGGCGTCCCGATAGTCCACTGTAATGAAGGCCATTAAACACGATAACGTGCTACTGCGGCCGCTTTTTTCATTACCGCGGTATCACTGTTTTGGACAGATGATATTATACAATTTTTGGTCCGAGTTTTAGGCCATTTAACGATGCTTAATCGGTGCTGTAGCGATCGTCTTCCTGCGGTCCGATCTTCCTTTGAACCCATGTTTCACGGTCTGCTCGAGTATACGGCAGATTAGTGTAAGCTCCGCAAAACTTACATCAAACTCGACTAGTCTACATTGAGTCGTCTTTGTGGAGTTTTACTGCAATAAATTAAAGCGCCATGATTGTAAGTGGTGCAAAGGGCTAAAAAATAAATGTACAGGGAGACCCAAAAATCAATCACGCCACTGCCGGCATAGTGTATTTTATTTCATGCATATTTTATTTCATTTCTGGTAAACGTAAACTATCTTCACACAAATGACACAATGTATAATAACCAAGAAATCCATACCCAATATCCCCATAACGACCTGATTTTTTCAACAAACATCAATTTTATGAAATTTTTAATTCAAATACCTATAAAATTCATTTAGACAAACAAATATTGTTAAAAAATTGCCTGAGTTAACCGTAAGTGCACCGAACTCCTAGATTTTTTTGATGATGATTTTTATCTAGGCCTACTGCAATGAGTTGTAATAAACTAAGGAAATGATTATTGTTGGATAAAATAATCTAGCTTTTAAACTTTAAAATGTAACATTTATATTAGGATTTAATGATGAGTAGTTTTCCCTGCAAACATTTTGGCGACCTCGCACCTCCAGATTGGCCCCGTCCAGATACTAATCAGACTAAGACTAAGACCTAAATTCACCCATGTAAACTCGTGTAAGTTTGTAGGATCTGAAAGAAATTGTATGGTAATCAAAGTAAACCATAATTAAAAAAATTTAAAATCATAATTTAAAGATATAATAAAATGCGACGGATAAAATATGGCATTATTATTAAACCTGTGGTCCCCGATAGAATAGCGAGTCTATAGCAATTAGTTCCTGCTGATTAGTTCCATTTTTTCTCACTAGTATCGCTAGGGCGGACAGGGTCGGCCGGTGACGTAACGATTCCAGCTGTTACTGTCTACATAGGCCTTATGGGAATGAGACAACCTCTTCTGTTTCTTATTTAATAGCCTTGTATTCTACCATCATGTTAAAAGACTTTTGTGGCATGATAAATTTCCTAGATAAAATCCCACACTTTAATTACTGCAATACTGTGTAGTCAATGACATGACTGTGGTATTGGCCTCAAAATTGCAACGAGCTCACAATTATTGCATTCAATTTTTCTAAAATCTTCAAGGAGATGACTGTTTTGCACCTTTCTACATTCATTTATCTTTGTTAAAATTATCTGTCATCAGGCTGTTGTGAATAGTCACAATCACACATTCTGCAATCAAACTTGGAATCCCAAAATTATCTTGCGATCAATTTCAAATTTTTGAATGAGCGGGTGTAAGAAATACCCGCTCTGTTTCATAAAAACTTTTAATACCACACCACAAAACAACTGATCAACAAATCTTTCATAGTCACAACTTGTCGTCTCTGGAACTCCTCACCCTATACAGTAAGATAAGTGTGAAGGAGTATTAACTCAACTGGATGTCCGTGACTTGGCGGGGTGGCATGCTCTAAGAGTAGGTGCAGCAGGGCGCGAATGGGTAATGTATGTGTTGTAAAATTCTATTCATTTTTTACTATATTGATTATTTGTATCATTACTATTTAAAGCAAGCCAAAGTGTATTATGTTGGGTGATGTTGAATTGGGCCCGTGGTCAGTTTGGAGGCAGGGTTTAATTGGTTCCGAACCATTATAATTACAATCAGGACTTACAATTGTCAAATATCTATTTGTATAATTGAAACATCTCCTTTTTATATCAATAGTACCCGGGGGCCGAGCATTTGCTCAGTAAGCTCAAACAGTATAGAAATATAAGTTACAAGCAGTGCAGTCAAATGCCCAGCGCAAAAATGCTTATTTCTTGTTCAAGACGAGCGCGTTCCCCCCGCTCACTCGCCTTTCAGACTGTTTCAATTTAGGCCTAAGGGTACTCTGTGCCTAATACTGCACGTGGATTCTAATTACTTAGTTAACAGCTGTTTTCACAATTCTTACTAATGATTTTTTTTGTTAAATGATTTAAATGTAAACCTACAAATAGTTGTTTTATACTTTTATGTGACTTATTTATCCAAACATTCATAATCAGAAGAATGGAGTACAATTTAAACAATTATAAATTATTTATATCATACAGTAGTACCATTTATAATTTAGTAACTGGTTGCAATGCAAAATCAAATGTTTATACTGGAAAACGTGGTCTGCACTTGGTCAGCTATTTCCATTATTTGTTTGTTTTTATTTAATTCCATAAGATCAATTTAAAAATTTTTTAAATTTCAATTAAAGATTGTAAAGAAATAAGATTTTTCCTGGCAAGGAGACCTGTATTTATATTATTTTTATTTCAGAACGAAGTTATTGACAAAGTTTGAAGAAAAACATTCAAGCATTTTTGAGATCCGTGTGCAAACATACATAGATACATACAAATACACCTTACTCGTATAAGGGTGTAGGATAAATAATCGTGTAGTAATATTTTATTTGTACACACAATTCGCCTAAATAAAGAAGCATTTTCATTCATTCGTTCATTTAATCTTAATTTACAGCTTTAAAACATATAAATTGAATAATAAAGATGAAAGCAGACGCCAAGCTGCAGAAATGAAATTCCTAAGAACATTCGTATAAATACAAGACCAAATCATGAATACAAACATGAGGGAACACTTTATTTGAAACAGGACAGTTCCAGGGAAGATCATAATGCCAAGGCTTGCATGGTTTGGACATAAAAAGGCTGGAGAAAGGAAGAGTGGCGAAAGTATGGCTGGAAAGAGAAATCAGTGACAAAAGAAAAGTTGGTAGACCAAGAAAGAAGAGGAACATTAAAGAAGAAGACCTCAGACTAAAAGGAAAATCCGTGCAACAGGTGGAGGAAGAGGAGCTGTACAGAGTTAGAAGTAGATATTAGAGGTGTATCAGCACAACCGGGAGACTGGAGCTGCTAAAATTATGATGATGATGAATCTAAAGTTTACTCTCTAGTGATTTCTAGACTAGATTCGAAATTGTTTGTATGTTTTTTAGTTTTAATCTTTTTGAGCTTCGAACCTTTTTGGACTAAGCTTTCATAAGGTAGCCAGAAAATTGGCAACATTTCTAACAGAGAACATGTAGTGTTTTTTCAATTTTCTGGTATGTTGTCCAGAATTTGTAAGTAAACTGTTGTTGGTGCAGGAACCTGACGCCGGTTATCCAGAGGATAGGCACCAGCGCTCACTGCGAGGTCCACCAGACGGTGCTGGGAGTGCGGGAGGGCAAGGAGGGCTGGTTCAACATATTCTGTCCTAACAGTGCCGCCTGTGTGGACGAAGGACAGCTGTGGGGCAAGATGGTGAGTAACTTGTCATGTGCCACATTGGCTTCTAAAGTTCTGCAGTGGAAGCCAATAATTGCTATCTATTTTGTAGTCGACTACTTTGTACCCGCTCAAGCTGGACTGAAGTCTCATAACACAACCCGCATACAATTTATAGTTTAGTTCCCAGTGTTAATTTCCTACTATAGAGTTATTATTAAAATATTTAAACTAATTTTACAAACATTGCATACAGCTATGTTTTCTGATTTTTCTATATGAAAAAGTCAAAAGTCTCAAACATTAAATCTTTTATTGTTTATTATTATTTTATTTTTACATTTATTTAGGAGCAAAAATATTTACGTTAAATATAAAAAGACAATTATCAGTAGACAAACATAAGAAGCACTAAAATGCTCAATCACTTTGTCAATTCAATAAATCAAATGTCAATGCGGGCAGAAGGGTGGGGGTGGAGGGTTAGATACAGACCTCATTCTCAGCCTGTAACCCCGAGAGTAGTCAAATACTTCTAGGAAGAAGTGGATTCGGCACATTGCCTGCACGCAATGTCATCTACTTACCTCAGTTTAGGTGCAAAAGTAGTCGAACCGCAGTAGTCGATTTCAAAGATTTTTGAAGAAAATTGATTACCTAATGCGCTATTGAGCTATTTATAAAGGCTGATTTTAAACATGAAAACCGTAAAGGCAATGAATACAGACAAATATAATTCACTTCTGGACAAAAATGCTTTAGCAAATTAGACCAAGAGGAGGGCCAATGACCAATTAGTCAGTTTATATTAGTCCTTGATGTAGATGCGGTCAGCATCAGCAATGACTCTTTTTCGCCGACATACAAAAACTCACCAATTGCACATAACCGATCCATTCTAAACAACTTTCCTTCCGCCCATTGCCAAACGCCTATCATGTTTTGTGTTCTGTTTTCATTCAGTTACATAAAGTAGCTCCTGAAGATTTAACTATGGATCTTTGGAAGATTGCTATAGGAATAAGACACAAAGTCCTAACTGGAATTTGTTTAATAACTTGAAATAGTTTTATGTGAAAAATCTATTCTGCAATTTAAAATGTGTTTGGTAAAATATAAACTTTTGCAAATAAAATATTACTCACACTTACTGTCTTAAAATTTGCAATCGCTCATGTGTCAATGTTTCCACCAGCTGAATTTTCTCTAGTTTACAAAACGTTCTCTGTTGTTGTGGGTGTTTAGCTATTGTCATTGTTTTACTTGCCGCTGTTGCGCTGTTATCGTCCAGCTGTTTTATTGTATTGAGAAACTCGTGCCCAAAATTCAGATCTTTTCAAAGTAATAATATTTCATTTAATCCTAGAAGTTCTATTCTTGTGATTGTGATCTTGTGTTTTATATTTAAAACTTTCGTCACCACTAGCGATTACTGTTCCACACACTGTATATCACTATAGGGACGCTTCACAATAAAAACACCACTTCACTAAACAGAACTTTATTAATCACCACAATAAACACATACAAAGATTAGTACTCAATAGCACTATATCAATGTAGCTCCACTGTTCACTAACTGATTCACTGTTCACTCACTTCACTGACTGACTACCACTGACTAAGTTACAACTGAACTGAACACAACTGAACTAGCCTACTGACTCACAACCACAACTACAACTAACTGAACTGACTGACTGACAAATACTGACTGAACTATGCGGGCGCAGCCCAAATAAATATATACATTCTAAAACTGTACTAGTCATTTCCAGAGAATTCGGATTTCTCTATGTCGTGTATATTCGAGAGACAGACGGCTCTGGAACAAAACTTAGAGGTTATGTTTACTAAACAATAACACATATAAACAATGTCCTACAATATCCAATAAAAGAAATGTATCTCCTATCATAACTAGATAAAAGCGTAAGTACTGTTAGTACTGTTAAATAAACATTAATGCTATCAAACATATATTGAATTCCTTATTCTATCATTTTCTAGACGTTCGTTCTAGCAACCACTGGCAAGCCACTACATATAGAATGTAAAACTAATTAAATATACAAATATAAATGATAGAACCTAATATTAATTAATTTTATTTACAAGGTTACTGAATGAATAAAGGTTATTGGGATATTGAAGGTTTTAACAAAAGACTAAAGCTAGGTCTGGCCAAAATATTGTAGGCCTAAAGCAATTAGGCTAAAGCATACATGCGACAAAACCTTAAAGTTAAGAATCCAATTAATTTCTTATAATAGTGTAGCGCTGCACTCTTGTACCAAACTTAGCTCTAAAGACTTATTGATACCCATAGTTTTCCCCGTTAAGAGAAACCCTAATTTACTTATCTAGGCTGTCAGTCGATATGCCGTGAAGGCTAAATCCAGGCACTTTCAACGTTGGTGGTAAGTGAAATAAACAGTGGCAGGACGGCAGGCTTGCTTGAAAGTTTGATCGGTTGATTACTTGAGAGTTACTATTTGGTCAACCTTGATTGAGCTAGGCCTACTTACTTTAGTTTACTGTGTGTGCTCCACTGTCTGGGTTTGAAATCTGAGAATGTATAATTTTTTAATTCAGTATTCCAATAAAATTATGCCAGAAACACAGAATTGGCATTAAATCAAATAAAAATTGCAGAAGAATAAATATCCCGAAAAAAAATTATTTCATGAGAGAGACATTTTTTTCAGTTGTAGTGGTACCCTTCATTGTCCAATAGAGAAAATATATCCATTGCTATGGTTTTTTAAACATAAAATTTTTATAAGTTTTTTTAATATGTACACAAAGTGATTGTATTTATTATAAAAGATTGCAATCTTATCTTTCGATTGGTACATTAATTATTTAATTTTTAAAACGTTTTCTACTATTTGGAATTAAACAAAACCTTACAAAACACAACTATTATAGCCTTTGACATTACATGTACCAAATACCGTAACTAGGCTATTATAGTTTCCGCAGCAATTGGAGAGTTAACCCATTTTTGACCACGTTTGACATATTTCTATGCAGTATTTTAATCTTTGAAAATCCATAGAATTTTAGTTTTGGCATGATAATAATTGGCATTTTGGAGTATAAGTAGGCTTATGGTTATCTGTCAGATTTCAGTAGTACACACAGACACACAAATACAGTAAACAGTAGAAAAAAATCACTGTTGACCAGGGTGCAACTCTCAAAGAACTAATTGATCCTGTCAACTTTTATGATTGACTGCCACAGTTTATTTTATGTAAGTCTCAATGTTGCCACAGATTGGCTAACCATTTAAGAGTTGCACCACCAGGTCAGGTTTGTGTGCGGTGATCGAACCTGCACCATCTTAGATATCCTGACCAAAATGTCTTAGACAGCTTTTTTTACTCAATTCCGGAATTTAGTGAGGTAGAGGCAATCTCCTATAGATAATATTGTAGGGCTGATTATATTGCTGATCCGTCATGGTACGGTAATAGTTTTATTTACTGCACTTTTATTGTATTACTTTCAGCAGTAGTTTAGTTTTATTACTTTTTATTTTATTTTTTCAGCAATCTTAATAATTAAACTTTGCAAAATTATTTACTGTATAGTTTGCTTTTTTTATAAAATAGTTTTATAATGTAATTTATGACACAATCCAATGCTTATTACTTGTAATTTTATGGAAATAAGGGAGTTTTTCATGTGATTTACTTGGTACTTACTTGATCCTTTATCTCTGACCAACATTGTTGGATAGATTGCGTCAGATGAAGTTTTATAAAACCAATATTGACTTAAACTACTTGTAAAGGAGATTTCACATTAAAAAAGTACACTTGAAACACTTGATGATTTTGTGATTTTCCTCTCTTATTTTGTAATAAGAGGCTCGTCCTTGAGTTCCTCCAGAGAGTACAGAGGTCTGTCAACCAGATAGTTATGTAGCATTGTCTGAAAGTTTGAGCTGAGTAGATCGCGCACTCTTTTGGCCAAGGTGTTCAAGAGCTTCATTGCGGAGCGAGGGTAGCTCTTTAGCGAGTGGCTCAACCTAACCTACATATCCGAATCCTGAGCCGTCCGGGTTCCGTATCTATGTTGATTCTCCCTCTTCTCAAATAGATGTAGGTTCTCCATTAGGAGTAACAGGCTGCTGAGGACATACTGGCTGTTAACAGTCAGGATACTAAGCTCCTTGAAGAGAGATCGGCAGTAATCAATGTATGCAGAGGATGTTATTACTTTTACGGCCATCTTCTGTAAGAGGAGTATATCGTAGGTGGAAGGCGCATGCCCCCACATTGCTATGCCATAGGTCACATGGCTATGGAATAAGGATTGGTACACAGACAATAGATAGAGCCTCATGATGATAAATTGAAGATTCCGTAAGAGAGAGATTACTCTAGATAATTTTATACATACCTTATCTATGTGTATATTCTAACTTAGCCTGGGGTCCAGTCAGAACCTGAGAAGTTTCACAGCATCATCCCTCGGATTGTCAAGCTTGAGTGTGCACAGCAGAGACTGCGTTTTGTCCGCATTAATCTAGAAGCGGTTCAAGATAAGTGGTCATCTTCCGTACGCAACAGCCCAGTGTCACATCCTCTTGTTATCAGGGTGGTATCGTGTGCAAATGACAAAGTTTTACCATTAAGCCATAGGTCGTTTATGATGACACTGAAGAAGATCGGGCCCAACTCTGACCCTTGCAGCACTCCATGAGGGAAGTCTCTCAAACAAGGGGAAGCACCGTTAAAGGAGACAACCTGCTTGCGTTTGGCCACGTAGCAAGACAAGGTTTCAAGTACAACGCCACCAACACCACACTTTCCTAATGTGGTTGTAAGTAGGTCGTGACTCACTACGTTTTGATTTGATTTGATTTAGCCATCTCAGCTAACATGGCTGGCTGCCTAGACATTTCAAATAGAATTAAGAACAATTTGCGATCTTACAAGGGAAACCTGTAATTTGAACATGTATCGGTTAAAATGGGTGGTGCCTACAACAGAGAGAAAGTAAAAGTGAATAGCTCCACTATAATTGACTGTTTGTTTCCAGCTGGAGACGCTGCTGGGCTGCTGCTGCCGGCGGAAGCGCTTTGTGGCCAAGTCTGTGGGGCCGCTGCTGCTGCTGTCGCTGCGAGAGTGTGCGGCGGCGCTGTGTCTGGTGCTGGAGTGAATGGCTCCACTATAATTGGCTGTTTGTTGCCAGCTGGAGACGCTGCTGGGCTGCTGCTGCCGGCGGAAGCGCTTTGTGGCCTCGCTGGTGGCCAAGTCTGTGGGGCCGCTGTTGCTGCTGTCGCTGCGAGAGTGTGCGGCGGCGCTGTGTCTGGTGCTGGAGTGAATGGCTCCACTATAATTGGCTGTTTGTTGCCAGCTGGAGACGCTGCTGGGCTGCTGCTGCCGGCGGAAGCGCTTTGTGGCCGCGCTGGTGGCCAAGTCTGGGGGCCGCTGCTGCTGCTGTCGCTGCGAGAGTGTGCGGCGGCGCTGTGTCTGGTGCTGGAGTGAATGGCTCCACTATAATTGGCTGTTTGTTGCCAGCTGGAGACGCTGCTGG
Source organism: Neoaliturus tenellus (assembly GCA_030545055.2). Taxonomy (NCBI): domain Eukaryota; kingdom Metazoa; phylum Arthropoda; class Insecta; order Hemiptera; family Cicadellidae; genus Neoaliturus; species Neoaliturus tenellus. The sequence goes on along the minus strand of CM061533.1, from coordinate 13,361,789 downwards.
GCTGCTGCTGCCGGCGGAAGCGCTTTGTGGCCTCGCTGGTGGCCAAATCTGTGGGGCCGCTGTTGCTGCTGTCGCTGCGAGAGTGTGCGGCGGCCCACGCGGCGCTGTGTCTGGCGCTGGAGTGGGACCTGCTAGGCGAGGGAGACCAGCGCCTCACGGCCGTCACCACACTGCAGAGTACACCCTCCGGGGCTGCCGCCTACACCGACCTGTGCGGCCGCCAGCGCCACCTACACCAGCTGGTACGCCCCACATTTGTCACCGTGTAGAACCCTGTGTTGCGATTAATACTTAAGAGTCAACCATACGGCTTTAATGCAAAACATGGTATTTGATTCCCCTGTTTTGGACGCCGTTTTTCAACTGATTTTCTTTAAACTTGTTAAGTGTTTAGTTGGGTCCCTGATTTATATTAGGTCCCTCATACCTTGAAATTTTGAAAATTTAACAAATATTACTCTCTATGACGTCGCAAAGTAACTCGATTTTCATTAGTAATATTTCAAAATTTAGTAAAGTTTTCAAAATTTTGAGGTATTTAAAGAAAATCGGTTGAAAAACGGCGTCCAAAACAGGGGAATCAAATACTATGTTTTGCATTAAAATCCGTATAGTTAACATTGCCGACTGCGCAACAATGGGCTACTGGCCCAGGGGTGAAGATGACTCATTAACAACTATGGAAATTAATGGATACAACGTACAGTGGTGATTGTAGTTTTGATTGTTAAAAAATTATTTTGGCTTTGACCCATATTCTTGGCTTGTTATAAATCTCAACGATATGAGCGATAGATACAGTTGCAACAGTTACAACAGAAAGGCCGTCTTCATTTCACTTGACCCTACTAACCATGTCTTTTGTTAGAAGAATCAAATTCGGTTGCTTCAACAGTCCAGCATTATTTTCTTCTAACGTACACCAAAATTCCTCTTAGGAGAGGTTGAGTGACGACAATGCACTTGATCCGACTGACGAAAATCATATGGAGTAGAAATCAACACAATCATATTGAATAGTCCAGCACTTGTACATACTGACATAAAAACATAAACATGTTTGATCTGCGTAGTATCTTATTTAAATCCATGGTTTTAAGCTGTCCGCCCGCGCCGTGCGTGATCATGTTCGTTGTCAACAGGCCTGTTTGTTTAATGTTTTGTGTCGTTTATTTATTCCGTCTCCGTGTGAATGTAATTTATTTGTGGTTTTAACAATTTCTGACAGAAGCCTTTTTGGTCAACTTCACTTTTACTCAGCTGATGATGACGCAATTACGTCAAAACATGTCCTTGTAATCGAGATGTTTTTACTCAGAGCTGTTGACAGTTCACCGTAAGTAATAAGTCTTAACATTATTTTTTTCACATTCAAAGCTTTTGTTGAAATTAGTTAGTTTCCTGAAAGAAACTCCAATGAGCAATGTTAGCAAACTCTGGGTAAATTAATTGGTAACTATGATTACTCACCTCGAGTGCTCAAAAGTAGCAGGTTTTGAGTAGCATACAACACTTGAAAGATATTGGAAAAATCTAGAACTTGCACAACCCTAGTTAAACTGTAAAAAACAATATATTTTTGTAATCTGTAAACAAGATTTTGTAATTTTTTTATATCTGTAAACAAGAAATTTTTGTTAAAGAAAGACCCACCTTAATGTCAATCAATACTTTAAAACACGTTCGCTACCAGCCGCCTCATATATGCGGAGGTCAGGCCAATCCCACAGCCCACCAAAATAATCAAGGACTTTTCTGTAGACCGGCCCTAGTGGTTGTGACTTATGCCACAGACCACGAATAGAAACCGTCCAAAATTAGTTTTCACACTTCAAAATATCTTAATTTCATTAAATAAAAAAATATATACAATTTTCTCTTCATTTTTGGTAATTTTTTGAGTGCCGCACATTTGCGGCGCATGGTGAGAGACTAAGTGACGCATGTTAGCGTCGGCATTAATATAACCGTATTTTTAGTCATAACCTTTGAAAAGCAAAAATAAAATACGGCTTATACATAAAAACGTTGTATTGAAATATTTAGTTTACAAAAAGAGTTGTTTACAATTCATTTACGTTGTATAATTATGATGTTTTACAAGTTTACAAAATGCAAATGTTTATACTTTTTTCTTACACAGTAAACTTTTTTCAATGTGTCATATAAGAGATTTGATGAATATTTGTGTAAAGATATATCAAATACGTTAAAAAAATATGTTACTTTCAAAAATACATTTAATAAAAATGTACGTAAAACATTTTAGTGACGTCAGTGATCGTTTTAGCCACAGACCAAGTACCGCACATATGCGGTGGACTATCCCGTAGACCGCGCCTAAACTGTCTGACCATTAAAATAAACCGCACTGAAGAAATTTCGTATTTAGTATCATGGAACCATCGCCGCAGATATGTGGCGGCAGTCTATTTTAATGAGCCCAGCCGCCGCAGATATGCGGCGGTGGGCTCTCAGTAGAACTCGCCCGCCGCAAATTTGCGGCGGCGGGCTGTGGTTACGTTTTTTTTTTTTTTTTTAACATTGTGGTAGCGAACGTGTTAATGAAAGATTCAGTCCATTTGAATCATGATCAAATGTTTGTTCAAAACACAAACTTGTCTGTAAAAATGTCATTATAAGCTGGACACAGCATGTTGACTGAAGCGATGCTGCCCGCAGCAACAGAAGGGAGGGCCACGCAAGCTGACACTGCCCAGCCGGTCGACGGACAGCGACGTGATCCGTTTGCTGAGCTGCGGCGCGCTCGGCAACCTTGAGTGTCTCAGCCTTGCCTTCACGCATGTCACCAGTGCCTGCGCCGAGCATATAATCAAGCTGCCCTCCCTGCGCTACCTCAACCTCTGGGCGACACAGGTACTAGCACACTCACTAGCTAACGTTCTGTCTCCTCGCTACAATCCGACAGTTATGGTCAAGATTACCAGAAAAGTCGGATCACCAAAGATTACATCTAATTTACAGAATTTACACAGATTTGCTTTCTTCTGAACCTTGGCTATCTCATGAAAAATGAAAATATCAAAATTATTCTATGAACAGTGATCAACTGTTTAATGTTTAGTAGAGATTTGTGGTAATTTATAAAAAAAATATGACTATTTCAAGACACTAGAAACAAGTCTAATTGTTGTATAAGCGACAGTTTTATTATTTTGTCTGATTTCAATGTATCAACCAAGTTGTTTGTGCCCTTCTTCCATTCAAGAGATAGATGGAATTTATTATTCATGTTTGAGGTGACATGATTTTTCGTGTACCCCACCGCCATCCTGACTTATTGTAACCGTCATGCCTTTTCTATCAGCAGAATTGTCCTGGGAAAACGTATGTCATATGGTCACTGAATAGGAAATACTATCGAGTAGTGCTGTGCAAGGTTTCATCAGATTTCTAGCTCAGGTCCTGGCTTTAAAATAAATCACATATTAACGCAGTACAGCATGGGAGTGAACACACCCTCTAGGACAGCAGTTCTCAACCTTATTCACCTCGCGAACCCCTAAGTCAATGTATTTTCATGAATTGTACCCCTTAGGGCCGTAGATCATTTTTATTCCCAAATTAAGTATCAGCCTACTATAGATTTACTATAAAGCGGGGTAAATGAACCAAAACTAAAGTACCTAGTAAACAATGAAGGTTATTAGTAAATTATAACTATATTTTTAACACCTTTTTATTAAATTTAAAAAATATCTTTAGAAAAATTAAAAAAAACTTCAGAAGATTATAAATTAGGAAAGTCTATTTTTACTAAATATAATAAAAAACGAAAACAAGTGTAATAATAAATAACAAAAACAAAACACCAAATAAATTTGCCGACATGCATCAAAGAAAAGCGCCGACACACTGCTGCGCAGCCGCGCCGCCAGAAGCGGCGTAGTGTGACAGACGCAGAAAACACCAAGCACTAACCACGGGCGCCATGAACAAGGGTAAATATAGGGACGACGAGACGCAATGGTAGACTTAAACTGATAGTACTTGACAATAATAACCAACGAGGTTAAATAGATATAGAGTGCTCATCACATGTTAATTTTGTGTCCCTCTTTGATTTGCGCCATTTTAACCATAGTTCCAGCCGTTTCCTTGACAACCATCCCGGTTTTTGATGGTCTGTGAGCAGGCTAATGAAATTGGTTACCATAGAAATGTCGGATAGGTGTGGGTAAAATGGTAAATTACTTTTGGGAAAGTGTCAACAAAGGACTGGTTACCAAGGAAACGGCGGGAATCATGGGTAACATGGCGCCAGTCAAAAGGGGACAGTTTTCCCTATCTGTTGAGCACTCTATTATATCTATTTAACCTTGTTGGTAATAACGCACAAGAGACAAGTCCACTTGATGAGGTAAGGGGTGGCAGCTTAGAGGAGAGATATGAGCAAATATCCAAAGTTGTTTCCCAGGAATTGATTGAGTAGTTGAGTCTCAGGACAGAGCAATTATGAAATAGGCTACTGTGGGTCTAACGTTGACCTTGTAAACTTATTTGTCTTTTTAATATTTCAAACTCTTAACAGTTGGAAATCTTTGGCTGTTATGTTGAAATTTGTATGGTTATTTTAAAGTTATTTTATGAAAGTAGGCTAAAATTTTCGTGTCCGCCATTATCAATTTATCACGCGCGAACCCCCGTGGACTCCTCCGCGAACCCCTAGGGGTTCGCGTACCCCAGGTTGAGAACCGCTGCTCTAGGATATTAGGGATCAGTGCAAGAGCGATCACTCTCATGTCGCCACTAACGTGTTAGTATGAGATTGCTAGGAAATATAGTGAGGAACAAACTGAAAGATCAAGACTTACATTCCTGAAGCAATATGTAAATCTCTCCATACAGTACACTGTGGACTGATGACACATTTCTCATGGCATAAACTAACAAGCATGTCGGGCTAGACTATTTCCTTTAAACTGTAAGTAAAAGTGAGTGAGAGAAGCAAATGAAATAATCCTAGTGGCGAGAGAGCGTAAAAATAAACAATCTTGCACTAATATCATTTTAAATCATTTCTATTTAAATTCCTTGGCATGGACCCTTTACAGAAAGCCCGTATTGTTATTATTTGGTTTTTTTTCATTTGGTGGGGCCAGGTAGTAATACCTTTTTCTAACGCGGCCTGAAAGGCCTATTGTAGCACCCCTTATGTTTATCAATATATCAGATGAAGGCTCTTCGCGAAGCCTTCATCTGGATGGAGATAAACAGCCGGTTTATCTCCATCTCCCTTATTTCCTCTGGCTTTAATACAACCTTTCCTAGGAATTTCAACCTTCTCTGAGAGATGGCCGGACAGTCCAGCCATAGGTGTTCGGCGGATTCTACCTCCATTGTACAGAATCTGCATCGATAGGATTGACTAAGTCCGATTGTCTTTAGATGTTTTTTCAGTGGCCCATGACCAGTTAGCATCCCTATTAGAAGACTGATTTCCCTTTTGTTTAGGCTAAGCAGCTCCTTCCACTTCTTGTTAAAAGGGTCAATCAGTATTTTTGATTGTCTCCCTCCTGGGAAGTTGTTCCAGGCTTCCTGTTTTTGACCTTTCTCCCAGGATAGGATTTTGTTTTATCCTATGCACAGGGGGACACCACAGAAGGGCTCCGGTCCTATTAGCTGTTCGTCTGAGCCCTTTCGTGCCAGAGCATCGGCCCTTTCATTGCCTTCATGCCCGGAGTGTCCCAGTATTCAGCCTAGCTGTACCTGATTGTGCTCCGCCAGTGCCTTTAGAGCGCTCTTGCAGCCTTGCACTGTCCGTGAGTCTATCACGAACAAGTCTAGTGTTTTTAAAGCAGCTTGACTATCTGAGAGGATAAGAATTTTGCCTCTCCTTAGCCCTCTTGCCAGAATGTTCCAAGCACAGCATTCAATCGCTAGGACCTCTGATTGAAATACCGTTGCCGTGCAGCCAAGGGCCTGTGAGATGCTGGTTCTTATTACACTTGAGTCCCGCTAGTCCGAACACGGGTAATCCGAACGTCCGCCTAATCCGAACAAGCTCCGGACGCATTTTGCAAAACATTTTCATTAATGTAAAAATATAATATACGTAATAAAAATAGAATTCTTGATGGAAAAGATAAAAATTGTGGTAAAGAAATGAAAACGAAGTATTTCATTGAGGAATATACTGTACAAATATTTAGTTTATTGTGTTTTGACTAAATTCACACAACGTAAACAAAAGAATGTAAACAATAAAAAAATACAGTATAACCTGTAAAAAGTATTGCACACGTAGTAGATTAATAGACTACTGTAACACATAAAAAGTAACATTAATTTATTTTTTATTGAATATAAAGTCCAACATCGTCTTTTGTTGAAGTTTAGTCAGCCTGTTTTTTGCCACGTAGTTCCGCCATTTTCTTATAAACATCACATCTGCGGGCGTGGCAGTACAGTCTCTGCTGGCAGTGGATACAGTCCGTGGCGCTAGGCGCGAGCAGAATTGCCAATTCGAGGGTAATTACCCTTTTAGAAGGTACATTTTGGACCTTCGAGGGTAATGATTTTTTTAGGATTGAAGGATAATTTTACTAAAATTGTCAAGTTTGACTAAAATGTGTGAATTTTCGGGAATGGGTCGAAATCCAAAGTAGATTTAATACAACAGTGATTAATATCGCTCGAAAAACGAATACCAATTGAACAGCTGATACACTTTTATTAATCATTCTTGTATACTAACAACTTAAATATTGTTGGTAAAATTATTGATTTTCCGATATTTTTGTGTTTTTGAGGGTATGTGAGGGTAATTTTGTCAAGGATCTAGGGTAAGTTGATGAAATGTGATTGGCAACTCTGGGCGCGACTGAACAGTATCTTCACGCCATGCATACAGGCAGCACACGCTGCTTGCCCGCTCTGTGATCACATCCTAAAATTACGTGCATTGGGCCATTGTGCCATCTGCTATGGGCTGTGCAATTGTTGGTTTTGCTTATATAAGGGTAAAAGCACTGTTTAAATTGGTTTTTGTGTGTTATTCGCTAATATTACAACACGTAAACCAGTATAAATTGCTTCATTATCCCTTATTGAATTATTTCGGATAATCCGAACAATTAGCGGATCCGAACAGCGTTCGGTCCCAATTAGTTCGGATTAGCCGGACCCAAGTGTATTTGGTTATTAGTGTACATATACTTCTTCAGATTGAATCGAAAAAAGATGCATGTTCAAAGGCACTTTGGAAATTATACAAACATTAGCCTTTTATTCTACTCTCAAAAATAAGATTGTAAAACTACTATTTATTAAGAGGAGACATCAACATATTTCATGAGTTATGTGTACATTGGACACACATATCAAAAGTAAATTAGAATACTGATAATACTTCTTATACTGTACCTTCACATGTGTATTGATATGTTTAATTAACTTTATAGTTCGGAGATTCTGGACTGCTCACAATATCAGAACACTTGCCCAAGCTCCAGGTTCTGAACTTGTGTGAAACGCCCGTCTCGGATAAAGGAATTGCAGCTCTCACAGGTATCTAAATTGTATTTTACTTTGTCAGATTGCATTCTTAGTAAATCAGTACTGTTTATTAAAAAATTAAGTTTTTATCCAAGTAATTTTAAAATTAAGCCTTAAAATTGTTGTATTTATTATTTTTAAGTTCTTTTAATTCAGCTACAATTTAACCCTCAAGTTTGATTTTTAAGGAGGTGTTTCGATTTTAAGATTTTTGTTATATCAATGCAAAGTTTGGATTGGCTATTATTTTGAGCTTTGTTATCCATTATAGTTTTTGGCATCACACTCTACCAAGCAAATCTTTAAATTACTTCATGAGCATATCAAGGTGTTCAGGGTTGGCGCAATCATTAGGCGATCTAGGCGATTGCCTAGGGCTGCACTTCTATTGAAACTACGGTATCCCACATGGTGTCATCAGACATACCAGTAACAATTACACCGATGGCTTGGAGCGCTAGTGAGCCATCGCTAGCGCTCCAAGCCAACGGTATGATCGTACCGGTGTGTCTGGTGGGTTTGGGGGACACGTAAAGTGACCGAGTGTCATGACTGTCTCACAAATACCTTGTATTTTAGTCTGTGGCCGCCCCTAAAAACCTTCTTCTTCCCAACTTGAGCACAACCTACTCGCTGACGCGATAGTGATAACTTCCGATTATCGTGTAGAATTAGCGACTGTTTTCACTATTTTGTTTGCGTTAAGTTGTTTGTTAGCCATGAAAATTTATAGTGCGTGTTGAGTCTGAATGGAAGTAGATGGGGGAATTACAGCTACTTTTTGATAATAGGCTGGAACGTTACACGGAGCTTTAGTAATAGATGACAAGAAGCTATTAATTTTGTAACCTATTAGGAGCCCTAGAAGTATCAGTTGAACAAGTTAGTAAATGTTTTTTTCATTAAAAAGTACCAGAAAATTGATCATTTTACAAATATCAATTAATTAATTTCATTATTATAGTCTTAAAATTATTATTATTTAGTAGTCTAAAATAAATTTAACAATTTAATTATCAACTGTTATATCGTATTGTTTTACACTGAGAAGTTACAGTATTAAAATATAAAGATTTAAACAAATGTTTAAACCGAAGCAAAATAAATTTAAAATATTTATGAAGGGGATTTAACTATGCTACAATCCAATTATTATCATCGAGCATTGAATGTTACGAGTCGGCTGTACACGGGACATTTTGTTTTGTTCCACAGCGACCAATAAGAAATAAGTGAATTTTGTTATGGCCTCGCTAAACGAATACTGGAAACAATGGTCAAGCTGAAAGAGTTTCATTTGTCACTTTCTTTCCAAACGAATAATGATATTGTTCCTCCTCGTCCACAATTTAACAGTTACTGCAGTCATCTATGTAAACGAATATAGATTACTTTCTGTAAAAACCACACCAATATGGCGACATTTGTAATTTCCACATTAAACTAATACTAATAATGTTCTGCTGTAACCAATCTAGTGAACCTATTTCTAGTCTGAACGAGTATGTAAAACATTCTGAGATGACAAATACTACAATTTTTCAACCATTTTGCAGAAATTTAAAAATGGTCAGTTTCTGTATGAAAATTAAATGTTAAAAAATTAACAGGGTTAACTGAGTGATATAATAATTGGTTAGTAGGCTGCAGTTTGGTAAGAGTTTTATTTATACTATTATGTTAAATAATGCACACCTCTACATGGAAGAATGCGCTCACTAATCATTAATTTCTGATCCTGCTTGCGATTACGCTACTTTAGAAATTTAGTTCAGTATTTGGCCTCAAATATTGAACCTAAATGTGTTTGGTCACAATTCGACCTCGAAGTTCTATTCCACTGACTTTAAAATTTCCATGAATGCTAAATGACTTGTTAAGATAGGTTCAGTAAGCCAGATGATTACTCAGATGTTTTATAGTTTGGTTTAACAAGTTTACTTTTGAATGCTGCATTCTAAGAGGCAAGAGAGCAAAGAGGAAAAGCTTTCCTCAGAGGCTAGCTTGTGAGGAAAACATCCTAATTCTTTGGGTGAGGGATCAAATGAAGCCTCGCCCTATCAAAATTATATAAAAAAATTAATCTCCTCCACTTATTTTCTTTCTGGTAAAACAGAGATGGACAGCCAGTTCTAAATATTCGTGAATGAGTTGTACTGAATCTTGTTATTGTTCATATCTTTGATTTTCTAACCATGACTCTTTTTCAGCTATGACAAATCTTCGGAAGCTGAATCTCAACAGTACCAAACTGAGTGCCCAGACTTTTGAGGACCTGAAACAAAAGCTGCCGGCACTCCAGGAGTTGGACGTCCGCTACACGGAAGCTTGGTGAAATTAAACACCTGGGGTTATGTTATCACACTGTGTGGTAGCTTTTTTGTTGCATTGGATTTTATTGTTGTATAAACTACCAAATGAAAAAATGGGTTGTTTGCAATACTACATGTTGGTTTTTATATTCTTCATTCATGCTTTTAAAATGTCAGACGCACATTAGTATAACGTTTTAATATTAAGGGTGATATGTACTGTTGATAATAGTATTTAAAAAAAGCATTTACTTTTGGTTACTGTCAGTACACTGCTAATAATATATGTGTGTTAATAATTATTTTGACCAAAACACATATCAAAAGGACCATTCAAATCAACAGTAAAAATAAAACAGTGTATTAATATGAAGTTTTCCTGGTCTGAACTATTTTAAATTAATAAGTGTGTCTTTTTTCATGAAAAGTTATCTACACTTGAAACATTAAAATCACTAAATCATCATACCTCATGATAAAATCTATTTTATAAATACTTGAACTGTTGTAATGTTAATCATATATCTAAGTCAAAATAATTTATGAGGTAAATATTAATATGTTGTTCACAACCGTTTTGAATATACACATAAGTTGTTTAATATAACTCACTAAAAAGTATTTGCCACATTAAAGCTTACCAGTTATTGAGAAAGAACAATTGTTCCATTATTATGGCTGTGAATTCATTTTTATATAAATAGTATATCAGGAGATTTATTTATGGTAATATAATGTTTAAGGACCGTATTTAGGAGTTACAGTTTTGACTTATCGCTTTGACTCGCTTAGGAGAAATATTGCCATTTTAGTCATGAGGAAAGCTTAGTTTAGCAATCAGGATCTATCAATACAATAGTTGTTAATCAGACTTAAAATTTTATTGGGAAGTATGATGAATTCATGAATTTTGAGTTTGGCAATAGATACAATTTGTTCTTTGGGCAACAGTCAAGCCGTTTGGTTTTGTACCAGTTGATTCTCCTAGTAGACTATTAAGAGGTGTTATCTACTGTTAGGTGTACTACTGTTGGTTTCGTGAGACAGCTAGACTCACGATTATACATCATCAACGTGCCTTCAACTCGACAGCAGGGAAGTCAAGCCGCAAACCTCCCTACATCAAACACCAATCAACAGTATTCACATTTCTGTTGTCATTCCTTTGTTTGGAAAATTTCTGTTAATTTATAATTTTAGTTAGATAAATCATTATCTAGAATGGGTTTGCTTAAATGAAATATTTCATTTTTAAGCTATTAGGACACAAACACTTATGTTAACTTGAGTTTTTTGTTTGGTGTTACATATTTTTTCAATGAAGGTTGAATAAGTGGGTGTATCACCCTTCAAAAAACAAGAAAACGTAATAGGATATACCAAAATTTATCATGAGCATTTCACTAAAAATTGTGCTAAAAGTTATGCTAAGATCCGATATGTCGGGTCTCGTCTTTCATCCGATATATTGGCTCACCTCTGATGAAGATGCTGCAAACTCAAATGGAAATATTGTTATTTCAAAACACCGATGATTTAATTTGATTCTCTATTAAATCTCAAGACCCAAAATATATTTCTTTAACGCTTTTTGGTTTGAAATTGATTTTTTATGATTTTTTTCTCATGCACTTCGCCCTCAAGGAAACCCCATCACTTTTTGGAAGTTATTTGAATAACACCCCAGCACTTTTCAAAAGTTATGTAATTGTATTGTATTTTTTCAGCACCAAAAGGGTTAAGGGCTTGTAGTGCTGATGGATATTTATTCCATACTTTAAATATTCTTTACAAAGTGTATTTTTTATTCATATTCCATTCATCTTTGCATTGTATGCAAAATCTATAATTATTAGTTTTTCCCATGCATTAGTAGCTTTCTACATTCAAAAGTTTTAATATTTCAGTACAATTTTTTAGAACATTTTATAAGTGAAATATTTTTATAATTGGATTCTTAGTTTTGATTCGGTTATCATAATTATAATAATACAATAATCTAGAGTAAGCTCATAAAGAATTCTGCTGCAATAAAAACCTAGAACATTTATTTAACCTTGAATACAGATAATTGGTAATTTTTCTTAATTAATAGGGTTTGAATTTTCATAAAGCAAACCCATTCTTGTAAAATCATTGTTATCTCAGCATTTGTGATATTGCAACTTGTGTTGTTATTGTTAAGCCACATGTTAGTTTATAAATGTGAATATTATAAATGCATTGTATGAGTGAATTGAATATATTTATTTTTAACTATACGACATTACATGTACAAACTGTTTATTTGCTTTTCGTAATGTCAAAATATGTATATTAACTGATTTGTATCATCATTATGTCATATGACTATGGTCAATTCTCAACATATGTAAAATAAACATGTTCTCATTTGAAAGGAATAGTGCTTTTTCTCAGTTCAATTCCTATTCCATTAATAGCTCGGTGCCTGTGCATTATTAGAAAGTTCAACATGCTTTTTCCTTCTAGTAGCCTTACAACCTTCAATTTTAAAGGTCAGATAATCTGTATAGTTTTTACAGGTTATTTAAATTCATAATTTATTTAGCTACTGCATTTAGTGATATGGAATATTGTTAATATTACCACAGATTTTTTTGGTAGGACCAACTGTTAAGCAGCTGAGCTCAAATAAAAAAAGGTGAATTTTTCTACATTGTTAAATTTTTTATTTTATTTAAGCGGGTTAACATTTGAAATTTTTACTATTTTAAGGATTGTTACTTTGTTTTAACCATACAAGTAGTTTTTGTACCATTTTTCAAGTTTCTAGCTTGATTGGAAGTGGAAAAGAATATTATGAATAAGAATAAGAAAAACTTTATTGTCATAAATAAGAACATTCTTTTACAAATAGCAAAGCTAGTTCAGAACAGATGACATTGTCCGTGTACAGTACAATAACTAATCCTAAACAACAAAACAGAATTACAGTGGGAATGGAACAAAACAATTAAGGACCTGTTTAGAATTTATCGTTTAAAAATAAGTAAACTGAATAATACATTTATGTAATTAAAAAATCTTAGCCTATTTCTAAAACAGTTTTCGTTAATTATTTGCTTTAACTCATTAGGTAGTTTGTTAAAAAGTTTTCTTCCCATATATTGTGGTGCCTTTTCAGATAATGTCAGGCGGTGTCATGGGTACTGGAACTTATTTGAAATCTTGATTCATAATGATGCTTATGTTGAGTTTTGATTAAATTTTCAAAATTATTCCTAACAAACATCAGGCATTTAACAATTTAAAGGCAGGGAACAGTTAGTATACCCAGTTCTTCAAAAAAATTGTTTACATGACTTTCTTTTAGAGGAAAATGTCATGAGTCGAATGTACTTTTTTTGCATTTTAAAAATTTTATTTGCATAGGATGACATACCCCAGAATTCATTACCATAAGTTATAACCGGTAAAAAAAGTCCATAATATAGCATAAGTCTGGTTTTTGAATCAATAACTTCATGAAGAACAATCATTTGACTTCTTAGAAATTTTGCAAATAAAGTTTTTCCAATTAAGATTAGAATCAATCTCAATCCCCAAAAAATTAACTGATTTGTTTATCCCCATTAAATTGCCTTGAAAAATAATATGCTCTTCATCAGAGTTTTTGTTTTGTCGAGTTTGAAACTTTAATAATTGTGTTTTAGATTGGTTAAGCAACAAACCATTAACTGAAAACCAATTTTGAAGTTCCATAAACGTATTATGAAAAATTAATTTTAAGTCTTGCGTTGAATATGCTTTTAAAATTGCAGACGTATCATCTGCATAAAGTACAAGATTTGAGGATGTATTTAAAGGTAAGTCATTAATATATATAAGGAATAGCAAAGGTCTTAATATTGAACCTTGTGGTACACCAAGTTTAATTTTCTGCCATGGTGAGACATGTTTGATGTTATTCTTAATTACTATTGTTCCTTGATAACGATTGTCCAAATATGATCTTACCCAAGACACCGCTGATTCACTAAAATTATAACACTTAAGCTTTTTACATAATATGTCATGCTCAACACAATCAAATGCCTTGAATAGATCACAGAACACTCCCATAGTGCTCTGTGATCCATCCAAAGCATCAGCAACCTGGTCAATGAAATAAGCTACAGACCAGATTGTACTATGATTATGATGAGTTACTTATGCGGCCATGTAGTTATTTAGAAGAGCATTTGATTTGCAAGTTTTTCTAATAAACTAAAATTACTTTAGTCAGGTGTCCCGATACCAATGTTCAATGAATTAGTTTATAAAGATCTAGCAAGGAAATTGCGTGGTTTTAACCTGTCTACATTGTAAGGCGCTGATTGAAGAAAGTAGGCTAAATCTCAAAGGCCCTGGACCTTTTAATAGGAATTGGATATGTTTTTAATAAAATATTTAGGCATAAATTTATTTCAGAAGTTCAAATATAAGCTCAGCATGTAAAAAAATTAAATTGTGTGTATTCTTATTGAGCTATTCACATGTACGTTTTGTGGACAAATCATAGGGAGTTCACATTTGTGGCTAAGTTTAAGGTCCAGTGTTAAAGGCAGATGCTGAAAACTAACAGTAAGTGTGTTACATAAGAGAAAATCAGAATTTAATTTTCCCTTGTGATACCCCACCAGGCAAAATGCACTGAAGCAAAAAACCAGACATTTAAGTTATGAATACCTATGTAGTTTGAGTTAAAAGTTTAGTGTGTATGCTGCAACAGAGGTATATTTATGCCATGCCATGACCTTTTTAATTTAATTAAATTTAGCAAAAGGTGGTATATAATTTTTTTAAACTTTATTGGAATAATTTTTTTTCAAGTGGAGGGATTTTAGCATAGTGATCATAGGCCTACTTATGGTGGATTTACATCTTAAACCATGAGCTGGAATTGCTCGTGTTCCTCATCAAACTAGAAGTGCTCCCTGGCAGAAAACTGCTACGGTATTTTAAAATGAAGAATGTATTGAAAACAAAGATTAAATAACTAAACAAACATTTTTCATAAGCATTCTTTATTAAATATATGGTAAATCAAAATTTTTCAATTCCATTGGTCAACGTTATTTTAGAGTATAGGCCTATAATTTGTCAAGTATTAAAACAAGTAAATCCTATACCCTAATGCGAGTAAGGTATATTTGTATGTACGTATGTAAGTCCCTCAACACATTGTATGTATGTGCACACAGATCTCAAAAACGGCTTGAGTGATTTTCTTCAAACTTTGCAAATAACTTAGTTCTGGAATAAAAATCATATAAATAAAGGTCTCAATGCCAGGAAAAATCTATTTCTTAATAAACTTGAATTGAAATAAAATTTTTTTAACATTCTTCTTATGGAGTTAAAAATCAAAACAAAGAATTAATGAAAACAGTTTACTCAAATGTCAAAGTGCAGAACCCTTGTTCAAGTATAAACATTTTGTGGTTTTGCATGGCAGCCCAGCTACAAAATTATTAAACAGTACTAATGTAGGGTAAAGGTAATTTATTTTATAATTATTTAAATCGAACTTTATACTGTTGATTATGATTGTTTAGATAAATAAAAGTCATGTAAGAGTGTAAAACAACTAAGCTTAATCAATTTGTAGAAATGTATTTAAATGAAAAAAAACAAAAGTGTTAAGATCAGTACATTTTACTAGACAATTTGTTGAACATAACATTGAAAACTGAAAATTAACTAAAATAATTAGAATCCACGTGTTATACATTCAAAATGTGTTTCAACTAACATACACTAGAGTCCAGCACCCGTAGGCCTACATTGAAACTACCTGAAAGGCGAGTGAGCGGAACGAACAAACTCGTTTTGAACAAGAAATGAGCCTTTTTGCACTTGGTATTTTAGCGCACTCCCTATAACTGATATTACTATAAAGAATATTACTGTTTGAGTTTAACAAGAAATGCTCTGCCCCCAGGTACTGAAAAATAAATTAATAAAGTACTAAATGGATTTATATAATAATTTAAGTTAATAAGAGTAATAATTTCAATTAATACATTTATAAGTTCATTGAAAGATAAAAATTCTGAGTTTGATTTTCAATGTCTGAAGATGTAAGCAATAGCATTACATTTGTCAACTTCCCAGGCATAAAGTTTGCTGGCTGGGGTTAAAAGTTTGGTGTTACATGACTCTCTACTCAGGGTTTGGTTTCCACATCTAAATCCAGACAAAATTTACTATTTCATTTAGTAGGAAACCAGAAAATATTTGTAATTACTTAAACATATTCTTCTTCTTACACTTCATATTATTAATATACATCACTTCTCACATCAAATAACCATAATATTACTTTCTTACTTAATCAGGACAATAACCAAAACATGATTTCTATCAATTATTTACTTGTGAAGGTATAAAGAATTATTACACTACTCTAGATTTAAAATCAACATCGTGGAATTTTAATTCCACATTATTATTTTTAATAGCGAAACCTTGAAAATCTGTATGTCGTAGCCTGGGGGCCGATTTGAATTAAAATTATATTCTGCTCATCTACAAGAGACTACATTCCCAACGCTGTGCGTAGACTTCTCCTGCAATGCACGCAAGCTGAAAAAAAGGGGAAAAGTATCATGATAGTAATGTAAAATAGACTATTCACTTCGCATGTGGATTAACAATAATCAATTTAAAAGAGGTCTCCACAAATTTTATTGAGGAGCGCAGCGAAGGACATTGATTTTTATAGTGTAATAATTTCAACTTATACAAATGTTAATGGTGTTTGTGTAAAATTTAACGTCGCCAAAACCACACAAAATATTTTCAAACGTTTCAATAGTTGTAATAGATATCAATAACAATAGAATATATCATAGATAACTGATACGTTTGAAATTTGTTATTTTAAACCGTGAATTTCGATTTAAAGAAACACTCCTGTTTATTTGATACACCCTGTTTTGCTCATGCAGCATGCAGTTAGATTTTAGAGTTTTAGTTTTAAATACGCAAGCTGACTCTGATAATATTTCCGCTTTGTTTCAAATGTAATTAACATTTACAGCAACACTATGGAAATATTATTAACTCCTCATCCGCTGAGCAATGTGTGGGGGTAAGCCACCCTTTGCCACCGCCACATCACCCGACTGAGGCATGTAGTGTACCCAATCCGCACACCTCCTATTTATTGCCCTCACATTGAACCCTCATCACACTGTCATTAAACAGCTGTCACCCCCAAGCTGTAGCAAATTCTCACATGTACAATATCGAATTCTCGCAATGCCGAATCAGCGCAACCGTTTCAGACAACTTTGTGAAACATAATGAAAAATTGATTGGTATCCTTTGAGAAGCAAGGGCTTTTACAGTGGTAGAACACAATATCATCGTAAAAGAACAAAGGTGTTTCACTGCTGGTGAATAGCATCACAATAAGTTATAAAACATATCACACTGAAGGTATTTCATTTTCCATGAAAAAATACTCTTGGGAATAACGTGTAGAACAAATTCTTTGATTTATTCAAAATTTTATTATTAAGCCGCGTCTGCACTGGCCGAACATTCGTGGCGAACTTGTTCGGCGAACACAAAAATCAACAAACATTCTTAACGAACAATTAACAGGCCATATGATTTACATTCTAAAAGGTTAGCAACGAACAAACAAAAGTTCGGAAGAACTTTGTTCGGCGAACATGTTCGGCGAACATGTTCGGCCAGTGCGGACGCGGCTTAAGTCATTATTATTAGTTTTTTTTACTAGGAACAAACTTGAATTCATTACACTTAAATTACAAAAACCGAAATAATAAAAAAAAATCAACCTAACTATTTACATTTACAACATACTTTATAATCAAGCATTTCGGTGTTGTAAGAAATTTGCGTTATATTTAAGTTATAAATGGTATGTTCGGACTCTGTATTGCTAATTCTATTTTGAAATATAAAACTAAATTATTATATGACATTGGCAAATCAAGAATGAATAACAAACGTCTACAACACAAAAAAACTAAGTTAAGGTTTTAAAAAAGTAAATTTTAGAAGGTTCATTAATTTTAGCAGAGAGGTTATTATAGTAACGTCTTTTTTATTACTGTCCATTGTTCAAAGCCCAGAGAATTTTCAGGACAATGAAAGGGGTTAAGCTCACTCACAATGTACATAGAATCAAGCTGGGCATGATTTTTAAACTTAAGTCTGTTTAAAGAAATTTCTCTTGAGCAATGGCCTTAATAGCTTATATGATATAAGACTCAAATCAAAAACCGTTCATGTAAATCTCTAACACAATACCTACCTTTCACTACTACCTTTTCACTACTACATCTTAGCAGTAATTTAGGTACTTTTAAATTAAATTCATCGCTAAACTGAAAACTTGAGCTTAGCATGTGAGTGCACAATGTACATACTAACTTCCAGCTCCTGCTTGCCATTCATTGAGTTATCTACATATCAAAGGCTCCATCAGACGTTACTTACTGAGTGGCCAAACATGCAAGCAGAGAATGGCTAGCCTTACAAATTATACCCTAACAATAACAACATTTTAATTCATTTCATATTTAAAATTAGAATATATATAAGCACAAATTGTTTTTGTGAAAAATATATATATATTTTTTTAAGGTGTGTAGGCCCTAAGGGTGGTCTGAGACACCCGGTATATACAGATTAGATGCACAAAGGATTGTATCACAGGCACTCTTAACACTTTTAACATTTTAAAACATTTAGGCCTACATATTATTTGATATTGTTTTATTTCCTTTTAAAATTAAACCTTTTAAAATAAAAAAAATTTTTCACAAAAACAATTTGTGCTTTTATAGGTAAACTGGTTACGCTCTATTAACTGACGCTAATTTTAATGTACAGGGTGCACCAGAAGTAACCTATCCAGACTGGAAGTCACTAATAAATACAAACCCCCTCTTTTTATGACATTTTTTGAATCTATACGTAATTTTAAGACAACTTTACAATTTAATCTGTACTCCTAATCCTAGCGGTTTAGGAAATAATTGTGGTTAAAATTTGGTTTTTCCCCATAAGAATAACATGGAAAAAAATTATTCACATCTATTATCCCTGAAAATTTTACGTAAAACAGAACTGTCCAAACCAAACATTAAAATGTCTTAGAACCTCATTTTAAATAATATTCTATCGTAAAATATCGATGATCACATAATTAATTTGACTTTTCTTTAAAGTTGTTTTTTTTTTTTATATAGAAAATGAAATAATTTATTACAAGACTAATAGTTTATGATGGAAAATATTTAAAATGAGAGTCTAAAACATTTTGGTGCTGGGACATGTTTGTTTAATTGAAGATGTTCAGAGATAGTGGAGTTAAAATTTGTTACACGTTATTCTTATGGAAAATTATAAAATTTTAATCGCCATTTTCTCCAAAACCGTTATTATGGGATACAAATTAAATTTTAAAGTTGTCTTAAAATTAGGTGTGGATTTCAAATGTCATAAAAAAAGTGGTTTTGCATTAAAAATTAGTAAAATTGTATTTACAACTTCCTGTCGGAATAGGTGACTGGTATACCCTGTACATTTAAATTAATATTAATCAATAGAGCGTTACTGGTTTACTCATAATATGGCACTATTGGTTTTTGTTACAAAATAATTATTTAAATTTTAAAAGGCGTGTACAGATGGTATGGGACACCAGGTATAAAGGAAGTTGGGTTTTGAATGTAAGATTTAACACAAGTTGTTTAAGCATTCCCAGAAGTCAAAACCCCTGCAACCACATAGGCTACTTGTCGTCCCAATCTCTATAGGGCTCCGCCCCACACATTTTCAAAATTACCATTCTATTCTTATGAAAGCAATATTTTAGTGATGAAAACATAATTTAATTATTAGACATATTAATTTATAAACAGCTGTTCTCATTTAAAGTATTGAGGGTAGACTGGTGATAAAAACTAAATTACTTTAGGTGAGTGAGTGTATGGAACAAGCTAAAATTGTGGCTTCGAGTGAGCGTAGTGAAAGAGCTCACCCAAATTTTTTCCCATTTATGGTATTGAGGAAAGATTGGTAATAAAAACCAAACTAACTTGCACTTTGAGGCGAGTGAGTATTGAAGGAGATCACCGTTATTGTTCTCATTTAAAGTATCGAGGGAAGATTGGTAATAAAATACCAAAGGACTTGTGGTGAGTGGGCGCAGCGAACGAGCTAAACCTGACTGCAAGTGACCTTAGCAAACGAGCTCACCTGAAGGCAGTGGCGGCTCGCCCCTAAGGACTCCCGGACGCCGCCCCCCCCCCCCCCCCAACGCATTGATTAAAAAATATAAATAAATAATTTAACAAAAATAATATTATGAGTATATTTAACAGAATGACAATTGTATAGGTCATAAGTTGAAGATAGAAACAGATCGTACCGAAATAAATCCAAAATCGAAGACGATTGTGTGTCAATTCCATCGCGGCCGGCCGGTGCCGGAGCGGCGGACGCCGGCTACGGCGTCCTAGCGCTCTTGTAAAATCAAATGGGGACGCGCATACGCGCGTCTCACTCACACAGGCACACACAACGGCTGCTAATGCAGCGCTCTGCCCGGCGCCCTAGATTGCGCGCGCAACTGCTCCAGCCACTGCTACCAACCGAGCAGTGCCAAAAATGTGACTGTCAGTTCCCTTGCGATTCAGTCGTCCGTCTGGGTTCTGTTGTGCGTAATGTTGATGTAATGTTGTGTTGTGATGAAATAGTGAATTAATTAGATTTGTGTAGAAAGGTAAATGAGTGATAGTGAAATGGGTGACGTTGGAGATGAGCAACATTTACACCAGGTAAATCGTATATAGTAGGTAATAGAATGAATAAAAAAACATTGAATATTACAATTACTTTGAGGAATTCGGGGCCTCCTATGCCCAATTTAGCTATTAATCAAATACAAAATCTAACAAAAAAAAATCGTTTCAATCAAAAGTGTTTAGAAATTTATACAATTTGGCCAATTGGCTCTGTGGCTGTGATGTTAAAAACTCGTTTTTATTTTACACTTGCTTGATAATATGGGTTCAGGATCGCGCCTTAAACTGTTGGTAGTATTCCAGACATTAAACACTTGAATGGCAAAGTTAATAAATATAAAATGAATGACAAACACATTAAATGCGTGTATAGAATTTGAATTAGGCCTACTTGGAAGGATCGACATTCGATTTGCGACATTAAATGTATAGGTCTACAAAATGTTTTGAGATGCAGATGCAGATTTTCTTTTTTGCTGGATTTCGTTTAGCAAAATACTCCCACATTGTGATGTGTCCTTTACAATCAATTTCAACATAAAACAATTGTTTGTATTAAGGCGTTCAAGTGCGATAACGAATTCAAAACTGAAGTAAAAATATATAAACTCTCCTGAACTGGATCAATCCAGTGTGAACAATAGCGTACCTGAACCCACACGTAAACGCGGTTTGAAGACCGGAAACATATTGTCGCAAAGGAAGTGTGTGGACATCTTAACATCCGGGTTAGGCGACCGCTTTCAATTCCTAAAAAACTTGTCCGTGGAAAAACTATTTTAGCCTGATTTGTTTCCTGATTTCAAAAACAAATGTCACGAAAAAGAAGTAGGCCTATGCACTGAAACGGATTCATATCAACTGAATAAAATTGTAACAATTTTTTGTACTTAAAAAAAGTCAGTTGTACATAACTGATAACTCTGCAGTTATCAGTTATGTACAACAGAGATGACTTTTCGTCAGCAATTGTGATTCAAATTTTTATATTGCAATTCAATTCAACTTTGCGACCAAATTGTTCCTGTTTGATGGAGTAACTATATTTATTGACCGAGACATAACCGTTTTTTCTGAAGCAGACATTACTTATCGTCACTGGCGTAAATATAAATAATATAGGCCTAATGATAAGAGCCCCCCCGCCGTCTCTGACCACCGGCCGCCACTGCCTGAAGGGCAAAAGATTCCTCGATTTAGCATTGAAAATTGAGTGCACCTTTGAAAAGCACTTGTAATTGAGTTTGTTTTAAATAAAAAATTCCATAAAATTTTTTTAAATAATAAGGAAGAACTCAGCTGATAAATTATTGCAATATGGTAAAAGTACAGCCCAGGTAAAATAATTAATTAGAATCGTTCATTTAATGAGTCTTGTTACATGTGGACTATCTCACAATAAAATAAAAATTCCAGTCTACATTTAAGTCAATTTTTTATATGAAAAAATGGTAAACCCTAAACCCTATCTGTATTTCACACTAATCATCGTATAACTGTGGTACCCGGAAGATGAGAAATGTGAATTAAGAGAATTCAATCTTCCTAACAATAGATAAAATCCATAAGGCTGCAATAATAGTCGCTATCTAGGGCTACAGGATCATCACAAAGGCACACATCTACTCAAACCACCGTATTCCCTGGGGAATGGTTTAACTATAAATTAATTTTAAGTCCTCGTACAGAAGCAAGCACTTATAACTAGAATAATGGTTAACTCTTAAGGTAAGAGATACCTGAGGTAACTTGTATGTACAAATTAGAGTCTAATGAAAAACTTTATACAGGAATCAGGATATAGAAGGTATTATGGTTGGTGGTCAATTTAACTCATGCAGTGTAATAACACTCACATGTTAACAACAATATTCAACAAAGCATCACGTTTAAAGATGTTAAAGAATCGTTTATATCGTTATATATAGTCTACTAATTTTATTAATGAGTTATAATTGGGATGAATATTAATTACGGTATATTAAATGTTTTGCTTTAATCTCTAAGTTTATTTAAAATTATTGTTTTTAATTTTTATTTTATTCTAAAGCAATAGGTTAACCATTATTACGTTCCAACACAGTACGATCCTCCCTCTCTCTTAAGTTGGTGTAGTTGTAGATCCTAACGTATTCAGCGAAGTTCGATGATAACTTAGTAATACCAAGTCAACCGAAACTTATTGACTACCAAATGTAATGCAAGTGTCTAATGACTGAATGCTGCTTATGTATTGGTGCTAAAGGATGTCAACTGTAAAATCATTTACTTATTTCTATAAAACTCACAAATTGTTTTGGCAACTATTTTTTATGGTGTTTTTTTAAATGTCCATGTATTTTTAAGACATTTTTATTCTTTGACATTTTTCTCTAAACCAAACGGTTAGGGAGAAACAGGTAATTAAATTTCATTTTTATTTCCATAAGAATAAATATCAAAGGGAAAATGTTTCTGCCCTTATCTCCGAAACCATTCAGGAAAATAAAAAGTACTCAAGCATAAAAATGTTTTAAAATTATGTTTCAAGAACATTTCACTCATAAAAATTATTATTTACCATAAGTAGTGGGGTTTGCCCACTCCTGGTCCAGGTCAAGGTCAGCGGTTGTAACTGTTGTAGGGGTAGTAGCGGCTGGGGGTTTTCTTTGACAGTGATGGGTGGGTTTGGGAAGTGGGTCAAGGTCATCTGGAGGGGTTTTTAAAAAAGGTGAGCCCCGAGGGGTTAGATTGAAGGTGGGTAAAAATTTATTTAATCAAAGAAAAGTAGTGGTTTTATTTGAGGAAGCGTTGGAGTGTTGTTTACTGGCGATGGAGTGGTAGATGCCAAAGGTGATAGCGATGAGAAGATAAAAACATACTATCCACAGTACGCATTTGAATAGTCGTAAAAGCTGAATCATTTCTTGTTGATTCTTTGTTTCTAATTGTAGTCTGTTGATTTCGAGTTTGAGTTTATCCTCTTCCAATTGTGACGTAAATGAAAAATCATCCATCATCTTCGTGTATTAAATGTATGCAGGTAAAAATTGGAGCGGTGTTGATGGCGAGAAAGTTGGCGATGAAATGAAAAAACAGAGATAGAAACAGGTTATATATTACTGTAAAAATAGTGGGGGGTAAAGAAAATAATTGTAGTCGACTAAACATCATTATTAGCTGTGTCGGGTGTTGCAGCTTTGGAAGATGGAAGACTATTATCTGGCAGCTGTAAAACTTCGATGTCTTCGCTTTCCATGTTTTCGTAATCAGAAGAATTGTAGGAAACTTCCACAGTGATAGTAATGGTGTTATTTGGAGTGTTTATTAGATCACTTAAAATTTGAAAAATATTTTGTAAGTCTTCCTGTGATTGAATAAGAAAAGTACATTTACTTGTTGTTAAAGGAGAGGAGCTCATTGTTCGGAAGTTGGCAAACAAATGGTGAGCGATGGTCAGAGGGTCGCTTATATGTGGGCAAAGGTGGTGGAGGGGGAAGTAGAGGGGTGGGGGTGGTAGAGTGGTGGGGGAAGGATGATATAATCATATGCGAACCGGCGGCCAGAGCATTTTGCCGCAAAATCCCATTTGGGTAGGTTATGGGTGGTGTGTAGAAATAAGTATTAGCTGTAATATAAATTAGAAACACTAATAATTTTTATAAATTAAATATTAAATTTATATTTAACCAGAGCTTGCATTTCTTGTTCCTCGTCGTTTAATTCAACAATTTTAACACTATTAGTTGTCTGTTCCTCTTCCTCTGCACTTTGCGACGATGAAGACATGGAGGTGGCAGAAGAAGATGATGAGGATGAAAATATTTTGGTAGGATTGATGTATTGCACTGTGATGTTGATCCATCTTAAAGGATAGTTATCAATGAGTGTGAGTAAGTTTTGGAATAGGGCTTCCATCTCTTCTCTGTCGGTAACTAAATGTTGAAAGGAAATGAATTTATCATCCATGTTGTTGTCAGTGCGAGTAATGAAATAAGAATGAGAAGCGTATCGAATGATCCGTAGAATATATGTTGTAAAAAATAAGTGGTGGGGGTAATCTCAAGGTCAATCAAATGGAATTTTAAAAAAGGGCTGCAGTCAGTGATTACAGCTATACATCTGAAGCTTCAACAGGATCAGTAGACCAATCAGATCTGTACTTGCACGCATTTATGATGCATGTACAAAAGTCGTCTTTATAACATGCATTACACTCTCGGCAATTAACAATTTTTTCTGGATGAAATTTGATACATCTCTGGGGACAGCAAGTGTGGAAGTATCTTGATTTATAAATCTTGAAGGTTCGCAATTCTGGTGGTGGTAGTTGTTTTGTCTTGCATTTGCAGTAACAAGATCCGAAGAATTCACATTTTCTACAAGCTAATCCGTCTACCATCCATCTTCCTATATCGGTACATTTTTGTTCACAACAATAGCGTGGTTTGTATTTGTCTTTCTTGTTTTCCATGTTGACGCTTCTAAGTTTAGCTAAGAAATGAAGGTGTATAGTGTAGGATAGTGTGTTTTATAGACTAGAAAAAGTGGTGGGGGTAATCTCAAGGTCATCCAAATGGAGTTTTAAAAAAGAACATCTTACAAGTGTAAGATGTATTTATTTAAGATAGTGAGTTTTCATTCTCTTTTTCTTTCTTTATATCTTGTTTGTATTTTTCTTTTTCTTCTTTAGCCATAGCAATGAGATCTTCAGTGGATAGTGGATGTACTTCAGGAAATTTTAGAATTAATTTTGGTTGGAATCCTTCTTTAGTCAATACTTGAAGATCGGACGTCATTTGTTCTACACTTTGATAGTCTTTTCCGTAGATTTTTCCATTGAATTCAATCATCATTCTGTACAACATGGTAGTGGTAGTTGTTTTCGCTGCGTCAGTTGGGAAGCAAATGATGATTCTGTTTAGGTTACGCGTTCCTTTTATAGATGCCACAGCGACCACTCAATATTATTCAACATCAGTAATATTTCTGGAACTTAACATTACTTTGAGTAGATGGTGTTGTAGTTGAAGGTTGTGTGGAAACAAATACTTCTTCATTGCAGAATTTTTGTTTAGGAAACATCCTCATGTTGTTAGCGTAAACATCAATATTTAAACGATAACCACCGGCAAGTAACACTCGCAATTCATTAGTAAAATCGTCGAGTTCTTCAAAAGTTGTGATGGTGGTAGTATCATATGATGCACACTTAACCTTAAGAGACATGTTGTTATTTGTAATAACTGGAGAGCCAACAGAGATGTGTACGGCACGAAAGGTAGTCGTAGACTGATGAGATCCTCAAGAAAATTACGGCCTTTATATACCCTCAAAACTAGGTCAAGGTCACCCAAACGTGTTTTTAAAAAAGCAACATATCGATAGTGCAGAAACACTATCGATATGTTGCCTTTTTTATTTTTTTTTTCATTTTTATTTTTTATTTATTTATAATCAGTTACATACATGTACAACAGTATATATAAACTACAGATTAGTTGCTAGTAGGCATAACATGAAGTGTAAGTTCAGTAGAGTTGCTTCCACTAGGACCGTGAGCTGCTAAGTAGAGTGCGCCGGGGTGAATCAGTCGTAAATCTTCATTCTGCAGCAGTTGAACGAAGCGTTTGGGAAGAAATACTTGAAATTTTGGTTCATCACCAGGTGTGTAGGGTGCTTCACTTAATGTACAATTGATAGCGTCTCCAATTGATGTTTCCATTTTCTTAATAGTGTGAATAATATAATGTTTCTCTTCCTTCAATTCTGAACATTTTTTTGTCGGTAGTATAGTAGATTTAGAATGTTTGTTGAATTGATCAACAAGCGATTGTAGAAAATTTTGTGACGCCATTATCTTCTTCTTGCTATTGTTCGTCTTCTTCTTCTTGTGTTTGCGTGTTAGAGGTGTTGACTCCCCGGAGGTTCGAGTAATACTGATGCATTGTCATAGTGCCGCTCTCGCTTTTATACCCTTCGTTTCCCCCACCACTTTGCTGTAGATAGACATTCAAACGATATGCGTTTTTTAAAGCACATTGAGACTGTTGATGTTTAAAGTTTTTAGATGAAATACAGATGTTATCAAAGTAGCAATAAAAATCTTTCTCCATTTGCACATTTATTACTTCATGGTTTGTATATGTTTGTATCCAATTTGCTTTTTCCAATCCTCTTGTAAAAATAGTTTTGAACTTTTTGCAGAAATGATTCATAATGTGTGGCATCATATTGTAGGTTATAAAACCTTCATCCCATCTTAGATTATGAAAATGTTTCATCAACCATTTGTTTGTTACTTTAGCTTTGGTTGTTAATCTGTTGAATGGTAAAGGAGGCATAAATAAAAAGTGATAAACAACAGATGTTATCATATCTAGTACCACTAACTCTTTAATTATAAAATTTCCATCATTACCACGGAATGCTTGAAACTCTATGATACCTTGCTTTACTTCCATTAATTCTATCTTCTTAGAGAATGAAACTTGTTTATCCATGATGACGTTCAGTAGGCAACTGGTATGTTAATCCAGATTGACAACCTTTTATACCCCCAATATTCTTCTTTTTACTTACAATATTCTTTATTTGTTCAATTTGTTGCCGATTGTTGATTGTTGAAACTTGATTCGTTTTCCTTGGTTTCTTGCTTTTCTTCATCTAAATTAAAGTTGGTTTGATAGTGGTGTAACTGTCTCCACATATCTACTTCATGTGGTATCCTATTGAAGATTGAAGTATCTACTGGACCATATAGGATTGGAACATATGGTTGTTTATCCAATGCATCAATTAAATAGTCTTTGATAATTGCACTTGAGAATATTAGCTGTTTTAAATATCTTGTTATAGGACCAGTAGCACAAGTTAAAGTGTAAAACTCTTCTTTAGTCAAATGTATTTTTATATTATATTTAGTTAAATCTCTAAATCGAACTAGTTGTTGACCACGTTGTTTAACAATATCGATTTCAATATTTGATTCCAACAAACCTAGTTTTGTTTTTCTTCCAAATGTATTGTTACTCAGATAACATTCCAAAAGATGTATATGTTTCATAAAAGATTCCCAAGAAGTTTCAGTGAAGGTTACCATTTTAGATCCATGATTTAAAATAACAGTAGGAGAGTAATCCAATGATTTCATCACTCCAGCAGATACAGTCTTTGTCATACAAGAAGAAATAGGATAAAATATTCGAAGAAATACTTCCGTTAAGATGTTGGTGGAAATGTTATCTTCAATTTTTCTTTTCTTTGTTTCTTTTTCAACTTCCTCTTCTTCTGTCTTCTTATGTTTAAACTTGAGGAACTCATCCATTTCCTGTTCAACTTGTCTTTCTATATCCAAACTATTGTCAGCCATAAAAGGTGTAGTTTCTTCATTAGCAGTTGATGTAGTAGAACTCATCTTGCGGACGATGTTACCCATACGACAATCAAAGATGAAATGAATTTCCAGCTCTTTTTTCTCGCTTTTATACTCGCAGATGACCTAGATATTGTTGATTTTTTGTAAAAACCTTACAAATTGTGCAGATGTTGTATTAATCCTTCTTAAAGTACATTCTTCACGATTCCTGTTAGAGGTGTGTAAGTAACTATTTTGTCATGTAGAATTAAACAGTATGCTGAAGTTCCATCTGGTATTTTATCTTCAAATTCCATTTCAACTTTTATATCTACACTTGAAGATTTTACAGATTCATTTTGTTTTGAACAATCGATTACAACAATTGGAGCTTTTGAATAAAATTGTTCTGGTGATAAAAGTGGTGTATTCGTCTTACCATAATATGATGATTGAAATCTTGCATACATGTCATATAGAATGGAATAACGTTTCTTGTCAAATGAAACATTTAAACTGTCATATGGAAAGAACTGAGAGTTTAAAAAAACTTTGCAATTCTTTATCTTGCAATGGTCAAATTGACCAGCGTGCGCGGTTATAACATCTTTTCGTTTAGTCTGAAAACCGACTATTATGTACCTTGCCCGTTCTAAATAAGTAGAGGTTTTAACAGTCCATGTTTGTCTTTCTGTTTGAGGCAATATGGGGTATTCATGAAATTCCCAACTCCTAAATGGTATTACAATATCACGGTCAGATTTTAATTTTTTTCAATAATATTACTCGATGTTCATCTGCCAATCTGACATGAGGTACTCTCCATACAACTTTATCCAATTGAAGTTGCCATTCCAAATCGGCATCTTTAGTTCCACTTGGCGCTTGTATTACATCCTTATTTGTTGAAGATCTGAGCAGTACCAGTTCTTGCTTTACATTTATTATTATTCTCTTGTAATCTTCTGCGAATCCCAAAAGCAATCGTAAAGGTACATTAAAATCAAAGTAACCTTTTGAATTAGGAGTAATAGTGTCTTTATCAGGAGTCACCCATCCAGCCGAGATTAAAGAATTTTTTTCATGGGGTGTTATTGAAGTCAATCCTTTTAAAGTTGTTGATATACCAACTTTTTTTGTTGAATCAATTGTTACTCCAGATATCTCATATCTAATTTCATCAAACAGATATGCCATAGGGTTATTTATAAAAGGAACAGTTGAACCAGATTTTCCATCCAATGTTGTTACTCTTCCTTCGATATATAAATAACTTTCACATGGTAATGTGTAGATATCTTGTTGTTGAATGGGAATTCTTATTTCATCATTATTATTTAATTTTGATGAAGTGTAAGGGTTGTGAGTGTGATATTCCTTCTCCCATAGGGTTTCGTCGAATGTCGGTCCTTGCGCTATATCCAGTATATCCATGGTTGGCAAGTTTTAGTCCGATCTTTTGTAGGAAGCGTATGTTGTCCGGTGTTAACCCGTCGAATGTTGAGGAGCTACTGAGCTCCCGACTCTTCCGTTGTGGTTTAAATGATAATCCCATGTTGACTTTATGTTGCCGCTCTGATATGTAACCGTATAGTTATTGTTTCTCCTCTAAAGTCAACACTAATACCGTCTTGATCCAATATGTTCAGTACGATGTCTGAAATGAAACTGGTGTTTAACGGTAGGTATATCAGGTTTTGTGGCTTCTCAACTATTTTAAAACCAGGAGCTACTGTCGGGTAAAATGTGTGTAATATATGTTGATTTACTCCATCTCTATATGATCCGTGTATAATATTACACGTTACATCAATACTGTTCACCTTTAATATTGTTACTGTTGTATCGCCAGTATAATCATTTCCAGGAGCTAAAATTCCTTTCTTCTTTGAAAATCCGAGCAAATTGCCGATTGAGTGGTCTAAGCTAAAATCTATATAATACTTTGAAGTTATTTCTGCTTTTAATGTATTATTATTACCTTTTATAGAAATATTTTCTTCTCCAAGTTTCTTTTGTAATACTTGGTTTATATCGTCTATTTCATATGCTCCTGTAGATAATGGAATTATTTTTAATTGTGAATAATTTCCTTTTTCATCTTTACTCTCATAATAATGTAGTAAATTATTTTTTCCTTCTGTAACATTGGGAATTGAATTGTATGTAGTCAAATCCAATAATGCTGCTTCCCATAGTTTATCCGTAGATAAACGTAACGCTGGGAAAAGTGTACTTTTCAATGTTGACGAATTTCCACTCAGCGATACTGTATACGATGACATCTTAAAGCTGACTGACGCTCTTCGCTAGGAACTCTAAACATAAATGTCCGCATATTTCCGTATTGCTAGGTTGCTCTCTTTTGTAGTTGTAGAATATATTCTTGGAGTCCCGAAAATAATGTTGAAGTTCTTTTGGTGGCGGTAAATTTCCAAAACTATCAAAGTAGTAAACATTTTCTCCAAGTTTTTTATAACATACCCAATGAGTACCTGGTCCATAATTAGAGTCTAAATTTACTATTCCAGTTTCATTTTTCCACACTCTATTTGGTAATGTATCTTTCATAAAAACTCCTCTGAAGAATGGTATTCTTAAACATTTCACATATTTTGACAATTGATAGTTTGTTAATGCTTCATTTGGAATTATCAATTTATTTTTCTCATTTAATACACACGGTACGGTCTTAAGTAAAGACCCGATCCGTTTTTTACCATTGACCATATGGATGTTTTCTTGACTTTCCTTTTAGGGTTAGTGCGACGTCTTCTTTTGATGTTCCCGCCTCTTTTTGCAGCTTCTTTTTTACTAGGTTTTTTCCCGCGTCGTCTTCCACCACCAAACTTAGCTTTCGTCTTCATGGCTGTTGTCACTGCCCAAGCTGCTGCTTTTTCCGCAATACTGGCGTCACTTGATTTAACCCTTTGCCAAGCTTTTTCCGCTAGCGCTCTATCCGCTATTGATCTATTTGTTGAATCTGCAAACTTGGAATACGCTATATCGTGTTCTTTGCAAGCTTGATCTAATTTATTAATTCCAGGATCTCCTCTTGCTAAACGTTTTGCCAACTTAGTTCCGGGTCCACAATATTGATAGCCTCCGGGCAGATGAAATTCGTATGGTAAAGCGTCTATTGCTCGATTTAGAACAGCACCAACAGGAATCCGTCTGAGCAGGGAAAACGCAGCTGATGTTATACCACGTCCTTTCTTAACGCTGTCTTGACGACGACTGAGCGGTGCGGTCTTCATTATGTCGTCTTATATAACCAGCGTGTTTACTCCACGAGCTGCTTTACATAAATGGATAACTCGTGCACAATGTTTTATATTTAAATATTTAATTATTCAAATTAATTATATACTGATTTATGATTCTATTTTTAATCCAAGCTTCTCGTTCATCGGGTTGAATCATCACATGACTCGTTGTACTAGCTATATGATTGTGGGTATCGATAAGTAAATTGCTCACTATTCTTATTAAACAATCTAAAGTTACAGCATCTTTCGGATGTTGAGGATCATGTAACTGCATAATACGTTTATCATTACACGTGTAAGCGGTCGAATCACTTTTCGATGTTGTTATGACTTGTCCAATAGTAGCAGCATCATTTAAATCTTCTCCTGGTAAAATATTAATTATTTTCTTCATCTTTGCATCATATTTGGTCCCAAAGTGTTTATCCCAAGTTATTGTTTGTCTCAATGTAACACAATCATCATCTTCATAACCAGGATAAATATTTTTTATTCTTCTATTACGACCATCATATGTACCTAATCTACCACCACTTGCAATTAATGTTTGTATCATTAAAGGTACATCCGAATCTTTTATACCAAATCTTCCATTTGTTATTGTTTTATGTCCCGCATCCCATTCATCATTTTTTCCTTGCATTAAATCAAACTTTTTATTTCCATGTATAAATGTATCTCCTCGCTTTAGCACGGCATCTTCATATTTTACAAAATTTGATGTCCCCCTTTTTAATTCTTTAGATAGTTGTTCCATAGTAACAGCATCTTTTGGTTGAGAACCGAACTTTACATTTGACAACACTTTCCCATGACAATCGATTTCATCATTATCTTGTAAAATACAGTTGTCCTTGATGTATTTCAGGTTTACAGCATCACCGTCTTCCTTTGGGTATCCAATGTCATTTATAATAAATTTATAAAAAGAAAATCCGCGTTGAGTCTTTTCCGGTATTATAGAATGTAAATATTCTTTATTAACTGAATCTTTATCATTTTTCGGATTTGCCACGTTGGTTATTCTATGATTCCCAGCATCAAATGTCTGTCCATCTTTTAAATTATTACCCCACTGCAATTTTAAAGTATTTAAAAGTTCAGATGATAAATACTCTTTATTAATTGCATCAGAACTGTCAGTTGGTTTACCAACATTAATTATTCTATGTGATTTGACATCGTAAGTATTTTTGTCTAATTTCAATGATGTTGAAGTTGCTTCTTTTACTGTCTTTAAATTCGCTCCATCAGTATCTTCTTCTGGGTCTTTAATAAATTTTAAACGTTTGTTACTCATATCATAGTCACCTTCAGGTGTTTGCGGCAATCCACTTCTTTTTCTGTTTTCTCCTCCTTGTACTCCTAGCCCGGAATACCGTCCGAACTTGTCGACGCTCATGATTGAACTGATCCATTGTATGGTCACAGCTCTCTTATATATCTGTGATAATTTATACAACTATTCCGCGATTTCGAAGTTCGTCAACTAAAGCCACCCATTCATTATTTAAACCTGTATGACCAGCTTCTATAGCTTCATGTAATAGTCTCATTCTATCAACCAATTTGTTTATATCATTATAGTAAATCACATTTGTATTATATAGGTTTTTCATTAAACCTTTACCAGACGTTGAAGATTCTCCTTTTTTCTTTTTACCATATTCATCCATAAGTGATAAGTCCATAAGTGATAAAGACTTCCTCTTTAGTGGTTTCTTCAAAGCGGGCGCAGTCCGTAATGTTGGTAGTTTTCTTAGGGGAAACAATCTTTTTATTACAACAGTATATTTAGTTGCGCGTGTTCTATTTATCATTGAATCTTTGGAGTAATTCTTCTTATGAGCATTAGTATTTTGCAAAATTTCTTTAAAAGTATTTAAATCTTGTAGTGTATATTTTATAGGTATATTTTTAAAAATCAGTTCAAATAATCCTTTTGTTCCTTTATATTTATGCTCACCAATAACAATGTCATCATCTTCAGTCAAATATACTTTTGAATCTCCTATTTTTAATTCATTTCCATCAATTCTCGCTCCATATACATGTGACTTGTGTAGTTTTGGGTTAGCTTTTATTTCATGTAACATCTTCATGATATACTTTCTTCCAAGAGGTCCTTGTTGCAATATATCACTACTTAATTTTGTTAGATTTGGAATTGATTGTTCTGCTTCAGGTATATGTTGTTCTTCTTCTTCTTCTTTTTGAACATTTATTTCTGGTTCTTCTTGTCTTGTTTCTTCTCCTTTTTGAGAAACTTCACTATCACTTGTGTAAGAATCATCATCTTCTTCCTTTTTTAAAGTCTTTACTTCAAATTTAGAAACAGGTAGTAAAACATCTCCTTCAAAATGAGGTTTACCAATTGTTTCTGTTATCTGTTTTAAAGGTTCTGTAATAGGCTTAAATGTAGTCTCCAGAAATTCTTCTCTTTCATTCAAACCCATTCTTAATGCTCGATTTTTAAGTCTAATCGAGTCACTCAGTGATTTTATTTCTTTTAATAGTTTTTCTTGGTTCACCATGTTTACGCAGCGAGGTCCAATCTATTACTAAACGTATCATCAATCGTTCAATGAATTAATACAAATTTATCCAATCCTATACGATATCTTCCATTTTTTATAGCTTCTTCTTTCATAATAACAAGAAATCCATATTTTTCAGCCCATGCTTTGCCACACATTTCTTTAAATTTATCAAATGACATGTCTGCATTCACATGATCATAATATATGTGCTTTAAATTTGTTTCATCTTGCTTAAAGATAATTAGTAGATTTGCATTATCTCTTATTAGTTGTTTTGGAATTTTACTGTAAGTTTGACCAATATAAATGCTATCAATATTGTAATGTCTTCCCATGGCAAAATAACTTCTAATAGTGTCGTGATTTTCACAAGATACATCATCAAATATAAATATAGAAAATGGTTTAGCCTCGTTTGGCTCCATTATAGTTTCACTAGCATTAAACTTGTAAAAATTAACTTCAGGCACACTTGCGAGTACCTTATCCAATAATTGGTATTTGGGTTGTTGCAAAGATTTGGAAAAGATATAAATGTTGTTGAAACGTAATCCCTTAGGATTTGTTATTAAATTAAAAACCACATTTGTCTTTCCACAATTTGATGGTCCAGTTATTAAACATCTTATTGTGTTTGGCAGTAATTCATCATGTTTTCCATGATTTAACTTGTCGTTGTCAACTGTTAACTCATCAATATTATCAATAAAAAATCGATCCTTTTGCTGCACAATCTCCATCTTGTGTAAAGGTTAAACATGTAATGACTTCATAAATTGCTACACTAAGTCTTTTGTAGGGATCCAAGAGTCTTCACTTTTATCAAATCCCAACCAACGTACTTTCACCTTATCCTTTTTTCTTTGTAAAATTTTTTCAACAAGATATACATCGCCAACTGATGATTTTAGCAATTCATGTCCGTAGAATCCACCTTCAAGCAATTCACCCTTGTTGTCCTTTAAAATGTAGGTTTCAGGTATTGTTGGTTGCACTTTATAGATTGTAAATACTTCATTAGTCCAGTTTGGCAGATACCTTTTGCTAAATACTCCTTTGTACTTACTTATACGAACTTTATCATCAACTTTAAATGTTTTGGGCTGCATTTTTTCACGTTTAGGAGTAGTATTATTTTTAATACGTTTTAATACCATTTTAGCATTGGCACTATTTACTTCATTAGGCTTCATACCAATGGTTCGATGATACTTATTGTTATATTCTTTTATAAGTTGTGGTAATATATCATACCAAATATATGATCCTCGTTTGGAAAATGTTTTATACATTGCTCCTTTTAACGTTCTGTTAAATCTTTCTATTATTGAAGCTTTAACTTCAGAATTTGTAGAATAATGATTTATTTTATACTTCTTCATTAAAGCTGCAAAGTCTTTGTTAAAATATTCTTTTCCATCATCAGTTTGTAGATGTTTGATGTTGAAATTATTTCTTAGTATAGCCATTTCCATAGCTTTTGTAACACTTTTACCAGTCTTGTCCTTTAGCGGTAAAGCATCAGCCACTTTAGTAAAACAGTCTATAATCGCTAAAATGTATTTGAATCCTTTATTTAATTTACTATGTGGTATCATTTCAATAAGATCGGCTTGGAAAAGATCATTCATTCCTTTTATAATTGTATTTCTTCTAGGAAATTTTCTTCTTGCCGGCTTATGAAGTTCATTTACAATCTTGTTCCTTAAATCTTCCATCTTCAGTTGTGTCTTCCACACCGCTTGTAAAAATACTGATCTCTAAAATGGTTTATCCTCTTTTATATGGTTAGATTATAGGTCAAGGCCATATTACATTGGTGTAAAAAAGAGGGAACATGACATTGAGCTTGTCATGTCCCCTCTTCTTTACGGAAAGGAAGAAGGTAAAGGACGAAGAATAGGTTTATTGGTCGATAGGGTATAAGGAGTAATGTCCAAATGGTAAAGTTTTTATATTATCTTCCAGGATGTACCTCTTATCATCCTTACAACTCAAAGCCCATTTGGTTTGCTTTACACTGAAGAGACGATGGTTGAAGCTTCTTATGGTGTTAAATGTTGCTGTTGTCTCAACATTTTCAAATAAGCATCTCTTGTATTCTTCAAACTGTACATTCTTCTTCAGGTATGAGGTTTTTATACCTTTGGCCTTCTTCACGATTTCATGTTCTCTTTTTTCATTTTTGTACAATTTAAATGAATACAATTTAGACATTAAAGCAACAACCTCTTCCATTGGCACGCTATTTGTTTCGTCTTTGAACTTTCCCAATACCTTTTTATTTTTACCATTGTCGTAGTTGGGATGGTCTTGTGGATAATCAGAAAAGTCAAAGTCGTTATTGTAGATAAAACAGCGTAGGTCTTCATACATATCTTCAGTTCTTATCCAATAAATAAAAGCGTCCGTATCCATGTATACAATGCCGATGTTTTCTCTTCCATAAAATTTAACCATCTTGTTGTAATGGAAGTCATACATGTGGGTCTTTGAAATATCTAGAATAGACATCCCCACATATAAAGGACGATCCATTGTAATTGAAATTTTGTTCATGGAAACAGCTACAAGATTTTCGTTGATTATTATGGATGATCCGAAGTTAGGTTTTTGTACCAGCTTTTGTAGTTTCACCGGATCACTAACTAGTTTCACATTCTTATGCTTTCTTTTGTTTTCCAGTGTCTTGCCAAATATCGCATTATTCATCAATTTAAAAAAGTCCTTTTGAAAATTAGATGTAGCTGCAGTTCTTCTTTTTGTGTTGTTGTCAATGTATGACTTTAACCAACAGGATTGAGAAAATTGTAAAGCTCTATTAATTTTTGTTATTCTCAATCCTAATTCTAGGGCTTGTTGTATTACCCAATAATGAGCAACATATCTTGATTTGTTGGTTAAAGTCATCATTAATTTAGGCCATCTGCCGGTTGGTGATATTTCCGTCTTAGCCAGTAGAGGTAAATCATAATGGTGGTCATGCAAATGTTCAGGGTACTCAATGTCTACATCCAAAATATAACCAGTGTCTCCATGTTTCGCTATATTCATGATGTTTCCAATAGAATCAGGGTCTACCCATTTGAAGTTGCCATATGGGAGAGGATTCGACATGGCCCATCCATAAAGGTTATTTGCATCAAAATAACCTAAATATGTACTTGGTTTTGATGCATCAAAATTGGGCAAATATTTGTTATTTGCTTTTACATGTCGTGTTACGCTTTGAGTTAGTCCCCCTCGAACACCTGATTCCAACATCAGCACCATGTCTATATCTGTAAGAAGTTGGAGTTTACATTTTGTTTCCTTTAACATTGCTTGCCAAGCTAGTCCAGGTGATGTACAAGAATGCAGAGGGTCTAATCCATATGCCTTAAAACATGTATTTCTAAACTCTTCCATTATATCACAAAGTAAAGTTACATCTAGTTTTACATAAAAGTCCGAATATTCTCCAAGTGTTTTAAATCCTAATTCATTCCATACTCTACACGCATGTTCATAATCTTCATGGGATATATCTGTGTCATATAGTTTACTTTTAAATTCTTCTTTTGGTGGAAGGGATGTTTCATTAAATCTTTCTAAGCTATCTATATAATCATACGGGAAAACACCTTTGCGAAGAACTAAATTAACCTTGTCATTACTTACAATCTTCTTGGTTTCTATTAAATCTTCTGTTCTCAGGTTTTCAGAAAGCTTCATTAAACTAGATGGCATAAAACGGTAAGAATCTAAAAACCGAAGCTTTATATTTCCAACTTTTTTAGTAAAACTTATAAACTTCTCCGTGGTTTCAGCTATGACATCAATTTCTCCATTATCTCTTCCTAATTCCGGAATGATAAAATGCGCATCATAACCACTAAGGTTATGTAATATTACAGGTATATTTGTAGGGATCTTGTAATTGATATTACAGCTGTTACATGCAGCACCTCTATAATACCCTGTTAGATGGTCATGATCATGAACCTTGTGATTTTCCACAGTAAATTCATTTCTACATAGATAACAATGAGTTGCATTTTCATGTTGAATCTCTTCTTCTTCATCCAAAGGTATCATCGGTATAATATCACTGTACAATCTTTCAACACTTTCCGCTATTATATACAACTGATCAAGGAATATTTTAGAAGCATTAACACCACGATAGACAATAGGTTTTGAAGTTAAATTAAATCTATTTAGATGTTCTTCAGAAAGAGTAGATTTAACCATTAAACAAAAACTGTTTGGATCATGTTTCTGATACTTAACACTTTTCCTTGCTACATCACCATCATTATTTTCAATAGGCACTAGTGTCGATTCAAAATCAGCATAGACAACAATGGGAATCCGATATTGATGGGAGATTTTCTCAAATTTTAACTCTGCTTTACTTGAACATGGTAAGATAATTTTTGCTTCATAATTGTTGTTACATAGTTTTTTATGCTCTTGTAACCATTCATTTCCTTCTCTTCTTTCTTCATGAAAATTAAAGCATCTTTTGCAAACTATCTTCTTATGTCTAGTTTTACATAGTTGATTACTTACAAGAGTTTCAAATTTTTTAATCCATACATAGTGGGAAACATCACCTGTTGTAAGTAGTAATAAGTCTGTATGATCTGGGAGTTCATTCTTCACCACACGCAATGGGTACACTTTATTCGAACCGTCTAAACCAAAAACATTAACAGATGTTCCAGGGTTTTGTTTTTCGAACTTTGGGATGTCCTTCAAAGCCACTGGGTAAGTCAATCCTTGGAAATTATATCTATATCTGTGTGTTTCATATTCTTCACTGGGTCTAACTGCATGGTTAGGTGGTACAAATTTTTCCGTCATTGCATATCTAAAACATTCCATATCTTCATTTTGAACATTTATACATGATTTGGTGTCTGAAATTTTCTTTGGGAGTGGAATATAACTGCTACCCCTTAATCCATAGCCGTGTTTATGAACTCTAATATCCATACCCTCAATACTAACCAAACTCCAACCAGATCCTCTTCCTTCATGTTCTTGAATTTTTGTTAATATTTCTTCCAAACAATCTTCAACTATTGAATTAATATCTGAACTTGCCATGATGGTCTGGTTTTTTGTCATGAATCCTCTTGGTGACATTTCTCCTTCTACATTAGTAAACATAGCATTTAATAATATGCCAAATTTAATAAAGTTTAGTCTTCCTAATTCTTCTGTGAGTGTTTTACTTACAATTGTTCTTACTTCTTTAAAAAACTGATCCAATTCCAAATTTTCATTTTGAATTTTGTGGTGCATTACTACTCTACCTTCTAAAGCAAATACTTTTAAACACGGTATTTCATTAGATGGTCCTGCTAATGGTTCTTCTTCTTGTTGTTCTTCTTTTGGTTCTTCTTCTTCATATAGTTTTAAATCTTTATATTCTGTTTCTGTTACATCTTCATTATTATTATGGAATAATTCTTTATGTATTTCTAGTAGAATATTATCATGAAAAGTTTCTGAGCAAATTTCACATTGATGCAATATTTCATTAGATGGTCCTGCTAATGGTTCTTCTTCTTGTTGTTCTTCTTTTGGTTCTTCTTCTTCATATAGTTTTAAATCTTCATGTTCTGTTTCTGTTACATCTTCATTATTATTATGAAATAATTCTTTATGTATTTCTAGTAGAATATTATCATGAAAAGTTTCTGAGCAAATTTCACATTGATGCATCGTGTTGATGTTTACTCTTTGAAATTTAGCACGGAAATGAAATGCTTCTCCCTTCTATTCCCTTTATATAATGCTTCCCCCACCACATTTGTAAGGTTTTTTTTTTTAGTGAAATGTTAGAATTAGTAGTTTAACACTAAAGCTGAAAAGTAATGATTAAAGCCTATATTTTCTTCCAATTGCAAATACTCCACATATGCCTCCGCCCACAGCCATAACAGATCTATGTTTCTCCAATATACACCAAAGGTGTGTCTATCATCTACCAAAATTGGAGATCCTATGTTTACTAATCTTCCATTTTCTATCCATGTCACAACTTCAATTAAAAACCTTCCTATAATATCCATTGGTGAATTTGGATCCACAAATATTCTTGTTACAACATTTTCACTTAACAAAGGCACTTCAATTTCTTCAATTTCTTCATCATTTTCTTCATCCACCTCCAATACTCCTTCAACTTTTGTACATTTGTTATAAAATATTGAAGCATCTTGGGGAGACATGTTCACTCTAGCTATTATAGGTGAAGAATGTTCTCAACACAAACCACACCACTCTTATATCACCATGTTATTGAGTGGGGTGGGGGTGTTTTTTTATGGTACAATTTTAGTAAAAGAAAATAATACAATTCTGTCTTGACCACAATATTGCTCTTAATTAGAGCTTTTCATTGATGTATGACTTGCC
The DNA here is from genome assembly GCA_030545055.2 of Neoaliturus tenellus. NCBI lineage: Eukaryota > Metazoa > Arthropoda > Insecta > Hemiptera > Cicadellidae > Neoaliturus > Neoaliturus tenellus. The sequence continues at coordinate 13,321,610 of CM061533.1, read as the reverse complement.
CTATTCCGGCAAACCATTCTTGAATTATTAGCCATTTTCTAATCCGAATTATTGTCCGGGGGGGGGGGGGGCTCGTCAAGTTCAAGGTCAAGGTCACCAAGGCCAAGTTCACTGTCGGGGGGGGGGGGACTAATTGTTATTTGGGGGGGGGGGGGTTAATTACCTTAATTTAGGTCAAGGTCACCAAAAAATAATAATGATCCAAAGTGATGGAGGCGGCCACGGCCGTCTCCACCACTCTGTTTGCCTAACACTTCCCCAAATCCCAACCCACTATAGTTACGTCTTACAAGGGATCCCAATTTTTGGCCCGCACGCACGTGGCGATCCAGTTTGGTGAGCTGTGATACGGGCGGTTCAGTCTCGGGCCCGAAGGCACTGGGCTTGACCATCCAATTATAATAGGGAGTCTGGAACAATTAATGCAAGACGCAACTCTAACCTCCCACCCTTAATCTAAACCCACCCAAATATGATTATTTCCTAACAAAATTAAACATTTTAAAGCAATAAAAAATATGCGCTACCTACGGCACAACGCGCATGTCCCACCCATATTTAATGAAGTTCAACAGAACTTCTATAATTTAAATTTAAATTTAATCTACCCTCCTAACAGCTAGCTGTGAAAGGTTATTAGTACACACACACACACACACAAATACAGAATAATTACATCAACACTCAACATTAAATGCATAAACACATTTTTTAAACATTAGCAATAATATAACACACCTTAATGCTAACATCGCAATGCGCAAATTAAAACTTAAAAATAACGCAACTTAAAACTAAAAAATAAATAACATTTTACACACACAGTCACACACAAAAAATATTAATATTAAAACCCTAACAGCAAGAGTAACTCAAATATATATCGGCCGCTTATATATTTGAGGTACCCTCTGAGTTCGGAACAACCATCGCGTCCGATGATTTGTTCCGAACTAACTCAGCGATAGTCGCCAAAAAGGTTCTCGGCTCACAAAGTGGTGGGGAGAGCCGTAGGGGTTTAAGGGGGATAGAACGTCCAACGTCAGTGGAAATTTCCAATGATCTATTCGTCACATGTAGGTCGCCGCTAATGCAGGTGGAGCGTTGTACCTTGCAATTAACGTTAGGCAACACCTGGTTTAATCCGCCGTTGAGCTTCACTGAGGCTTACCCCATCGCGTAACACCATAATTGTTGCCTGTTATTATCTGAGTAATGGCAGAAAATTATCTGTCCTCTTTTGCCACTTAACTATAGTTATTAAACTATTGGCAACATCAAAGCTAAATTGGTGTTATATAAATGTAACCACTATCAACCTAATTCATTTTGATAAGTGAAAGTGACGGGGGGGGGGGGGGGGGGGGTCAACACTTTTTTTCTTGGGGGGGGGGGGTCAAGTTCAACATAATTGCTATCTGTGCTTATATAAGCCGCAATGCGGTCGCGCGTCTGCCATTCACTCCCCAGGTACCGCAGCTGAAACAACTAATCTGTAAGTCTCTACCACCTAGTAATGTTACATATGCTTTGTTTTAACTTACACCTGTTAAGCTTGCTATTTTTTATGTAATTTATTTTTTCAACTATTTCTTAACATATAAAATACACTTTTATTTTATATATAATATATCAAATAATCTCACGTTACTATTTTTATTTTAGTTTATACTTATTATACAAGTGAACCCCTACAGAATAATTAACTAACTTCTGCTGCTAGACTAAACTACTTAGACTATAAACAGTTAACACCCATATATTAATATATAATTATTATACTGCAAGTTTTACCTGTACAAATGCTAGATGTAATTGCGATTAATCGTCTACAACGCAGTTCTTAAACCCTTATAAAATAATTGACTAACTTCTACCACTAGCGGTAATTTTTAAAAATTTTACAAAAATTTATTAACTATTTTTTCCCCCTACTAGAACCTTTCGCTACACTGCCACCCCGACAAAGAACTGAAATCTCCAAAGTTCTTCCCTTTTATCTCATTCTCTTAGGGGAGGGGGTTAGGGGGGTTCCCACAACCCTATATAAGCGGCATCGGTACCTTGCGCGTGCGCCATTATAATGGCAATAGGGCGACAGTAAACATCTATCCATAAGTCTCTTAAGACTATCAAACATTTTTTAACTTACTCTTATTACTCTAACATATGTTTGCGCTTATTATGCTAATTAGTCTCTATATATTCAGACACACTCGCGGGCACTAATCATATACTCGCTGAATTTTGGAGAGTACACATCTCCCCTTTGAATATTATTATGGATTCGCACACTTTACATTTAAAACTTTTGCGTACAAAACACATTTTACAGAAACAATCTAACTCCACAATTTCAAAACCGCATACTACTTTGAGTAAGCTTAAAAAATACTTCAGTTTTCACCCGTTGTACTTTGTAAAATCTAACCTTTGTAATACTTGTTCTACTGATCCTATTTTACACTCTGTCTTAACTGAAATGCTGAAATATCAAAATTTCAATCTTGTTACACCTATTGACAATCCTATCCAATTATTCTTATTCACTATATTACCAGGTTTATATGATCATTCTTCCTCAGACACATGTCTTGTTCTGCTCTATCAACTTGCACTGTAACCACCTAGGACCTCTCCTTTTTTGCAATTATGGACACACAGCGGGATTCACCCATACAGAGTAATAAAATAACTATTACTGCTACAAATAATGACAAAGCAATTCTTCAATCACTGACGAGTTTTTATTAAATAAATATATTTTAAAAACCCCCTCTGGATGACCTTGACCCACTTCCAAAACCCACCCATCACTGTCAAAGAAAACCCCCAGCCGCTACTACCCCTACAACAGTTACAACCGCTGACCTTGACCTGGACCAGGAGTGGGCAAACCCCATTAACTTGTTTCCAATATGGAGTTAAATTTTTTTTTAATTGGCGTTATTATGAAATAAATAGCATCAAAACATCAGTTGAAGACATTTTTATCCTTGTGTATTCTGAATGGTCTCGGAAATATGGGCAGATAAAGTTTGACCCATGTTATTCTTTTAAATGGAACTAAAAATGAATTTTAATTGCCTTTAGCTTCCTATCCGTTAGGTTTAGAGAAAAATGTTAAATAATAAAAATGTTTTAATATAACATGGACATTTCAAAATTACCATAAAATGTATGGTGTTCCGTAAGAAATTTTAAAGTTTTCTACCATATTGGAAAATGGCAGCCATTTACAAGACAATGGAATTCATATTTTTAATTGCCTTAAAAAAGTAAGTGATGTTCCCCTTTTAAAGTTTTTCTAAACCTCATGGTTTAGGATATGCCAATGATGGTACTATTAAGTTATTCACCCTGTGTAGTCAATATTAAAACTATTTATTTTAATTTTAAACTACGTTATCATTGACAAATATACTTATACTGTGGCTTATAAAGTTATAAATTTCTTATGTTATATTGTGAAATAGTTTAATTGTTCAACAAAGTAATTATATTAGAAAGTCGTATTTAAGTTATGTTTTGAAAAGCCTCTTCTCTGATTTAATAAGTCTTAAAAACTCTCATTTATGTTTCTGTGGTTGTATTCTTATCGGTGGCTTTCAAAGTTTTTATTGTGGATCATTCCTGGTACACGTGTATTTTTGAGTAGTTTTGTTGAACCTCCTTTTTCCCTTTGGAATATTGCATTTTAAGTTGCCTGTTGCCATGTTATTTTCAATCAAGAATCATATCAAACATGAATGTTTGCTTGATTATTTTACAGGTTTCTCCCACTTTTAAATTATTTTCTAAGTTTTCAAGGCCCACATGTTTTCCATTCCCTTTTTCTTAGAAATATGTTTCGAAATAAATTGTTCTAAGATGTTTAAGATGACTAATAAAATATACTTTAAAGTTTTTAATAAATGAATATCCATACAATTCTTAGAAAGCAAGAGAACCGTGATTTGTCTACTTTATTAATAAAATTTATCAGTTGTGCTTAGCAAAGCTTAGTATCATGGTACACATCGAGAGAACAAAACATCCTTATCCAACCAAACAATTGAACTGCAGATACTTAGTCTTTGAACATCCTCCGGCAAGTACCGAGTCTTGTCTGTACAAACTTGAAGTAACTGGGAAACTTAAGACTTGTCAGATATTATTACTTTTATCAACTCCCTTAGGAAACACTGATGGTTTATTTGTAGAATAACATTTCATTTATAAAATAGAATTGCAAGCCCCTACCTATTTTTAGAATGTGATATGATAGGTTATAAAATTAGTTCTTTTTTACTCAGATGTGTATATAGACTTCAAATCTGTGAAATGACAAAAAAATAATTGACTTGTTTTAAATGTGATTATTAAAATTCATATACTTCTAATTTAATATAGCAATTGGTATAAAGTAAAGATTTTGTATGCATCCTCATCCTTCCGTATCCCTATCTTTAACACATGTAGCCGTTTTGTTACACAACTCCAACCTTTTTTGTTGACAAATTTTACATTCGTATTTTTAAAATATGGTTTTAGATTTTATACATTTACGTTCCTAGAGCACCCAGAGAAATTAAATTTAGTTTTTTACTGCAACATTAACAAATAAAGGAGTTTTATGAATTTCAAGCAAAAACGGCCTGTGATACTAAAAGCATTAGTGTACATAGTCAATGCTTAAAGTTAGTATGACAGAAGAGCAAATATTGAAAACAAAATAGATACAATCGAACTGTAATATCAATCCACTTTGATAAATGTGAGATATTGCGCTACACAACTGGAAAGTAAGGGGAAAACGTTTGGAAGACAGAGAAATACTGTAGGAAGACAGAGAAATCACAACATGTAGAACACAGCAACAATGATGCTGCATTACAATACCCCCTACCGAACGGCTAAACATTTCGAATTGGCTATTAATTTTTATGATAAAAGGTTTTGCCCCTACAATAATGAATGTACAATCTTTATGTAACATTTCCGACTTTTATTCAGCATATATTCAATTTCTTTCATATTTTTTTGCTTAGTTATGCAATAAAATATTTTTGAATGCCACATATAACAAATGCTACACTACGCTTGCTGTTAAAAATCAATTGCATGTAATGTTTGGTATTTCCGTTCAAAACGCATATAAGAAACATTTTATTACTTCAATTCACCTTAAAAAACAAAACAAATATTATTCAAATAAATGATAAACAACAATCTGTACGATAGAATTGGAAACAAAACAAAACAAAAACTTCTACTATAGGGACTATGTGAAAAGACAATTCATAGTTATTTTAGTTTATAGTCATTGTCATTTTAGTTACTATTCATGGTGCAACAAGTTTTAATCAGACAGCATTACATCCAAAAGCCGTCTGCTTGAATTAAATTGTGTTTCCAAAAGAGAAATATTACGCTAAAGTAGTTTTATTGTGTGTGTACTTATCATAAGTTTGCATAATGACTGCGAAATAACAAATACTCGTTCCATATTCAATGCATTTATTTCATTTAGAGGAACTTAACTTAACACTTTATACTTACAACTAAAACTTAACAAATCAGGCAGGGCCTACTAACACAATTTTTAAAACATAATGAAAGTTACTTCACAATTCTTGAACCACTCACAATGGACGGATTTACAGGGTGTTTAGTAATAAGTGTTAAAAGATGTGTCAAAATATGGTAATGAGACCCATTTGAGGTTTCCAACTCCCACAGTATGGGAGTTAAAGATAAACTTTTTTCAAAATAATCGTTCTTATGATGGAAAACTGAAAATACTATGTCATAACATAATCTTTCGTTATCTTCAGTATCATTCCTGGAATAAAATTTAAAATAAGGAAAAGTCGTAGATATTGAGAAATTAGATGAACTTCTATGTGCGGGGATTATGAAAAGTGAAGTTTATTCCATTATTGTAAACCCTGAATTTGACTTATGAGAAAAATCTTTTGTGACTGCAAGGAAAGTGAAAGAAAAATTGACATTTGAAGTCGCAGTTGGCGGAAAAATGGGGGACGTTAAACCAAAACTGGAATTCAATTCTAAAGGTTGTTCCTAAGACCAAGTATTTCTCATTCATTGTGTTGTATTCGACCAAAGCATGTATCTTAGTTGAATTTAAGCGTGCGAGTGATTTTTAGATAAGTTATTTGTTTTTTTGAAATGAATAAAAGTTTGGAATAGTAAGTAAAATCCACAATTTCTAAGAAAACCAGTTTTTATCCTCACCATGTTTTTCCACAATGATGCTTTAATTTAATAGGGAAACTTGACAAAAGTTGAAGGTTGTTATACATCATTCTAAATCTTATTTAACGAGAAAGTTTTTAATAGACCTAATATTTGACACCTTCAGTAGAACTTTTCAAAACCATAATGAAGCTCTAAATATTATTTAAGTTTTGAAATAAATCAACATTTTTAAATCTTCCGATTAAAATAACGTAAAATTTCATCTAATTTCTCAATATCTACCACTTTCAATTATTGTTAACTCCATGAGAATTCAAAAAATGATACTGAAGAAAAAAAAAGATTATGTTATGATATAGTATTTTCAGTTTTTCCATCATAAGAACCGTTATTTTGAAAAAAATCTTATTGAAAAGTAAAGTTTTACTCACATATAGCCTATAGATGTCAATCGTTGTTGTTATTGCGGTACATGTTTCAAACCATTACGGTTCATCTTCAGCCGCTATTTTATGATAAAATTAAGCCCATCTTCTGACTCAATCAAGATGAACCGTAATGGTTTGAAACATGTACCGCAATAACAACAACGATTGACATCTATAGGCTATATGTGAGTAAAACTTTACTTTTCAATATATATCAGGTGTCAAGGCTGTATTCAACAAATAATTAAAAAAATCTTAGTTTATCTCTTATTCCCATACTGTGGGAGTTGGGAACCTCAAATGGGCGTCATTTAGTCACTATTACCATGATGTTTGACACATAATTTTTTCCATTACTTATTACCAAAACCCTGTATGTAACTTCTAACAGCGGCAGCGCCTCAATTGTACAGTTGCTGACCGACGGTGACTGTTGTAAGCTTAATTGGTAACATGTTACAGTGTTTGCTTGTTGCTGCAACTAAACGGCACTCCGGGTGTAACACAAACTTCTAGGACGTGATCTGTATGCCTAATGTGTGTAGATATAGGAGTTATGAGCACGCATGTAAGCGCCATACTACAAACTGGGAACAACTTGAAATCAACTATTATAAAAAAGATAAGTATTTTTAAAAATATAAGTCAAAAATTTGTTTAATACTATTATTTAACAAAAAATATACCACTCTGGGATTGTTCGGACACAAATTATAAATATTTTACCACTTTTAAATTGCTGTATTTTTGATAAAATGTTCATTTATACAATGAATACATTTATAATGTTGTTCAGAATACAACGAGGCATTTTGATTATACTGTAATCCCTGTTGTGTATTGGGTAATTTTAAAATAGCAATCTGGTTTATCGTCATGCTCACCATGACAGTCTTACAGTTTACTTTGTTTACGCCCAAGGTTAAAAATGTACATATTAAGCCCCATGGTATTACTAATATTCTATTCTATTACCATTGTAAAATTTTTTGAGTTAATTAGAGGAATAGAATATTGGCTGCTCTCCATCCCTATAACTACCATTAAAAATCTTCTTTATATCCGGGTCACCAAGTCTGCTCCTAAGTCGAGTATTTGTAAAACATTTTGTTAACATTTTATGAGTAGGAAGTCCCAAAGAAGGCTAGGCTAAATCGTGTAAAAGCTTTCTTGACATTTTTATCCTCACCCCATGATAACCACGTGTAGCCATACCCCTCCTCCGCCCCACGACCCCCCTCCCATCGTCTCAGTTGAGTATGCTTGGCACGGAACGTTTCTCACACTATATGGGATTACCTCCTTTTCACACAGGTATTTACTGCCACGCAGTATACACTCTACAGCCAACTTTTTCCTCGTTTTGTAAATAGTGTTAGTGTGTAAATAGTTTGTTAAATCAGTTTTTATCATAAAATTATTATAGTATATGAAAATTACTGTTAAAAATTTTATCACTAAAGTCATACAAAGTAGGGCCTATTATAATGGTCTATATATATATATATATATATATATATATATATATATATATATATATATATATATTATATGGGTTATAAATTAAATATAAATAGAAAAAAAGAAAGGTAATCTGTAAAATTCATCAAAAGAGATGAACTATAAAACTAGTAATTATACTTAGTACTAGTTTATTGATAAAATATAAATTTCTGAATTATATTCCATACGGCACTTAAGGAGAGATCAGTATAGCTACCCAACATCACAGAACATTGACAAAGTAACTTTTTGAAATAAAGTCCTCTCTTTATTCTTTATGCGGAGTAAAAAAAAAATAATGCATAAGCATATTGTACCGTAATAAAAGTTTAAATAAATAATTTCAAAATTTGAATATAAAATTTAATCTTAGAGGAGCCTGGTGTATATTTTAACTATTTTAAGAATATATGAGATGGACATTCAACGAAAGATGTTTGAAATAGTCCATAAGGTCATTGGAAAAGTAGCAGGTTATATTCAAAGCACAACTTCAATACTAAAGTTTGAAGTTTAAAATTGAATTTATATTTATTTATGGTATAGTGACTTAAAATGCAATCAAAACCTTTGCCATATTTAATAGTGATAAAAACCTTTAAACATAAAAAACATAACAAAAACATATTTTTTATCATAATAGATGGGTATCAGAACTTATATGTATTGTATAAAACGTACATTTTATAACATTTTGACATATTTTGTACCCAACAATACAACATGAGTATACGTCTGAATTAGAGACAACAGTTTTATGTTTTCCCATTAATAAAAATTTAAAGACCACCCCATGATGTTAAGAAACTGGAATATAAAATATACAAAAAGTGTACTCGTAGCATTTATACTTTTCATCTCAGACGAGAGTTTCACACAAAATAATATCTGTCTCTATGAAAGATACTTTTCACCATCGCAACAGTGATATATTCAATAGATGAGATCCACTGAAACGCTTCAATATTGCTTCCTGACTTCATAGAAATGTAATTCAATCCAATGCAGTTTTTGAGATAACTTCTAATAATAAACGGACTTATATAATTCTGTTGGTAAGTTAATCTTTTTGTTTGAAATTTATATATAATAATAAATGCATGGTACTTTCAAAAAAATATTATAATAAAATACTTCAGTATACTGTTATGATAATTATTTATCCAAAAAGGAAGAAAACCATAAAGTCTACCGGTGAAACAATTAAAATGTCGTGTTCTTATAATGTATCTCGATCTGTAACCTTTCAAATGTTAAGGTGGACTTTGGTGGAGATATGGCTAACCTAGCTGTGAAGAACTGAATCATGAGTAAATAATTTTGTCGTTTGTTACCAACCTATTAACCAAGGTAAGATGCTTTTGACGATGACATTTTACTCAGTTGACCTTTGGTTGAAAATAATTTCAGGAATTATTCCTGAATAAGATAGAATCGAGAATCAAGATATGCACCATATCAACAGTTACATGTCATTGGTGTCGTATCACAAATAAATCAAAACATATTTATTTGCAATAAAAATATTATAAAATATAAAAGTGCAATGCTTAAGCTTCAATTGCACAATTAAAACTTCAATTATTATTAACATGACTTTACTCCCTCAGGGGCAGTGGGCTTTCCACTGTACGGGTGTTTCTTGGCGACCCCGGGGTACCTGAGCCAAGCTGTGAGACCCTCCTCACAGTTCTTCCCGAGCTAGGGCCTTTCTTCTCATCTTTCAGGTCTTAGCTCACCGTCTTTATTCTTTCCTGAGCTAACCTTGCTCACCTTCTTGTTTTCGACCCCGAATCAAGGGTGTCTTTCCACCTTCTTTCGACCGGCGCATGCTGGGGGGTCCTGGGAGTGTCCCTGTTGTGTTGCAGGGACTGATGTGTGCCTCGCACTGCCGATGGTCTCCTCCAGTGTGTCGTCAGAAGCCAGCCGCTTCGGACCTTAGTCAGGGAGTGCGGCATGGATGCAGGGATCGGACTCTGCATTGCCACGGTGCGACCCCCAGCACGTCCGGCACATTTTGTGTATCGGTGCTGGGCAAACGGAGGTTCGGGCCCCGGAGTACCGGGGTAGGGGTGTCTTATCTCCTACGGGGGGTAGACCTCCGAGGGTGTACCCGCTCTCGGCCGATGAAGGGCCGCCTCTTGCCGCACGATGCGCTGGTGAAACAAAAGTATGGATTTAAAAATGCAAAACACGAACGATGATGAAATAGAGCAGGCCGCCTTTAAGCGCAGCTCAAGACTGCAGAGGTCTCCGACCTTGAACACTGGAACGCCGACGAAGGGTATTAAAACCACCCCCCCGCCGGTGCCATTCAAGGCTCTTGGTGGTGACGGATCGTCGTCCAAAACCGGACAGAAGAAGGAGGAGATCGGTATGGCGATGGAGGTGGCCGAGCCGGCAACACCATTAGCCAATATCCAAGGGATTCCTCCCAGGAAGAGCCCTCTTCGTGCGGCATTCGAGCTGCAAATGCTTCGGCAGCAGCAGGACGACGCCCACGAGGAGGAAGACTCACTTCTGAAGAAGATGAAAGCTCTTTTGAAGGAGATGGCCAAGGCCCTCTTAATTCAAAAGAACGTGAACAAGGCGATAAAAGAGGGGATCCCGAAACTCGAAGATGCTCTAGAAGAAATCGAGGAATGCCGGAAAATCAGGCTAAAGGCAGTGAAGCAGGAGCGCGATGTCACGAACCGAGTCATCTCTGCTTCGCCTCAAGCTCACCTAGCTGAGTCCCAGACTCAAGCCAGAAAGCGAAAGAAGAGGCAGAGCGGTTCTTCGCCTGGAAGCCCTGAGCTTGTTGAGGTGGACTCAGTGCCGAGACCGGTTTTTGTCACTGCGGCATCGCAGACATCTCCTGTCCAGGCTACTGAATCCGCCCCGGGCGCTGCCGTGATTCCAGCGGCTACTCCTGCAGAGGTTCCTGCTCCGGCGGCTAATCCTGCCTTGGCAGCAAACTCTACCTCAACACCTTTGGGGGGCTGGAAGACGCGCCTGTCTAAGAAAGAAAGGAGGAGGCAGAAGCAAGCGGAGGCGGCTTCGAAAAGTGCGTCGAGGGTGGAGCGGACGCAAGTCTCGAAACCGGTTGGGGAGGCCTCTGGCAAGTCTGCCAGAAAGCCTAAACAACCCAGGCCTAAGAAGCCCAGGACGGAGGCAATCTTGATCAAGCCTTTAGGGGGGCGATCTTTTGCCGATGTTCTGGGTCAGATTAGATCGCAGGCCAAACCGGAGGAGACCGACACCGTTATCAAGTCTATTCGGCGAACCCAGAACGGGGATGTCCTCCTCGAACTGGGGAAGTCGAGTGACAAGATCGGTTTTGCCGCTTCCCTCAAGACTGCACTTGGGGACAAAGGCTCAATCAAGGCCCTAGAACCGAAGTGTTCGGTCGAGATTCGGGACCTTGATGCCCTCTCCACCGAAGAGGAGGTGACCCGTGCGATCCAGGTGGCACTCCCGGAGATACCAGCTGATGGAGTGAGGGTATGGCTGACAAAGCCCAACCGAAGTCAACTCCGGATGGCTGTTGCTGAGATGGGCGAAAAGCACGCCAATAAGCTGCTTAGCCTTCAGCACCTCAGAGTCGGTTGGGTCAGTTGCAGGCTCAAACGGAGGGTGGTAGTTTCGAGATGCTTCCGCTGTCTCGGTTTCGGCCACTCCTCCCGAAACTGTAAAGGGCCCGACAGGAGTGCCAACTGCTTCCAGTGTGGAAGCCAGGGCCACAAACGCAAGGAATGTTCCTCGAGCCCCTCCTGCTTCCTCTGCAAGGATTCAGGCTCCAGTGCCCTCGGTCACTTACCCGGGTCTGGTCAGTGCGGTGCCTTCAGAGCCGCACTTGAACAGGCAAAAGGCAGCGGCCGGTAATTCGCATCCTCCAGGCCAACCTTCATAGATCCTGGGGAGCTGATAACCTTCTAGATCAGCTCGCCCGAGAACTTGGTGCTGACGCGCTCCTTATCAGCGAACAGTATCGGGACAGAGACCCAAACATTTGGATCTCGGACAGCCTCGGTACTGCTGCATTTTGGGCACGTAATACACGAGATGTCTTGGTGCGGAGTCACGGGCGCGGCCGAGGATTCGTCTGGGTTCGGTGTGGGGACGTGACTATCTTCAGTTGCTACCTCACACCCAACGAGGCCGTCCAGGACTTCCGCGACAAGATAGATAGCCTAGAGGAGTGCGTTCTCGGCACCACCGGGCATGTCGTCGTTGGTGGCGATTTCAACGCCAGGGCCGTCGAGTGGGGAATGCCCTCTACCAGCTCCCGGGGGAAATACATCCTGGATTTCATCGCCAGGGCCGGTCTTGTCGTCCTCAACCAGGGCGACACACCTACTTTTCGGCGCCCCGGGCAGAGAGGCACGATCCCCGATGTCACCTTTGCGTCTGAGTCGCTCCTTCCGAGGATCTCTGGCTGGAGGGTTGTGGAGGACTACACGGGTAGCGACCACCAATACGTCGTGTTTGACCTGCATGATCAGGCAAATCGTCGAGTTTCCGCATCTCGGGAAGGGCCACGCCGGTGGAACACCAACAAACTGGACGTGGTCAAGTTCACCGAAGTCATCTCTCGGGGAGCGCAGGGGAATCCTGGTGAGGCTGGGGCCGAGGCACTAGTAACATCCACGATGGAACTGATCGTCTCGGCCTGCGACCAGTCTATGCCGCGAAGGAAACCCCGACGCGACAAACAACCCGTTTACTGGTGGACTGAAGAGATTGCGGAACTCAGAAGAACATGTTTAAGAACTAGACGAGCCGCCACAAGAGCGAGAATCCCCGCAGACAGAGTTCGTAAGTCTGAGGCCTATAAAGCTGCGAGAAAATCTCTCCGCCAGGCGATCAACAGGAGCAAGGCGAATAGCTGGAGGAGACTTCGTGACGACGTTGATTCCGACCCCTGGGGCCTGGGTTACGAACTTGTAACACAGAAACTCGGCGCCCGCTCTCCACCTTCCATCATGGAGGGCGCCACCATGGGGAGGATCGTCGCTGCGTTGTTTCCTGAACATCCACAGCGACCGCCGGTTGACTTCGGACGGGTAGAGGACGTTCCACTCTTCACTTTCGAGGAGCTAGAAACCTCCGTTCTCTCCCTGAAGAGCAACAAGGCTCCTGGCCCGGACGGGATTCCCAGTGAGGCTTTAAAGAAAGTATTTTTAATCAACGCTGACTTGTTGTTGAGAATGTACAATGCCTGTTTGGTAGAAGGGGTGTTTCCGGCTCCCTGGAAAACAGCCAGGCTTGTACTGATCAGCAAGGGCAAAGGTGATCCCGAGCTGCCGTCGTCCCACAGGCCTCTCTGCATGTTGGACACGGCTGGAAAGCTGTTCGAGAAGCTGATCCGTTCCCGCCTGACTTCTGCCGTGGAAGCTGCCGGGGACTTATGCCCCCGTCAGTACGGCTTCAGAAAGGGACGGTCAACGATCGACGCTGTCACCGAAGTTCAGAGAGCTGTGGAGAGAGCCGAGAGCCACAACCATTTCTCCCGCCGAGTAGTGCTTCTTGTTACGCTTGATGTCAAGAATGCCTTCAACTCGGCGAGGTGGGTCGATATGCTGGATGCGCTTCGCAACACCTTTCGTATTCCTGCATATCTGTTGCGGCTCATCGAGGATTATCTACGCTCTCGAAGCCTGATTTATGACACGAGGGACGGAACGCGGACGATGGAAGTCACTTCTGGTGCCGCACAAGGTTCAATACTCGGCCCGGATCTCTGGAACGTTGCCTATGACAGCCTCCTGAGGTCCGAGATGCCTGAGGAAACCACTTTGGTTGGGTACGCCGATGACGTCGCAGCTCTCATTGCTGCACGCAACGTTGAGCTGGCTCAACTGAAGTTGAACCGAGTTATGCGGGTGGTCAACAACTGGATGTCCGATCACGGTCTCTCACTTGCTCTCAGTAAGACGGAGATCGTGATTCTCACGAAGAAGAGGATCGACACCGTCGTCCCGTTTCGAGTGGGAAGGGAGGTGGTCACATCAACTCGTGCCGCCAAATACCTCGGGGTTATGGTGGACACCAAGTTAAGCTGGAGGGATCAGATCTTCCGTACGGCGGACAAGGCCGCTAAGGTAGTGACTTACCTTAGTAGGCTGATGGCCAATGTCGGGGGTCCCCGATCCAGCAGAAGACGTCTGTTGATGTCCGCGGTCCAGTCTGTGCTTCTTTACGGGGCAGAGGTGTGGGCAGGCGCTCTAGATAAGGAGTGCTACAGGTTGCGACTCGCCCGGGTTCAGCGTCAAGCTGCACTCCGGGTGTGTTCCGCCTACCGGACAGTGTCCGAGCCTGCCGTCCTGGTGGTCGCCGGAGTCATCCCTGTCAAGCTCTTGGCAGGGGAGAGGAAAGCGATTTATCAGAGACAAGGCGAGATCGGCAAGGACACGGCAAGAACAGAAGAGCGCTCCCGAACCTTCCAGCAGTGGCAACACAGCTGGGAGCACGACACCCGAGGACGATGGACTGCGCGACTTATCAAGCAGGTCCAACCATGGGTGGAACGGCGGCATGGGGAGGTGGACTACTACCTGACCCAATTTTTGACAGGTCACGGCTATTTTCGGTCGTACCTGAACCGGATGGGAAAGACCGGTTCACCGGACTGCATTTATTGCCCGGGTGTTCCCGACGATGCGGAACACACATTCTTCCGCTGTCCCCGTTGGGAAGGGCCCCGCCTGGAGGCCACACAAATCTTTGGTGTATTTTCGGTGGACTCGGTCTGCCAAAAGATTTTGGAGGATGAGGGCAACTGGGATTGTTTGTCACAGTTCGTCCGGGGCATCCTCCTGGAAAAGAAAACCGATCTGGACCGCGAAGTGGCCCAGATCCCTTGATCGAGTGGCTGGATAAGGAGCGAGCCCCACGGGCGTAAGCCAAATTTAGGCCTAGCCTGACGTAATGTGACAAACAATTCCAGGTTAGATTCCTAAAGAGTAGAGGAGGTTTTTTAGTGGGTAAACCCGTTTTTAGGGGAGCCCCACACTACAGGCTGGCCACCTGTGTGCGTAATGCATTTTTCCGCCTCTCCCTCAAAAAAAAAAAAAAAAAAAAAAAAAAAAAAAAAAAAACATGACTTTACATGTAGGCCTACGACATGTTTGCTACATGAAGTTACAATCTAATATCACATCACAGTTGCGACTAATAACATTACTATACATGCAGATGGGAGAAACCAAGATTATTAAATTCATTTGTACTAGAATTTAAGAAAAATATAACATTTATAAAGCCAGATGTGGTATCTTATACTCTTAAACACACTCTGTTTACACCCGAAAATTTTTATGTCCAAGGAATTAAAATTTTTCGATTGAATATCGGTGGTATTTGCACGAGGAATTGAATAGAGCTGGTCACATGGCTGGGTAAAATCTGATTTTCGTTCTAGAGCACTTAAAGGTCCCATGTTATCCTTATGGACATTTCAAAGTAGATTCTAAATTGAAAAAAATTCAACTGATAACTTTAGAAATAAACTAAAAAGTTAAATGTTCAACATGTGGTTCATTAAATTTAAAACAGTGCAGCATTCTACGGCCTGGTTAGTGAGCGAAGCGAACGAGTTCGTCAAGGAGATGAGTGAGCTAGGTGAACAAGCTTGTCTTACAAGTTCGCCGAGCAAGTGCTCGGTCCCTCTTGGTACTTTAAATTAACATTTGTAAGGAATTATGAATAAATTCAATTATTTGTTTGTACTAAACGCTTTTCGCTTTATACTCATTTATGAAACTAAATTCAGGATAGTTACTAATAGAGGAGAAAATAGAATAGTATAAAATATAGAAACACGAAAATAGAAATTATTAAAAGTATATGTTTAAGACTATATTTTGTATTGAGATATTTCATAAATTCATTTCATTAGTCTACGTGTAGTAATGTTAGCTAACAAAACACAATACAAAGTATTTACAACCTTTCTTCTTAAAATACTCTACTTTAAATGCATGACAAGATAACATAACTTTTCCCTCTTTACTACTCCCTCCCTGTAAACAGATTTTAAGTTGGGCGCATAATATCCCCTTAGGGGTTCTTGAATTTGATTTTGAGTGCTTTAAATATTAATGTGGTTGTTGCTTAAAGAGGTATATAAATAGTTAATATTATATAAATAAAAGAAAATGAAAACTGGTTATTGGTAAAACAACTTTGTTTAGTATATTATTATATGAGGATTCACATTTCGAATTCAAAATAGTTTATTCCGCAAATAACAGCGTAAGAACAACATTTTTACAGGAATTAATTTCCACGAAGACTGGAAAAATGAGAAAATTAATTACATTTATAATTTAAAATTTTATCGATAGACTTGTTCTTTTGTAACTCCAAGATTATTAAAAACAAACACTTATCAGCTGCCTTAAGTTATGTCTCCATTTTGGCTCTTGCTTTTACAATATACGATTTTTAAATAATAGCATACCAGATTCAAAAATCTTTTTTAACATATCATGTTTTAAGTAAATTATTTCATAAACTGTGACTTAATTAATTTATGACAGGCCTAAGAAAGAAATGATTTCATAGTATTATATTTTTCAAATGAAACTTCATGTGATTTATTGATTTGTCAATAATAAAAACTGGATATTAGGTTTGAAATATATTTAAAAAAACTGTATTAATAATAAACTTTTTATATATAATAATCCCGCATTAAAATCCATGTTAGTTCAGGTAGTTTTTTTTAGAATCATTTATGAAGTTTAAAACTTAGACTCTGTTTACCCCCAACAATGTGAAATTGTGTGTTAGCTGCAGATGCTATAGATTTTATTTATACTTTCAAAATACTGCTGATGTAATTCACATATTCAATTTTTCTAACAACAATATAGGTACTCCTTTTTTAAAGTTAATTGTTGGTGATGGTGAGTTTATGTTGTTTGGTATTATTTCGGACATTTTCCATCACTGCTTAGTAAAAAACAAATACACAAAGAATAAAATAAAATTACAAATGTTATTGATTTAGGCTATATTTTAAAAGTTAAAAGAATAACCGTTTGTTTACTTCCTAAAGATTTGATAGGGCTAAGTGTAAATATTGTGTCTGAATTAATGCAGTAAGTTACAATTAGTATAAAATATATTATTTTTATACAGAAGTGTATAATAAATAGTAATTTTGTATACAGTACATAACACAGTTTTGTATAAACATAACACCGTAGTAATTGGGCAACTACTGTGCCACTATTTTATGATTGGCTTTTCTTAGGACAGTTACTCGATGTCAGGGAGAGAGAAAAGGATGAAACCTATACAGTCGTTGGTCAGGGATGTGTTTTATTTGATTTAGTTTAGTGAATGCTATTTTATTGTTAGTTTCTTGTTATATTTCAACTTCTTGTGACATTTGCATTGCTTTAAAAATACCTTTCTCTGTATTGAAATTATTTAAAATTTCTTTTATGGAAATAGAACCAAAATGGGCAGATGTATACTTGTGATCTCATTATTTTAATTGTTCATGGTTAAATATGTATGTTATAAAATAAAATGAATTCATGCAAGTCATATTTAGTTAGTGATTCACCTGATTATAAAATATACAATTGTATAGGACACTTCATTACCAAATAAACATAAACAATGAATTCAATAATATATTTGTTCAGATTAGAAAGAGTAAAATACTGGTTTTTATATCAACTGAAAAATCAATAAAATTATTAGGAGCAACTAAATTATACACACAAATATTACCTAATAAATTAAAATGTCTACTGATAAATCATGGTTATATTTTAAAAGTTGTCCTTGTTTCCCTGTGTAAAAAACAAATATACGATATTTTTTGTTGGTAAATATAAAACATGAAAGAAAATCATTGATCACTTATATAATCCTAAGATATGAAAGAAATTTTTCCTTAACATAGTTAATTCTAATGAATTGAAACGGAATTATATTTCTTAATTCATTATAGCCTTAGTAAAAAAATAAACTTTTTCTCCAAAAACGTTTGCAAGTATAAAATTGAAGACTGCAAATAAAGATTGTCCATACTAAGTAAACTAAATACTCGTATCTAAGTGGAAGCAGACTGTAATGTTATCCTTAAATGTATGCATTACTAAATCTGAAACAAACTCGTAATCAGTAATTTTGTTTCAACTCATTGTTCCACTACATTGATATACAAATTGATATTTTTGTTTTAATTAAGTCGTCAAAAAGGTGGCAGACATCTGATCATCTTCAGTAAAAAAAATCAAATTTTTTAACTAAGGAGAAAATTGCCTTTGTGAAAGTTACTAATGATCCTGATGATGACTAAATGTGTGACTGAAATGTGATTAAATGCGTATTTTACGGCGTTCATAATCATCGTTTATGAATCTTTATTTGGTTTTATTCTTCACCCACACATTAAAAGTTGCAAAATGTTTCACAAAATGAATTGTAAAAACTGATTGGCATAAAAGTTTAAAATGTACATGCAATAAAAACATCGTTTTGTTCTCCAACAGAAAATTCAAAAGGTAGGAAACAGCTAAGGAAGTTTCTCTACTCCATATACTGTGTGTTACAGAGTTCTATTTTCTCTCAGATGAAAGTTCCTAAGTGTGATTTACGCAACACTAAACTCAAATCAGGAAGGAGTTGGAGACAGGAACAAACACTGAGTTCTTTGACTTTGTATTTGTAGAAACTTAAAAGGTTTTTGAGAAAATATTCAAATTTCTTTTCAAATTTGTGCAGAATGCAAATTCAATGTTCAATTTAATAGCATAATCGATGACATACACTACTAATGTGCAGAGCAAATCATAAAGGAAGAAAAAATATTGGTTATGATCAACAAGCTTTCTATTTTCTAGGTACAAACACGTAATAGTTACTAGCGGAATTTAAATAAATATCTAATGTTGGAATATTTAAATCATTCTCGAATTATTATTATGAAAACCAGTGAATGAAATGAACTGTATACAGTTGTCAGATTATATATTTGCTTAGAATTTAATAAAATAGTATGCAGGCTTTTAAAGTTACTATACATCATTGTTTCTTATAAAGAGTAACATATTTTACATTTTATTAAAACGCATCGAGATGTACAATATTAATTGATCTATAGAGCAGTGATCAATGTTAACTTTGGACAAAACGAGGTATTTTATTCCCTGTGTTGAAGCAGTTTTTAAACACATTTTCTTGGAACTTTGTAATAATTTATTTGAATAATTCCATTAAAGCTCTCATACCTTAAACGTTTGAAAATATAATTATGAATGACTTAGAAAATTAACTGAGTTTCCATTGTTTAACCATTTTTAACGATAACTGTTTAAAAACACACTCCGAAACAGGGGAATGTGAAGTCATGTTTTCCGCATTATTGTGTCTTTCAACTCCAGTGGCATTTTTAACGTTTTGATGGGGAACGGTCCAAACCCCAGTCTTTTTACTATCTAACCAGTTGTTAGAAAGCATCATTAATTAATAGCCCAATTAAAACTACTGTATGTCAATGACCACAGTCAGATAATTAAAAATAAACAGGCAATTACTAATCAAATGGTTCAAAGACACCTTTATTCACTTTTGTATTTATCCAGTAATAGGTTTTGGATGGTTTAAAATGTAAAAACCTAAAAACCTTGGATCCCATCATACACTTCTAAAAATACAAAGTAATTATTAATTATAACTTAATTTAATTAGTAGTTATAAAATACTAGTAGTTATATCATACCAAATAAATATACTTTAAACATGTAAGTAGTGGCAAAGTAGGACTGCTGGCTTAGGTCAATGACCCCTGAGGAATGCTGACGTCACAAAGGTCATTGACGTCACGAATGACGTCATCGATGACGTCATAACCATGACATCATACCTATGACGTAATAGAAATGACGTCGTGACGACGTCATCAACTCTGACGTCATCATGATGACGTCACTGACGTAATTAAGGTCAAGGTCACGTGGAAAGACAATAAGTTTTTTTTGCCCTTTTGCGTTTCCTCGTATTTTGCTGTGGAGCAAAAATCCAAGAGAAACCACAAAAGTGCAAAGAAAAATTTCTTTTCCCAGCGACCCGACCGAAAAACCTACCAAATATGACGTACGGCATTCCTCAGAGGTCATTGACCTGAGCCAGCAGCCCTACTTTGCCACTATTCATGTAAATGTATTAAAAAATATACATACATTGCAATGTTGAAATTAAAACGTTGTGCATGTTGGATGTTTTTTTTTTATCAGACGTATTCATAAAAATACACAAAAAATATAATGTTTATGATGTTTCAAGTAACAATAATGGATATTAAATGTTAGAAAATTTCGATTATCTTTCTATACTTTTTGTATTATGTTAAACATCAAAAATCGTAAAAAAAACTTTATACATATCAAAATTGCAATACCTTTAAAGTGTCTGGTCAATGTTTGAAACCGAAAAAATCAAATTAAAATTGCACTAGAGGTTAAAAACTTAAAAATAAATCTAAAATACTCGCATTAACTCCATTGATGTCCTTTAACTGGTCCTGGTTCATAAGACTACTTTATTTGTTAATCTCACTACTTTGTAGATTAGATTAAAAATATACATGCATGTCTATGTTAATTGATTCCTTGGCCAATATTAATTAAAAATTGAATAAATAATTAGAACAAATCTATTTATTATGACTTTGTTACATAGTAAGTTAATGAAATTTTCGTACATGGGAATTGAAATTGAACCCTACACAATCTATTTCAAGTTTGTAAACACAAGACAAACTTCCCCGAGGACGTTCCAAGGCCCAATATTGACAATATCTTCCAATAGCTTTCATAGAGGAAAATCATGAACGAAATACATTATAATACTTTCTTATACATTATTATTCTAAATATAGTATTATATCTAATCATATCTATAAGCATATAAGAAATCAAAAGTATTTTGCCCTACCTATTTTGGTATACGGCTCTTACGCGATAGCAATATTTCAACCATACAAACTCCATAACTTTCAACTATCGTACTAATAAGTTATTATGTTACTTATTCTATCCGAAATATAGTCTAACACGGAATTAATGTTTTATTGACTGATGAGGACTTGTTACAATTCATGTATGTAAATCTTGACAAATATTCGTTAAATTTGGACAAGTAAAACTAAGCAAAATATTCGTAAACACATTCACTAAAACATATGGTTGGTTTAGTTCAAAGTAAAAAGCTGGTGAAATTTGAATCAGCATATTCAGGGCACTGTATAACAAACTCTGAAATGATTAAGACATTTTAAAATCTTATCTTACATGCAGTATTGTAAATATTGTACTTTTCTTATTTTGTGTGTATCTATGTCAGTGGTATTTTTAACGTTTTGACGGGGAACTGTCCAGACACCAGTCTTACTATCTAACATCGACCAGTTGTTAGAAAGCATCACTAATTAATAGCACTTTGACAAATGGCAACTCTGTCCGGAATCGAACCTTTAAAAAACCGTTAACTTTTTATTTCTCAGGATCGAACCGGCAACCTTTGAATTCAAAGGCGAGCACTATAACCTTAAAGTTATTGAAGGCGGTTTTTTATTTGATCATCCTCAAGTGAGGGGTTTACTCTTGGCAATATATGAAAACATAATCGAAATTGTTTACAGACTTTTGACACTTGATAAAAAGCAATAGCTTTTGTAAAATAATTACGTGTTTTCATATATTTAATCAATGTTAGAAAACCCATTTTCCGAATAAACTTGTGCCTGGAATTTTTCAAGAAATTAATGCACTAAGAAACTCTATTATCTGCTTTATTGTTTGTGATAATGCATGTTTATACCTTGCATAAATTTATTCACAAAATGTTAGATTGGTCGGTATGGATGGTTAAAATAAAAGAGACTGTGCAGAAAGGTGAGGTGATGGGTTGTCTTGGCTCGGATCTCCTTGAACAAGTTCTAAGTGAACATGGTTTATAAAGTTGTTGGGGAACTCGTCCTCATAGTTTTGATGTTAGAGCCACTCGTTGTCCAACTTGGGATAAGTTGAGTTTGATATTGTGATGGTGGATCGTCATACTTTTAAAATGTCAGATAAAACTTAATTACCTGAATTTGTTAACTGACTTGAGGTAAAATTTATGGACAGGTTAATATTCATATTTCATTTGATGTTTATCTTCTTAATTCCATAAGGTTTGTGTATGTTATTCCTTTTCCTCTCAACATGATCCAACCGATTTTTATAAGATTGAGATATCATTTGAAAGCTTATGATCTAGCTCGTGTGCGAATGGTGGTTAAAAAGGTCATTTCATTTCGGGCTTTGCCCAGTAGCATTTGACTAATCCCTAGAGGCCGCTTTAAAATGTTGAAAAACTTTAATTAAAGATTTTAAATGTTAAGTTGTAACTTAATAGCTGATTATGTTCCGATATTTTTTGGACTGTTAAAATAGATTACCAGTAACTGCATAATCAACATAAACTAGAGATTGCCAACTGGTCGGAATGCGACAAAAATTTCTCTTTATCTGGACCCAATTAGTTTAAAAATAATTTATTTTTTAATTACTTTACTAACCAGCTGTCCAATGATTCAATGAATCGCCTTTCTCCCTTAAGATTAACATTGAAACTTTGAAAGCCTGTAGGGCGGAGCCCTGGCGGCCAGTGTGAATTAAAAAGTGATTTTGCTCATCTACTGTATTACTCGTTTCTAACGGTGTGCACAGATTTCTGCTACGATCACACTAGATGAGAAAAAATGAGGAAAAGAAACATGCTTGCCTTATAATATATAGATTAAAAACACTTTTCTTTTTTTTTTTTCAAATTTGCATATGGAAATGTTGTCCTTGATAAGTTACCGAAGTATTTTTTAACGGTAAAAATAGTTTTTATAATCTATTTTTACATGAAAATTTAACTTTATAATAACTGTGAGTTTAAAGTTTTTAAATTTAATTTCCTCGAATTGTTTTTTTTTTAATTTTATTATTATATATATTTTTTTGAGCTTGTCATAAACGGGAAGAAATATATTACAAAATGCGCGATTTACGCACGGGCCTCCTACTTATATTCATGCGGACTAATAACTTTTCAATTCAAATTACTTATAATTAAAAAATATTTCAAGGCTGGTTTCAACTTGGGTTTAGTTAATGTGTTTTGGTTTATATAATGTGTTTATTGATCGTATTATCTTAATGTGGAATATATTTACATGCGAGAACAGAGCAGACCGTTTATTTGAGAGTTCCAAACACATCATCAGTCAGAATGGCGATTCCGTTACAAAAGCGGTGATTGGACATAAGGTCATAAGGCCATAAAAGGGCCATAAGGGCCTTTGAGGCCATACGGCGACTTATGGCTCCAGCTCCAGCGTCAACGTGACTAGGCCAAGCCAGCTTACATTCCTTTCAATTAAAAAAATGTGTGTTTTAGTGCTTGAAACTTTAATTTTATTTATAAAAAAGACACATTTATGTGCTCGCCTTTTCGTGTACTTTTTTTAACTATCGAAGAAGAGGATAACTATCGAACTATTGAAACTATCGAGGAAGTTTAATAACTATACGTTATTAGAAAACGAACAATGCGTACAACAAAAATATTGATAGAGATGAAGGGAAATAATTCCCTCTTAAAGTGTGGTTTTTTAAGTTTCATTTCATGCAAACATTGAAAAAATCTCCTTGTCACAAAAAACACTTAGCAATTGTAATGATAGGCATTTGTGCAATTTAATTAAAGGCGTAAGCAACACAAACAAATAAAACGATTTACATACATGCATTGTTTGTGTTACGGCGTCTGCATGGTTAAATATTTCATAGATTCAATTTTAAATTATAAAATAAGTGAAAAGATTAATTTGATTGAAACTACAGAAACGTCAGGCTGGTAAAAGGAAAATGTGCTTGAAAGGGGCCTGGCCTGATAACGTACTAATGAAGTAATATGTGGATAATTTATTGATTGATTGAATTTAATTGCATGTTTTATTTTAAAACACTTAATTAATTATCCTTTTAAAAGCACAAAGTGTGGGAAATTATCGATTTGAATACTCATCGCTTAAAAAAGCAAAAAATAATGCTAATTATGAAAAAGTATAAGAATCCATTCATTCTTGAATGAGGCAACGTCTCTTTATTTAAGTAGTTAGCATTTCTTCAGACATTTCTTTGAAATCTTTTATCAGAAGTTTTTAAACTCGTTATAGCCTTCAAAAGAATTTATGTAAACTAATTAGTAAGTGTTCAGCGGTAAAAGAGTTCACTGATTTAACTGAGTCTCAAACAGACTCAGTTATTTCTTTTGACATTTGTTTCGTTTCTTATTAATTATTATTATACATTAACAGTTACAAATTTTATTGTTTGTTTATTTACTTGCGATCATTATTGAGATTTATTTACATTCATAAAGAGATAAGTTAGCTATATTTAGTAAATAATTATCGATAAACTAGTCATTCGTCACCATTAATTTGTAGTAATGTAATATTAGAACATACACTTAAACTAGTATTTTTAAAAAATCTATTTTTTTTACAAATTAATCCTAAATATTCTTTAATGGAGGAATATCGACATAAAACGAGAGAAACTAATTGTTTCAATAATTTAAGCTTATATATTCAATCCAAAAATATCACATCACAAATAAGGTAGATTAACTTTTCATCAACCTTGCTCATCTGTACTGTTTGAAAATTTTTGAACATATTTTTAAGATGCATACAAAAACCTTTATTTATAACCATAAAAATCTCAGAGAAAGTAACCAATAACACATGGCACACAACATCAATTAAACATTCCTAACATTTTAAACTCTTAAAGGACTATCTTTTGTAAATACAAAACCATTTTGTCTCCTTTTGAAAATTGCAATTTGAAAAAAATGCAAAATAAATCAAAATAAAACATTTAAAGACATATTTCATTACTTGAAAACGTTTTAATTTACGAACTATAATAAAATAAAAAAGTAAAGAAAAATAGAAAGTCTAATATTTAAAATCAAACTTTGATTAGGCCTACATATATGAAGGTTTACAAGCCTTACAAAGGTTACACGGTTGAAAACCCCTTTTTATTTATGCTGGTGAAAAGTGTTAATATTCATACAAAAAGATAGATGGATACATTCAGAGTTTGTGATATTTTACTGCTTTATTAGTGGATAAAACACTAACATAACAGTAACCGAACAAAACGTCATTTTTACAATGTTATTTCAATTTAAGATTTGATCTGTTGCCATTTTCTAGTCAGCCTTCCTTTTGAAACTGTTCGCAAAATTATGTATTCTATGAATTTAGATCTCAAATTTAACGTTCACTAATTCATTTAAACATTGTGAAATGCCGTACTTACTTTTCCTTTCCCCCGTTTATTTATTTTTTAGTTAATTTTTTATATTATGATTAATAATCTGATAAAAAAATATTATGACATATTTTTTAGGATAACGAAAAAATATTTTAGAAAAAATTAACATTCTTTTTTATTATCAGGACATATTTTGGTTTACATTTACTGCAGTCCGTTCAACTGGAAATAATACCAAGTTGCACTTACAATAAGGGGTCAACAGAATAAGTAACCCATAAATAATAAAACACATTTACATTCTTTAAGTAGCAGATCCTCGATCATAAAAATTAATAGCCAATTCAGATCGTTTGGGCGATCGGGTTTGGCAGTTCTAGAGCCATACAATGGTTACTGCTGAACATGCTACCAACATATTATTGTTGCTGAATTTACATTAAAATATATTAAATTTATCTTTTACTCTAAAATTAAAATTAACTACACAATTGTTACTAAATGAAGATGACAACGGTATTTACATAGGGATAAAAGTTGTCATGTTTTGCTACATTAAAGCAGCACTGATGCGGAACAATATAATCATAAAAATTATGTCATCTTAGAAAACAACTTTATGATTCTTAAATTATTTTAGAAACGAAAATGTGTTAGTTTATATAAAAAAAAGAGTAAAAACATGATTAAATACATGTTATTTAACAAATCCTTAAAATATATACCATTTTTTTCCTTTAACTGATACTCTTTTTCGTAAGTAATCTGTAATAAATTATACATACAATGGCGAAGTATATTCATTAGTGTGTACTATTTCCAGATTAATTATACATTTCAACACTGATATCATAGTAGATATAAAAGGATGGTTCTGAAACACTCGTAGTTTTTTTTGATGACTTTTTGCTTCATATGACCACTTTTTTTGCTTCATATGACCACTTTTTTTGCTTCGTATGACCGCTTTTGCTTCAAATGACCACTTTTTGCTTCAAATGACCACTTTTGCTTCAAATGACCACTTTTGCTTCAAATGACCACTTTTTGCCTCAAATGACCACTTTTTTGCTTCAAATGACCACTTTTTGAATATAATCCAGGGAACACTCGTAGTTTTTTTTGAGCGCCTTCAGCTTCAAATTGACCGGTTTTTTACCGGATTCTGGTTGGTTTTGGCCAAATATCAGCCCATTTCAGGGCATTTTTCAGGACTTCAGACAGTGATTTCAAGGAGCATTTTGAATATAATCCAGGGAATACTCATGTTTTGTGAGCGCCTTCAGCTTCAAATTGCAATTTTACCTTCAAAGACACATTTTTAGGCCAAAATTCTCCAATTTTTAACCCAGTTTAACCTCTTAAGATCTAATTCCTAAGGCCTAGACAAGCCCTAAAACCTAGCAGCTAAGGCTTTAACCTATCAATAAGCCCTATTAACCATTAGCTTAATCCTAATGTGTTGGACCTAAGATCTAAACTTAAGGCCTTGCACCTGAGTCCAAAGCCCTAAAACATAGCAGCTAAGGCTTAAACCTGTGAATAGGGCCGATTAGCCACCAGCTTAGACCTAATGTGTTGGACCTAAGATCTAAACCTAAGGCCTTGCACCTGAGTCCAAAGCCCTAAAACATAGCAGCTAAGGCTTACACCTGTGAATAGGGCCGATTAGCCACCAGCTTAGACCTAATGTGTTGGACCTAAGATCTAAACCTAAGGCCTAACAGCTGAGTTCAAAGCCGTAAAACCTAGCAGCTAAGGCTTTGACCTGTGAATAGTTATTAGCCAACAGCCTAAACCTAATGTGTTGGCACTAAGATGTAAACCTAAGGCCTTGCACCTGAGTCCAAAGCCCTAAAAGCTAGCAGCTAAGGATTTGACCTGTGAATAGGGCCTATTATCCAACAGCCTAAACCTAATGTGTTGGCACTAAGAGATAAACCTAAGGCCTTGCACCTGAGTCCAAAGCCCTAAAAGCTAGCAGCTAAGGCTTTGACCTGTGAATAGGGCCTATTATCTATCAGCTTATGCCTAATGTGTTAGACATAAGATCTAAGCCTAAGGCCTTACACATGGTTCCTAAGATGAAATGCCTTGGACTTAGGTCCTAAAACCTAGCAGCTAAGGCTTTGACCTGTGAATAGGACCTATTTGCGTTTAGCTTAGACCTAATGTGTTGGACCAAAAATCTAAACCTCAGGCCTTGCACTTGAGTCCAAAACACTAAAACTTAGCAGCTAAGGATTTGACCTGTGAATAGTACCTATTAGCAAACAGCCTAAACCTAATGTGTTGGCACTAAGATATAAACCTAAGGCCTTGCACCTGAGTCCAAAGCCCTAAAAGCTAGCAGCTAAGGATTTGACCTGTGAATATGGCCTATTATCCATCAGCGAAGGCCTAATGTGCTGGATCTAAGATCTAAACCTAAGCCCTTGCACCTGAGTCCAAAGCCCTAAAAGCTAGCAGCTAAGGATTTGACCTGTGAATAGGGCCTATTAGCCAACAGCCTAAACCTAATGTGTTGGTACTAAGATGTAAACGTAAGGCCTTGCACCTGAGTCCAAAGCCCTAAAAGCTAGCAGCTAAGGCTTTGACCTGTGAATAGGGCCTATTATCTATCAGCTTATGCCTAATGTGTTGGACATAAGATCTAAGCCTAAGGCCTTACACATGGTTCCTAAGATGAAATGCCTTGGACTTAGGTCCTAAAACCTAGCAGCTAAGGCTTTGACCTGTGAATAGGACCTATTTGCGTTTAGCTTAGACCTAATGTGTTGGACCAAAAATCTAAACCTCAGGCCTTGCACTTGAGTCCAAAACACTAAAACTTAGCAGCTAAGGATTTGACCTGTGAATAGTACCTATTAGCAAACAGCCTAAACCTAATGTGTTGGCACTAAGATTTAAACCTAAGGCCTTGCACCTGAGTCCAAAGCCCTAAAAGCTAGCAGCTAAGGATTTGACCTGTGAATATGGCCTATTATCCATCAGCGAAGGCCTAATGTGCTGGATCTAAGATCTAAACCTAAGCCCTTGCACCTGAGTCCAAAACCCTAAAACCTAGCAGCTAAGGATTTGACCTGTGAATAGTTATTAGCCAACAGCCTAAACCTTATGTGTTGGCACTAAGATGTAAACCTAAGGCCTTGCACCTGAGTCCAAAGCCCTCAAAGCTAGCAGCTAAGGATTTGGCCTGTGAATAGGGCCTATTAGCCATCAGCGTAGGCCTAATGTGCTGGACCTAAGCCCTTGCACCTGTCCAAACCCCTAAAACCTAGCAGCTAAGGATTTGACCTGTGAATAGGGCCTCTTAGCCAACATCCTAAACCTAATGTGTTGGCACTAAGATGTAAACCTAAGGCCTTGCACCTGAGTCCAAAGCATTAAAAGCTAGCAGCTAAGGATTTGACCTGTGAATAGGGCCTATTATCCATCAGCTTAGGCCTAATGTGTTGGACATAAGATCTACGCCTAAGGCCTTACACATGGTTCCTAAGATGAAATGCCTTGGACTTAGGTCCTAAAACCTAGCAGCTAAGGCTTTGACCTGTGAATAGGGCCTATTATCCATCAGCGTAGGCCTAATGTGCTGGACCTAAGATCTAAACCTAAGCCCTTGCACCTGAGTCCAAAGCCCTAAAAGCTAGCAGCTAAGGATTTGACCTGTAAATAGGACCTATTAGGCAACAGCCTAGACCTATGGTTTTGGGTCTAAGATGAAAACCTAAGGCCTTGCACCTGAGTCCAAAGCCCTAAAACCTAGCAGCTAAGGCTTTAACCTGTGAATAGGACATATTACCCAACAGCTTTGAAAAGCCTAGACCAGTGTGTATGCCCTTGGGTCTTGAGTCTAAGAGCTTAAAAGCATAGACCAGGGTTTATGGCCTTAGGTCTTGGGTATAAGAGCTTAAAAGCCTAGACCACGGTGTAAGGCCTTAGGTCTTGGGTCCACAGTGTCTGTTCAGGGGTCGTGAATCGCGACTCCCTTGTAAGTTTTCAGGTCTTTACTTTATGGCCTTAGGTCTTGGGTCTAAGTACTTAAAAGCCTAGACCAGGGTGTAGGGCCTTAGGTCTTGGGTATAAGAACCTAAAAGCCTAGACCAGGGTGTAGGGCCTTAGGTCTTGGGTATAAGAACCTAAAAGCCTAGACCAGGGTGTATGGCCTTAGGTCTTGGGTTTAAGAACCTAAAAGCCTAGACCAGAGTGTATGGCCTTAGGTCTTGGGTCTAAGAGCTTAAAAACCTAACCCGCGGTATATGGCTTTAGGTCTTGAGTCTAAGAGCTTAGGTCTTGGGTCTATGAACCTAAAGGCCTAGTCCACGGGTCGTAGGACTTGGGTCTAAGAACCTAAAGGCCTAATCAAAGGACCTTAGATCTTGGTTCTAGCCTATGGTGTAGGGCCTTAGGTCTTGGGTATAAGTACCTAAAAGCCTAGACCACGGTCCTTAGATCTTGGTTCTAGACCCTGGTTTAGGGCCTTAGGACTTGAGTATAAGAACCTAAAAGCCTTGACCACGGACCTTAGATCTTGGTTCTAGACCCTGGTGTAGTAGGACTTGGGTATAAGAACCTAAAAGCCTAGACCACGGACCTTAGATCTTGGTTTTAGACCCTGGTGTAGGGCCTTAGGACTTGGGTATAAGAACCTAAAAGCCTAGACCACGGACCTTAGATCTTGGTTCTAGCCTATGGTGTAGGGCCTTAGGTCTTGGGTATAAGCACCTAAAAGCCAAGACCACGGACCTTAGATCTTGGTTCTAGACCCTGGTGTAGGGCCTTAGGTCTTGGGTATTAGAACCTAAAAGCCTAGACCATGGAACTTAGATCTTGGTTCTAGACCCTGGTGTAGGGCCTTAGGACTTGGGTATTAGAACCTAAAAGCCTACACAACAGACCTTAGGTCTTGGGTATGAGAACCTAGAAGCCTAGACCACGGACCTTAGATCTTGGTTCTAGACCCTGGTGTAGGGCCTTAGGACTTGGGTATAAGAACCTAAAAGCCTAGATCACGGACCTTAGATCTTGGTTCTAGACCCTGGTGTAGGGCCTTAGGACTTGGGTATAAGAACCTAAAAGCCTAGACCACGGACCTTAGGTCTTGGGTATAAGAACCTATAAGCCTGGACCACGGACCTTAGATCTTGGTTCTAGACCCTGGTGTGAGGCCTTAGGTCTTGCGTATTAGAACCTAAAAGCCTAGACCACGGACCTTAGATCTTGGTTCTAGACCCTGTTGTAGGGCCTTAGGACTTGGGTATAAGAACCTAAAAGCCTAGACCACGGACCTTAGATCTTGGTTCTAGACCCTGGTGTAGGGCCTTAGGTCTTGGGTATAAGAACCTAAAAGCCTACACAACGGACCTTAGGTCTTCGTTTTAGACCCTGGTGTAGGGCCTTAGGACTTTCGTATAAGAAGCTAAAAGCCAAGACTACGGACCTTAGATCTTGGTTCTAGACCCTGGTGTAGGGCCTTAGGTCATGGGTATAAGAACCTAAAAGCCTAGACCACGGACCTTAGATCTTGGTTCTAGACCCTGGTGTAGGGCCTTAGGACTTGGGTATAAGAACCTAGAAGCCTACACCACGGACCTTAGATCTTGGTTCTAGACCCTGGTGTAGGGCCTTAGGACTTGGGTATAAGAACCTAAAAGCCTAGAACACGGACTTTAGGTCTTGGGTATTAGAACTCAAAAGCCTAGACCACGGACTTTAGGACTTGGCTGTAAGAACCTAAAAGCCTAGACTACGGACCTTAGATCTTGGTTCTAGACCCTGGTGTAGGGCTTTAGGTCATGGGTATAAGAACTTAAAAGCCTAGACCACGGACCTTAGATCTTGGTTCTAGACCCTGTTGTAGGGCCTTAGGACTTGGGTATAAGAACCTAAAAGCCTAGACCACGGACCTTAGATCTTGGTTCTAGACCCTGGTGTAGGGCCTTAGGACTTGGGTATAAGAACCTAAAAGCCTAGACTACGGACCTTAGATCTTGGTTTTAGACCCTGGTGTAGGGCCTTAGGACTTGGGTATAAGAACCTAAAAACCTGAACCACGGACCTTAGAACTTGGTTCTAGACCCTGGTGTAGGGCCTTAGGACTTGGGTATAAGAACCTAAAAGCCTAGACCACGGACCTTAGATCTTGGTTCTAGACCCTGGTGTAGGGCCTTAGGACTTGTGTATAAGAACCTAAAAGCCTGGACCACGGACCTTAGATCTTGGGTATAAGAACCTAAAAGCCTAGACCACGGACCTTAGATCTTGGTTCTAGACCCTGGTGTAGGGCCTTAGGTCTTGGGTATAAGAACCTAAAAGCGTAGATTACGGACCTTATATCTTGGTTTTAGACCCTGGTGTAGGGTCTAGGGACTTGGGTATAAGAACCTAAAAGCCTAGACCACGGACCTTAGGACTTGGGTATAAGAACCTAAAAGTCTGGACCACGGACCTTAGATCTTGGTTCTAGACCCTGGTGTAGGGCCTTAGGACTTGGGTATAAGAACCTAAAAGCCTAGACCACGGACCTTAGGTCTTGGGTTTAAGAACCTAAAAGCCTAGACCACGGACCTTAGATCTTGGTTTTAGACCCTGGTGTAGGGCCTTAGGACTTGGGTATAAGAACCTAAAAGCCTAGACCACGGACCTTAGATCTTGGTTCTAGACCCTGGTGTAGGGCCTTATGTCTTGGGTATAAGAACCTAAAAGCCTACACAACGGACCTTAGGTCTTGGTTTTAGACCATGGTGTAGGGCCTTATGTCTTGAGGAGAACTTAGAGACCTAGATCACAGGCCTTAGGTTTAGGGTCTAGACCATGATGTAGGGTCCTAGGTGTTGGATTCAAGAACCTAAAGGCCTAGATTACGGGCCTTAGATCTGGAGGCTAAGAACCTAAATGCCTATGCAGGCCTTAAATCTTGGGGCTTAGAACCTGAAGCCTAGACCACAGACCTTAGATCTTGGGTCTAGACCATGGTGTAGTAGGTCTTTGGTCTAAAAACCTAAAAGCCTAGACCACGGTGTATTAGGTATTAGGTTTAGACCACAGTGTCTTTTCAGGGGGGGCTGTGAATCGCGGCCCCCTTGTAAATATTCAGGTCTTAACTCTATGGCCTAGGTCTTTTTAAGATCCTTAAAGCCTACGGTGTATAGCCTTAGGTCTTGGGTCAAGTCCATGCGGTAGTTAGGAGTTGGGTAAGATGGATGGAGGTTGGTCTTCAAATACTCCAATCTGAATCTGATAACCATTTCTGATCATAATTTCATATTCAAAGAAAAAAGACCTCGTTGCCTAATGTTTGCTCAATTCATGGGGGGCTGTGAATCGCGGCCCCGTTGTAAGTTTTCAGATCTTAAGGTTTTATGGCTTTGTACTAAGGTGTCAGGCCTTATGTTTACATCTTAGTCCCGACACATTAGGTCCTGGCTGGGGGCTGATAGGTCTTATACACAGGTCAAAGCTTTAGCCTCTAGGTTTTTGAGCTTTGGACTCAGTTTTAAGGCCTTAGGCTTAGACTTTAGGCTCAACACACTAGGTCAAAGCTGTTGGGTAATATGTCCTATTCACAGGTTAAAGCCTTAGCTGCTAGGTTTTAGGGCTTTGGACTCAGGTGCAAGGCCTTAGGTTTTCATCTTAGACCCAAAACCTTAGGTCTAGGCTGTTGCCTAATAGGTCCTATTTACAGGTCAAATCCTTAGCTGCTAGCTTTTAGGGCTTTGGACTCAGGTGCAAGGGCTTAGGTTTAGATCTTAGGTCCAGCACATTAGGCCTACGCTGATGGATAATAGGCCCTATTCACAGGTCAAATCCTTAGCTGCTAGGTTTTGGAGTTTTGGACTCATGTGCAAGGCCTGAGGTTTATGCTTTAGGTCCAACACATTAGGTCTAAGCTAAACGCAAATAGGTCCTATTCACAGGTCAAAGCCTTAGCTGCTAGGTTTTAGGACCTAAGTCCAAGGCATTTCATCTTAGGAACCATGTGTAAGGCCTTAGGCGTAGATCTTATGTCCAACACATTAGTCCTAAACTGATGGATAATAGGCCCTATTCACAGGTCAAATCCTTAGCTGCTAGCTTTTAATGCTTTGGACTCAGGTGCAAGGCCTTAGGTTTACATCTTAGTGCCAACACATTAGGTTTAGGCTGTTGGCTAAGAGGCCCTATTCACAGGTCAAACCTTAGCTGCTAGGTTTTAGGGGTTTGGACAGGTGCAAGGGCTTAGGTCCAGCACATTAGGCCTACGCTGATGGCTAATAGGCCCTATTCACAGGCCAAATCCTTAGCTGCTAGCTTTGAGGGCTTTGGACTCAGGTGCAAGGCCTTAGGTTTACATCTTAGTGCCAACACATAAGGTTTAGGCTGTTGGCTAATAACTATTCACAGGTCAAATCCTTAGCTGCTAGGTTTTAGGGTTTTGGACTCAGGTGCAAGGGCTTAGGTTTAGATCTTAGATCCAGCACATTAGGCCTTCGCTGATGGATAATAGGCCATATTCACAGGTCAAATCCTTAGCTGCTAGCTTTTAGGGCTTTGGACTCAGGTGCAAGGCCTTAGGTTTAAATCTTAGTGCCAACACATTAGGTTTAGGCTGTTTGCTAATAGGTACTATTCACAGGTCAAATCCTTAGCTGCTAAGTTTTAGTGTTTTGGACTCAAGTGCAAGGCCTGAGGTTTAGATTTTTGGTCCAACACATTAGGTCTAAGCTAAACGCAAATAGGTCCTATTCACAGGTCAAAGCCTTAGCTGCTAGGTTTTAGGACCTAAGTCCAAGGCATTTCATCTTAGGAACCATGTGTAAGGCCTTAGGCTTAGATCTTATGTCCAACACATTAGGCATAAGCTGATAGATAATAGGCCCTATTCACAGGTCAAAGCCTTAGCTGCTAGCTTTTAGGGCTTTGGACTCAGGTGCAAGGCCTTACGTTTACATCTTAGTACCAACACATTAGGTTTAGGCTGTTGGCTAATAACTATTCACAGGTCAAAGCCTTAGCTGCTAGGTTTTACGGCTTTGAACTCAGCTGTTAGGCCTTAGGTTTAGATCTTAGGTCCAACACATTAGGTCTAAGCTGGTGGCTAATCGGCCCTATTCACAGGTGTAAGCCTTAGCTGCTATGTTTTAGGGCTTTGGACTCAGGTGCAAGGCCTTAGGTTTAGATCTTAGGTCCAACACATTAGGTCTAAGCTGGTGGCTAATCGGCCCTATTCACAGGTTTAAGCCTTAGCTGCTATGTTTTAGGGCTTTGGACTCAGGTGCAAGGCCTTAAGTTTAGATCTTAGGTCCAACACATTAGGATTAAGCTAATGGTTAATAGGGCTTATTGATAGGTTAAAGCCTTAGCTGCTAGGTTTTAGGGCTTGTCTAGGCCTTAGGAATTAGATCTTAAGAGGTTAAACTGGGTTAAAAATTGGAGAATTTTGGCCTAAAAATGTGTCTTTGAAGGTAAAATTGCAATTTGAAGCTGAAGGCGCTCACAAAACATGAGTATTCCCTGGATTATATTCAAAATGCTCCTTGAAATCACTGTCTGAAGTCCTGAAAAATGCCCTGAAATGGGCTGATATTTGGCCAAAACCAACCAGAATCCGGTAAAAAACCGGTCAATTTGAAGCTGAAGGCGCTCAAAAAAACTACGAGTGTTCCCTGGATTATATTCTAAAAGTGGTCATTTGAAGCAAAAAAGTGGTCATTTGAAGCAAAAAGTGGTCATTTGAAGCAAAAGTGGTCATTTGAAGCAAAAGTGGTCATTTGAAGCAAAAAGTGGTCATTTGAAGCAAAAGCGGTCATACGAAGAAAAAAAAGTGGTCATATGAAGCAAAAAAAGTGGTCATATGAAGCAAAAAGTCATCAAAAAAAACTACGAGTGTTTCAGAACCATCCTTTTATATCTACTTATCATCCTTGGCATTCAACAAACACTGCCGGACTTTTTCAAGGAGCTAGGGATTCTTCCAGTTCACAGCGAATACGTCCATAGCAACCTGCTGCTCCTTAGAGTTATCTTCACCCCTGTGCCAGTAGCCCATTGTCGCACAGTCGGCAATGTTAACCATACGGCTTTTATGCTAAAACATGGTATTTTATTCCCCTGTTTCGGACGCCGTTTTTCAACCGATTTTCTTTAAACTTGGTAAGTGTTTAGTTGAGTAGTTATATTAGGCCCCTCATACCTCGAAATTTAAAAAAAAAAACTTAACAAATATTACTAAGGAAAATCAAGTTACTTTGCAACATCACAGAGAGTAATATTTGTTAATTTTTTGAAATTTTGAGGTATTAGGGGCTTAATATAACTATTCAACTAAACACTTACAAAGTTTAAAGAAAATTGGTTGAAAAACGGCGTCCGATAGCGTGTTGAGTCCCAATTTTCCGAATACTTTCGGACAATTGATATTCTCTCGCTAATTCATCGGAGAACTGGGACTATTGCTGTTGTTCGGAAAACTAATATTTTAAACAAGAATATTCTCTTAGCTCCGATTCCTAGTTCTCCGATGAATGGATATCCCCCCCTCCCTCCTACTCATCTCCCCTACACCCCTCACTCTCCTCACGCCCGTTCTTCTCCTCCGCCGCTCCCACCACCACATCGATAGCTGCCAAGGCAAGATGGCGGCATTGGTGGCGCGGCACGGCGCGGCGGGTCAGCGTCGCTCGCACGCGCATACAAGAACCTTTCTCCGTCCCCGATGCAGCGGCGGCGTAGGTGATCGAGCCACGATGCCGCTCACCACGTGTCTGATAGCGATAGAGGAGTTTAGCCTAGCTCACGCTTCTTTTTCTGCATTTCTTCGGTAGAAATTCGGTAGCCGTTCGTCCTTCTTCAAATATTTTAATACAAAATATTACTTAGTACTTAGTTACTTTTTAAAATCACTTATTGCTTACATATAAATTAAATATAATAAATATAAATATACTTATGGATTAAATAAATTGTTATTTGTTTACAAAATTAATTTTTGGATTGACTAGCAACTAGCCAACAGCAAGCTAGCTTCCACTAGCTCCTGTGATGAGTGTGTTAACTGTGAAGAGGTATATAGTTGGTTGTTTGGGGAAATTCAATAGCTCTATTACCGTGACACTGTATCAGAACTGAATTAAAACCAACGAGCAAGGCTCGGTTAACCTGGTACTTTTGTTTTAACAATAAAAAGGAATAACAAGATTTCAAAATGTCCTCCAGAGGTATTTCAAAGAAAAAAAATACAAGAAATACAATTTTCGAGTTGTGTAAGAAAATGGTTAGTGGGAGACAGAGGAGATGGTGGGTGAGACCCTGTTTTTTTCAAAGACAGGAACTTGGAGCTTCATCTGTACGCTATTAAGTTGAGAGTGGAATATCCTGATTTTCAGAGGGTGATGCGAATGCCTTTACAAAAGTTTGATGAACTTATAGATAGATATAGAACTTATAAGATATTATAACACCCTTAGTAAAAAAATCAGATACAAAACTACGGAAAGCAATCACCTCGTAAACAAACCTGGGAAATTACGCTTCGATATACCTAAAACAAAGGGTGGTTTTGTTATTTAGAGTAGTTGTTTTTGTTAGGCCTATTTAGAGTTCCGCCTAGTACAATTTTTACCTTTTTACCAGATGTGATGCAGCCATAAACAGAGTGTTTTTTATTTTTTTTATTTTTATAACAATAACTATTAAGTGTGACTGCACGTAACAAAAATGTTAGCTAATTTGGATTGAGTAAAAAAGTGATTGAATGTTTAATCTAACCTAATATTGAATATGCTGACTTACAAAGTGACAGTGACAGTATATGGTCCCAAAATGAAATTTTTGTATCAATCAATATCCCCAAATCCTCAAAATTTGAACCTCTTATTAAATATTCATTCCCCATTCTATAGTTGAATGTGATAATGTTGTCGAAAGTTTTCCTCGTTTGTGTCATTACAGCACATTTTTACGGCGAACTTCGCAGATTGTTTTTCACCCCCAAGCAACTAGTGAATAGGCCTATATATCTTTTTGTAACTTATAACAGTCATTTACGGACGGACGCAAGTAAGTTTTCGGAGTAATTTACGTTGTCAATCAGTTGAAGTTTACTATCGGTAGGCTATGTGAAGTCTTCCTGTAGCAGAAACCTTATCATAATTTCCCTACACAGACAGAAGAAACTTGTTACTCCAGTGTAGGAACGTGTGCATACACAGTGTATTTGTACTTATTAATTATTTATATTTCCTTCTCTTTATCAAATGTAGTGTGTTTTCAAAACTGTTAAGTTACAGAAGTAAGAAATATGACCATTTACAAGTGAAATAAATTGTAATTATATACATACCAATGTTATATGTTCATTATGTATTTGTTTATTTGCCTTACAGGTTATTTAAAAAGTTGGCTCTTCAAATCATTAGGTCAAAGATTAGGAGCTTAAATATATAAATAAGTTAAACAACAATTTATAAATGATGCTTGATATAATACAACCTTAATTTGTATTGTTTATTATTATATTTATATGTGAAATAAATATAGAAACTATCCTTACTTATTATTGTAAGCGTATAGAGGTACTAAATTTGAGCGATTTTTATGTAAGTATTTAATGTGTTAACAATATATTTGTCCTCTTTGTTGTTATATTTCAATCGAAAATAGTCAAAATTGGAGATTCTAAGGAATCTAAAAAATGTTACTTGTAGTACGGCAAGTAGTAGGATGTATTGTTATACCAAAAATATTTATTCTTTCCATTCGTTCTGTAACATTATATATGGCAAATCAAAGATATACAGGGTGTTTCAGAACTCCCTACCAATATTTCAGGGCATTGTTCCTGGGTTAGAAATATATCAAAATATCATATTTAAATTGTACGGAAGTCTTTAGCTATTCACACAGCCGCTATTTTTTTTTCACTTGATAATTTTTATATCCGTAACGGATGGTTCTATTAAAATCATCTTTGGTAAGAAACTTTATCATACCAATGTACATTGTCAGGAAAAAAATTATTTTTTTCCACTGTATATTTTCAAAATGGCGGCCATTTCAAATTTTCAAACTCAAATATCCCAAAATCTGTAAATTTTATAAAAATTTTACAAGACACAAAAAAGTTGACAAATGTAATTATCTAACCAATGGTACCAAGTTTGTATGGATCTAACAGCAAATAACGGAGTTATTGCGATTTTGCTCCGTGCAAACACTGACTTTGCTGTTAAAACGGCCTTAATTTGCATTGATTTCAATGCAAAATCAATGTTTTCACGGAGTAAAATTGAACATCTTAAAATCATTTTGAACATCTTAAAAACATCAGTAAAATCTGAACATTTTACATATGCATAACTTACCAACAAACATGTAAATGTCTAAGAACCTCATTTAAAATAATGTACCATCATAAAACATCAATTATCACGTGATTAGTTTTACTAAACATTTAAATACATGTTCATTAATCTCCGTCATGTTATTAATTTAATAAAAAACATTTTGGACCAAACTGGAAAATTTTGT
The DNA here is from genome assembly GCA_030545055.2 of Neoaliturus tenellus. Classification (NCBI taxonomy): domain Eukaryota; kingdom Metazoa; phylum Arthropoda; class Insecta; order Hemiptera; family Cicadellidae; genus Neoaliturus; species Neoaliturus tenellus. The sequence continues at coordinate 13,282,642 of CM061533.1, read as the reverse complement.
TAGAAATGCATTTAAAAGAGTCTAAGACATTTTTGTGCCGAGACATTTTTGCTTAACCTAAAATGCTCAAAGAAAAATTGTTAATTTGTTCCGTGTTATTCTAATGAGGAAAATCTAAATTTCAAACGCAAATATTCCCTAAACTGCTAAAATTACGCGTACAAGATCAAATTGTAAAGTTTTCTTAAAAACCGTGTAAAACTAACAAAAAAATATTTAAAGTGAGGGTTTGTATTTGAAATTACTCTCTGTGGATAGACCGCTTTACCTATAAAGGCACAATTGGTTAATATTATAAATTAGTTTTGTATTTCTTAAAAAGGGTGTAAACATCGTTCCTAACGATTTTCACACAATTCAAATTGAAATTGATTGAACAAGCTAAGATGGTTGGAGAAGTTCGCAGGGGTGTAGATTGTGTAGTGAAATAAATACGAGAACTAATCTTCAAACTTGGCGGAAGTAGAGTGAGCTAGTTGAACTACATACCGACATTGTTATTACTGTTACTGACCCAGGTGGCGCGATATTTTTGTTTAGATGGGCCGGCCACCAATGCAGCCATCCCTTGCGGTCACCTCTGTGTCTGTGACAACTGCGCAGAGGTGATCGCACAAATGGACAACCGTAGTAACAACCGTTGTCCGTTTTGCTTGGGGATGTGCATCGATTTCTTTAAGATTCTTCAACATTGTAAATGTTTTTTTTTGGTTCTTAAATTTTTTAAGTCTTTATTAATTTTGTGTAATATAAATATAATGTTTCCATATTTTCTCAACGTGTATTTCTTTCTCCACAACTCTATACACCTCTTTGATTGTTAATGTGTAAAAAAATTAGTATTCACGGTTAAATGAAAATGTTTAGTTTCTGGAAAAAGTCTATAAATTCTAAATAAAACTTTATTTTGTATGCAATATATTTTTCCACTTAACAAAATTTAAAATTTCCACTTGGCAATAAAAATCAACAATTCGATTGTTATTTTTTATTTTTATTTATTTTTTTTGTTTTAACAATTCTTTACAAATGTTTGGCCAGTCAGTCGAATTTATCTTATCTTAGTAACAATTGATTATTTGTCGCAAACAGCAAAATTGTTTTGGGTGGTTTTACTTTAAATTATGAATTAGTTATTCCTTAGGGACACAAATGTGAGTGATTAGGTAAACAATATCCATTGCTTATGTTTGATTGTAAAAAATACACTGAGTGTTGTAAAAATTTCATGGCCTTGGTTGCAAAAGGATAATAAAAAAACTCCTATTTTAAAAAGGTTGTTATAATTGTATTTTAATATGTAGCTCCAATTATCTCGTTTAAGTTTTGATTGAAAACTATAATAACCGACCCAGAGTTTTGCACAAAAATGTCCTAGGGTACAATTGTTGGCGGTGAATTAACTATTTTAAATTTAAATAGTGGTTTATTCCCAAATAAATTACTTTAACATTGAATTGGAGGGAAATCCAGGCCTTGATGTAATACAACAAAAGTAGTGTGAAAAGGGCACACCTGGGACGTGACGTCATCACGATGACGTCAGCGTGAGTCACGATGACGTCACCATGACGTCATCAAGGCCGTGACGTCATAGTGCCGACATATGACGTCATACAAATGACGTCATGGTGACGTCACTACCGCTGACGTTATCATGATGACGTCACTGACGTTAATTAGGTCAAGGTCACGCAAGAGTACAAAAAAATTTTTTTTTGCACTTTTGCGATTCCTCAGAGCAAGGCGAGAAAATGAAATTTTTCGAGGAATCACAAAAGTGCAAAAAAAATATTTTTTTTATTCCCTAGCGATCAGACTCTCGACCTAATATATCCGTCAGGGGTCATTGACCCAGCCCCAGAACCGCCAGATTAAAAAAATTTATATTTGACTTACCCACCGAGAGAGAGCCGAACAATAATTTCTTCAAACACCCGACAGTGGGACAAAGGACACGCGATGTCAACAGGACCGCGTCCGAAGGGATACTGAATTGGACACAGGCGGTACCCGGCCCGGTGGTGGGGATAAGGAGGTGGTGCTGGAAAAGTGGTGAGGTGGAAGAAAAATTTTATTTTTTCAACAAATCGTCCGTTATTCATCACTAGGTATAAGAAAAAAAAAAATTCTTTATGCACATTTCTCAACATGTTCAAACCTGTTCAAGGTCAACCATTTGAAGTTTTAAAAAAAGTTTTTTCTTTAAATTTTTTATTTACAAAAACCCTCCTTCATCTTCATATGTGCTGTCTGGACTTGTGCTTGTTGTAGAAGAATTTTCTTCGCAGCAACATGTTCCTTGTGTATTTTGGACTACCCCTTCTGCTTCATCCATACTGTCGTCGATGGTTGGACAGTCGTATTCCAAATCCATTTTAATTATCATCCCCGGATTTTGAAGTAATAGCATGTGCAATTTTTCATAGATTTCTTTTAGGTATTCAAGGCTGTCAACAAGTAATTCCCACTTCATTGTGTCATGTAACCTCTAGCGTTGCTGAGTTGGAAATGAAGCCAGACTTGCATGTAGGATTGGTATTTTTGAAATTGCGGTGGTGGGGGTAATTGATACAACCAGACAGGTTGAGACTTGTTCAAGGTCAACCATTTGGAGTTTTAAAAAAGAAAATTTTATTTACAGAGTAGTGTTGAAAACTGGTAATTTGACTGTTTTATCTGCACACTCGGTGCGTCTTAGACAATATACTACTGCATAAACCAAGTAAAAGAGGATTGCAATCAATAAGGTCAAGATCATGATGAGATCCAATTTTAAATTTTTTGAGCTAGCATATGATCCTTCCTGATCCGTCTCTCTTCCATCATTCTTTCCATCATCTCCACTAGATCCACATGCTATCGAGATGTAATGAAACACATTGGTGTTGACTCTCAGGTATCCGATAGGAAAAGTGGTGGGGGAAAAACCTGAACATGTTAGAACATGTTCAAGGTCATCCAATTTGTGTTTTAAAAAATCCTATCTTGCTACAATACTGTAGCAAGATAGGTTTTTATTTTGTTTTTATCTTTTTATTCTTTTATTACAATACAAAAATATACATATTGAAGTAAAGTGAGGATACAAAATATAAATATTAGTCAGGAGAAATATTCCAAGTTTGGACTGGCTTGAGTCTTCATGGATGACCTGGAGGAGTAGACCGATGAAGTTGATGATGATGGTGACCTTGGCGGCTCGTCATCCCTGAAGACATGGGTGCATTTTGTGTTGCATGCAAAAATTTGCATGTTCAGTCGGTATCCCTGTTCGATTAGTGATTTAAATTCTTGAACAATTTTGTTTAATTCTTCCAGATTTCTTACAAATACTTCTTCATAATTTGCGCATTTTACAGTGAGAGCCATCTTGATGTTTTCCGTGTGAAGTCCAAAGGTGGAATGAATAATAGCAAGAATGTTTGAAGGTAGTATGAAATAGTGGTGGGGGGAAGGACTTTACACGCTGTCTGATGGGAGGTGGTTAAATTTTTTCCAACTAAACATATTGATTGAACAAATGGCGCAAAGTTCTTTAGGTGTATGGTAACTTAAAACTGGAGCTACATGACCATATTGTAAACATCCATCATCTTGTAGGAATTGTGCCGGGTTAGAGATAGCAGCCCTTCCACAACTTCGACAAAATTTTGTACCATCACCAAACTTGAACCAACCAAAAGTGTTGTAACCTTTGTTGTCTAGCTTGTACTGTTTAATAAAAATTTTAATTTGCTGAGGAGCGTTGGATTGTAAAGTATGGCTAAATAGCTGTTGATCTTCAATAATTTTTCTTACACAAAGCTCAAATAGGGTGCTCATCGTTTGACAGTTGCAATCAAACTGAACTTCTTTACAGTCTGTATGCTGGTAACCCGAAATGGTGGGGGAAAACACACACACACACCCACACACGTATTGCTGTTTGAAAAATATTTTTTTTATTTAATTTGTGCAAAGGTCAAAGGTCAAGGTCACCCCAGAGCCTTAAAAAAAGGCAACATATCAATATGTGAAATTTTTTTTTGCTTCACATATTGATATGTTGCCTTTTTTGTGTGTTTTTTTTTATTTTATCTTTATTTAAAACAGTACAAACAAGATTACATGACAAAAATTATATAGTTAAAAAAATACAAACAGATACAAGAAAGAAAATTTTTTTTTTAACACTGCTGCTTGTCTGCGATGTGGATTGTAAGCTCGGTGGAGTTGCTGCCGCTGCATCCGTGGGACACCAAGTAGAGACATCCTGGTTGAATGGAGCGTAGGTCTTCATTTTGGAGTAGGTGAACAAATCTCTTCGGAAGGTAAATTTGGAATTTTGCTTCGTCCCCCGGAGTGTATGGTGCTTCGCTGAGGCTGCAGGAGATTGCTTCGCCAACAGTAGTTTCCATCTTCTTCATTGCATGTATAATATAGTGTTTTTCATCCTTCAACTCTGAACATTTTTTTACCGGCAAAATTGTAGACTTGGAGTGGGCGTTGAATTGTTCCACCAAAGTCTGCAGAAACTGGTTGGATGCCATGGTTGTTCTAGAGGTCCTCGCTGTCTTCTTGCTCTGAGATGTTGTCGTCTCGGAATCTCGAGTAATACTCGTGCCAGGTCTCGGTCTGCTCCTCGCTTTTATAATCGCCGTTACCCCCACCACCATCACCGATTTCTCCATCTTGCAGGTAAGTCGCTAATTTTAAAGCGTTTTTTAACGCACAGTGCCTGTCCCTTTCATGTTCCACGCTTTGTGTGCAAATACAAATGTTTTCAGCAATAAATTTAAAATTTTTATCAATTTGCACATCTTTGACTGGATTAGATGTAAATTGTTCTATCCATCTTTTCTTTTCAAGTCCTTTTGTGTAAATATTAGTAAATCTGTTTGAAAATTGATGCATAATATGATACAAGTCTGAATAACTGGTAAAACCGTCATACCAATCGATGTGATGAAAATATTTCCAAGTCCATCGGTTTGTTGTTGCGGCTTTGGTGGTTAGTGAAGAAAAAGAGCATGGTGGTTTAAACAAAAATGTGTAAGGAATATTTTTATCTATATCGTAAAATACGAGCTCTTTAATTATAAACCGATCGTCGTTACCACGAAACGCTTGAAATTCAATAATACCCGGTTTGGACTTGATTTCCTCTTCCATGTCCATTTGAAAGGTCACCCGTCTATCCATCACGGTGTCGGAAGGTCAACTGTTTTCCACACCACGGTAGGCATGCATTTATGCCAGGCCGTACAGTTGAAGGCGCGTTGGTGTATATTTAACGTGGGCACCATCCCCGGTAGGCCTACACCCACAAAATTTTATTTTTTTATTTGAAAATTTGCCAATTGAAGGGTAAACTGTTGTGAAATTTTAAAATTTTATTTAACTTTCCATCTGATCATTTTTGTTGTAGTCATTCTCATCACTTTGATCCTTTTCATCACTGAAATGTGTTTCTTCATCCGATTTCACAAAATTACTTTTTTCTTGCACATATTGCTCCAATTGTCTCCACATTTGAACTTCATGAGGAATTCTATTGAATATTGAAGTGTCCACAGGTCCATACAAAATTGGCGCGTCCGGTTGTTTGTCCAAAGTGTCTGTTAAATAATCTTTAATAATTGAACTGGAGAATACTAGCTGTCTTAAATATCTTGTTATCGGTTCCGTTGCACATGTTAAAATAAAAAATTCTTCTCTGTTTAGTTGAATTTTTATGTCATGTTTGGTTGTATTTCTGAATCTCATTTGATGTTCACCTCGGTGTTTAATAATATCAATTTCCAAGTCTGAATCCAATAGTCCTACTTTTGTTTTTCTGCCAAACATGTTGCTACTAAAGTAACATTCCAACAAATGGAGGTGTTTCATAAAAGATTCCCAAGCGTTGGCCGTAAACAAAATCATTTTTGTTCCGTGGGTTAAAATTACTGTAGGTGAATAGTCGGTTGATTTCATAACTCCAATTAAAACACTTTTATCCAAACTTGAAGAGATTGGATAAAAAATTCGTAAAAATACTTCCATCAAAATATTTGGTGAAATATTTTCTTCCCCATTTCTCTTCCTCTTGGACAAATATTTTTTCTTTTTAAATTTTTCATCTTCTTGATCTGCGCCGTGTTGCTGTCCATTCATGTCTAAAAATTCAGAAATTTCTTTCTCTATATCGCATTCCGTTGTACCACTAGTAGAAGCCATATTGAAGATGATGCTACCCATACGATGTCAGGCAACAAACTGATCAGGAGCGGTCTGTGCGCTCCGCTTTTATAATCGCGCCCGTGATTGAAATTTTACAAAAACGAGTTTTTATAAAACATTTTTAACAATTCCTGTCAAAGGTGTGTAAGTGACAATTTTATCGTGTAAAATTAAACAATATGCTGTAGTATTTGCTGGTATCGCTTTGGCAAATTCCATTTCTATTTTTATATCCACACTTGATGATTTTACCGATTCATTTTGTTTAGAACAATCGATTACTACTATTGGGTAGTTATCTAAATATTTTTCCGGTGAAAGCAAAGGCGTATTTGTTTTACCGTAATATGAATTTTGAAATCTTGCATACATATCGTATAGTATGCTGAATTTTTTATCTGCAAACGATACATTTAAATTGTCGTATGGGAAAAATTGTGAATTTAAATAAACTTTAATATTTTTCAAGTCACAATGATCAAATTGGCCCGCATGTTTAGTAATATCGTCTCTCCTAGCTGTTTGTAAACCAAATATAATATATCTGGCCCGCTCCACATAATTTGATGTTTTAACAGTCCAAGTGTGTCGATCCGTAGTAGGTAAACTGGGATGTTCATGGAATTCCCAACTTCTAAATGGAATAACAATATCACGATCGGCTTTTAGTTTTCTTAATAGTAGCATTCTATGCTCGTCAGCTAATTTAACATGTGGAACTCTCCATACGATTTTGTCCAACGTTAATTTCCATTCTAAAGTCGCATCTGTTGTACCACTCGCAGCTTTAATAATATCTTTATCGTTTGAAGATCTCAATAAAACTAATTCTTGTTTAACATTTAATATTATTTTCCTATAATCTTCCGCGAAACCAAGCAATAAACGTAATGGAATGTAGAAATCAAAGAATCCCTTTGAATTTGGGGTGATTGTATCAATTGTAGGTAAAACCCATCCGGCGGGTAATAATAAATTGGTATCAGTCGGTGATATAGATGTTAATCCTTTTAAAGTTGTTGCAATACCTACTTTTTTAGTGGAATCTACTGTAACACCTGATATTTCATATCTGATTTCATCAAACAAGAAAGCCATTGCGTTATTTATAAATGGAACTACTGTACCTACACTATTGTCCTTTTTTGTTACTTTTCCTTCGATATACAAGTAACTTTCACATGGTAGTGTGTAAATGTCTTGATGTTGTATAGGAATACGAATTTCATCGTTATTGTTCAATTTTGATGAAGTGTAAGGGTTGTGGGTGTGATATTCTTTTTCCCATAGTGTTTCGTCGAATGTCGGACCCTGCGCTATATCCAGTATATCCATAATCGGTTAATTTTAAACCAATCTTTTCTAAGAAACGAATGTTCTCGCGTGTTAACTCCTCCACAGCTGAAGAGCTACTAATGCGGTTTCTCGTAGGCTGTCCACTTTTAAATGATAAACCCATGATTTTTGTATTAAAGTGTCGATTTTAAATGTAATCTAACTGTAATTGGCTCTTCTCGAAAATCTATCAAGTTACCGTCTTGATCCAATACGTTCAACACGATGTCTGAAATGAAAGTGGTGTTCAACGGCAGATATACTAGGTTTTGTGGCTTTTCAACAATTTTAAATCCTGGAGGTACACTTGGGTAAAAAGTATGTATTATATGAGTATTTGCCCCATCTCTGTAAGCTCCTTGTATAATGTTACAAGTTATATCTATACTATTAACTTTTAGTATAGTTACAGTTTGTTTACCGGAATGTGTTTTATTTGGTTCTAAAATTGGCTCATCTTTGGAAAATCCTAATAAATCACCGATTGACTTTTCCTGAGTAAAATCTATATAATATTTGGAGTTAATTTCAGCTTTCATCGTATTGTTATTACCTTTTAATGTTATATTGTCTTTTCCCATTTTATTTTGCAAAAATTCATTAATATGATCAATTTCATAAGAACCTGTGGGTAAACTGCAAACTTCTAAGTCTGTAAACTTCCCACTGGCATCTTTTCCTTTATAATAATGCAATAAGTTGTTTTTATCTTCCGTAACATTGGGAATAGAGTTGTAAGTTGTAAAATCTAACAGTGCCGCCTCCCAAAATCTTCCTTTTTGCAAGCGTAACGCTGGGAAAAGGATACTTCGTAAAGTGGACGATTTTCCTGTTAATGATACCGTATAGGAAGACATCTCAATTGTGACTGATACTTTTAGCTAGGAATTCCAAACATAAATGGCCGCATATTAAAGTGTTATCAGGTTGTTCTCTTTTATAGTTGTAATATATGTTTTTAGCAGATTTAAAGTAACGCTCAAGTTCTTTAGGTGGTGGTAAATTGCCAAAACTATCAAAGTAATATATATTATCACCTAATTTCTTATAACAAACCCAATAAGTGCCAGGACCTTCAGAATTATCTAAATTTACAATGCCTGTTTCGTTTTTCCACATTTTAACTGGTAAATCATCTTTCATAAAGACACCGCGAAAAAAAGGTATTTTTAAACATGAAATGTATTTAAATAAATCGATATTTGTTAACGCTTTATGTGGTATTACTAATTGATTTCTTTTATTTAATATGCACGATACGGTTTTAGGTATAGACCTGCCCCGTTTTTTACCATTGACCATACTGTTGGTTTTTTACTACCCTTTCTGGTGGAACGTCGTTTTCTTCTAATATTCCCTCCATGTTTTGTCTTTGCCGATCTCCTTTTCATTCTTCTCCTCCTTTTTCCACCTCCTACTGCTGTTTTAGCCTTCATACCTGCTGTTACCGCTAAAGCTGCTGCTTTTTCTGCAATACTAGCGTCACTAGACTTTACTCGTTGCCAAGCTATATCCGCGAGCTTTTTATCAGCTATTGATCTATTTTTTGTATCGCTAAATGTGGAATATGCTATATCGTGTTCTTTACAAGCCTGATCTAACTTATTTATGCCTGGATCGCCTCTTTCCAGTCGTTTTTTCAATTTAGTTCCTGGTCCGCAATACTGATAACCTCCCGGTATGTGAAATTCGTATGGTAAAGCGTCTATTGCTCTATTTACGACAGATCCTACTGGAATTCGATTTAAAGCTTTACTTAACAGAGAAACCGCTGTGGATGTGATACCGCCTCCTTTCCGTATAGTGTCTCGATATGGACTGGTGTAATGAAACGTCATGATTGTCTTTTATATTCGAAAAGCGTAACCTATGTGTTACCTCTATGACAGGTTGCTCATTAATGATGTAATTTATGGTGTTATTTAATTAAATATCAATATCACCCCAATTTGATGATCTAAACTGTTGTGTATTAGGGTGAATAAAGTATTTTTTAAAAATTTCCCTTTTAATCCAACTACCTCTCGCGGCTTCATCCCAAATTTTATGACCTGGTCCTCCTCGAAGAACTTCCGGTGTGAAATGATTGTGTAAATCAAATATTGCATTACCTAAAACTTTTACAAGAAAATTAACAGTGACGGCATCATCTACATGTTCAGGGTCTTTAAGCTCTGTTATACGTTTATTATTACAAGTATACACTTTACTATCGTTTAATGATGTTGTAATGGTCTGTCCTACAGTTGCAGCATCATTTGCTTCTCTTCCTTGCGCCAAGTTTTTTATCACTCTATTATTACATGTAAACCATCTAAAATAATGATCTGGATCTAGATGTACGGTTTGTGATAAAGCAGCTGCATCATGATTTTCATAACCCCATCCCATATTTGATAACTTTTTATCCATGCAATCCCAAGCATTATTTTTGTATGTTAATAAATTAAATTTTTCATTACCTTGAACAAATTCATCCCCTTTCTTCGATACTACTTGATCTTGTTTTACAAAAGAGGTTGTTTCTTGTTTTAAGGTTTCCATCATTTGACCCACTGTTGCACCATCTGATGGCGCCGAACCATCTTTAACATTTGCTAAACAATTACCAAAACAATCTATAACCCCTACATCACGTATGATACAATGATCTTTAATATATTTTAGATTTACAGCATCGTTTTCAGTTTTCGGATAACCTATATCATTAATAACAAATTTATAAAAAGAAAATCCATCTTTTGTCTTTTCAGGTATCAAGGAATGTAAATAGCGTCTATTCACACTGTCTTTTTCATCTTTAGGATCATCTACGTTGGATATACGTTTATTGTTAGCACTATACGTTTTTCCATTGAATTTTAATGTATTTTTTAATTCAGATGACAAATAACCTTTGTTTATTGCATCACCGTTTTGATTTGGTTTACCAACGTTGATAATTCTATGATTTTCTGCATCATATGTGTTATTGTGTAGTCTTAATGTTGGTGATATCTTTTCCTTTACTATTTTTAAATTTACTGCATCGTTTTCGTCCGTGGGATCTTTTATGTTTTTTAACCTTTTATTACTAATATCATAATCTCCTTCAGGTGTTTGTGGTAAACCAGCACCTCTTTTTAAGTTATTCGCGTAATATAATCCATCCGAGGAATACCGTCCGAACTTGTCGACACTCATAGTGCAACTGAATATCATTTTAGGGAGTAACGCATTTTTATGAGATTACCCCGCGGTTTCTAAGTTCATCCAATAAAGCCACCCATTCGTTTTCCAATCCAGTATGACCCGCTTCTTTGGCTTCATGTATTAGTTTCATTCTATCCACCAATTTATTGATATTATTGTAATAAATTACGTTTGTATTGTATAGTTTCTTCATCAATCCTTTACCGGTGACTGATTTGCTTCTTTTTCTCGGTTCTGGGGAACTTAAATCTAAAGTGGATGCTACTAATCTTCTTTTTACAGGTTTTCTTCTTATAATAGGTATTAATTTGGAAACAAAATCTTTATATTTTACAGATTTATTTCTATATATGGGTGCTTCAGGTAAATAATTTCTTTTATATGCATTAGTTTGATCCAAAATTTTGCTATACACTTCCAAATCATCATTTTTTACTAATGCTTTTAAAGGTTTATTTTCAAATAATAATTCAAATAGCCCCCTTGTTCCCTTATATATTTGATCACCTACGTGAATATTATCATGTTCATCGACATCTAATTTGCTATTACCAATCATTACACCTTCTTTGGACATTCTTGCTCCATAACTGTGGTATTTTTTAGTAGAATCAGTTCCAATTAACAGTTTTAACAAGTATTTCCTTCCTAACGGTCCTTTTGTAAGAATAGTTTCACCCAATAAGCTTATGTTTGATGGTTCTCCTTCTGTTTTTTCTTCTTCACTCGCTATAGATACCACTTCTTCTTCACTACCAGCATATACATCTTCTCTTTCTGCCGTTGTATCACTAAATATGGAGGCTTCCGGGTCCTCATCGCTAATATCTTCTGATATTACACTTTCCCTTTCATATTGTGTTATCGGAGCAATAATATCACCTTGAAAAGAAGGTTTAGTCAATTTTTTGTTCAATTGTTTCAAAGGCTCTGTAATAGGTTTAAAAGTAGATTCGAGAAATTTCTCCCTTTCGCTGATACCTAACTTTAACGCTCTGTTTTTAGCCCGAATAGAATCACTAAGTGATTTAATTTCCTTTACTAACTTTTCTTGGTTAACCATGTTTGTAGCAAGACGTGCTGTACAAGAATGATTGTGTGATATAATGGTTAGTGAATTAATATAAATTTATCAAAACCTATCCTGTATCGGCCGTTATTTAGTGGTTGTTCCTTCATAATTGTCAAAAATCCATAATTTTCAGCCCAAGCCTTACCACATATGTCTTTAAACCGTTCATATGACATATCCGCATTGACATGATCGTAATATATGTGTTTTAAGTTAGTTTCATCCTGTTTGAATACAATTAACACATTTGCGTTGTCTCTTATCAGTTGTTTTGGTATTTTACTATAAGTCTGGCCTATGTAAATGCTATCTATATTGTTATGTCGCCCCATAGCGAAATAACTCCTGATAGTGTTTTGGTTTTCACAGGATACATCATCAAATATAAAAACTGAAAATGGTTTAGCTTCATGCGGTTGCATTACACTTTCACTTGCATCAAACTTGTAATATTTCACTTCTGGAACATTATTAAATATTTTTTCTAATAATTGGTATTTGGGTTGTTGTAATGATTTGGAAAAGACATACAAGTTATTGAAACGCAATCCTTTTGGGTTTGTAATCAAATTGAATACTAAATTTGTTTTACCACAATTTGATGGACCGGTTACAAGACAACGCACCGTGTTTGGTAATAAAACACCATGTTTGCCACTGTTTAATTCTGAATTGTCCACCGTGAGTTCATCAATATTATTAATAGGAAAACTATCCTTTTGCGGTATTATCTCCATCCTTTGTAAAGGTTCAACCTAAAATGATGCTCCATCATTATATAAGATCCTTTTTAGGTATCCAAGAATCTTCACTCTTATTAAATCCTAACCATCGCACTTTAACTTTATCTTTTTTCCGTTGTAACACCTTTTCAACGAGATATACATCACCTACCGTGGATTTTAACATTTCATGTCCATAAAACCCTCCTTCGAGCAATTGCCCTTTATTATCTTTTAAAATGTAAGTTTCCGGAACTGTAGGTTGTACCTTAAATACGGTAAAAACCTCATTTGTCCAGTTTGGAAGATATCTTTTACTGAATACACCTTTGTATTTGCTTATTCGCACTTTATCACCAACATTAAACGTTTTAGGCTTTAGTTTTTCAACTTTTGGTTTAGTATTTATTTTTATACGTTTTAATACAAGTTTTTCATTTTTATTAGTCACCTGGCTTGGTTTCATACCGATAGTTCTATGGTACTTGTTATTGTAATCGTTTATTAGTTTTGGTAACATATCAATCCATACGTGCGATCCTCTGTTTGAAAACATCTTGTACATCGCACCTTTTAAAGTCCTATTGAATCTTTCAATAATTGTTGCTTTTACCTCTGAATTAGTGGAATAATGGTTTATATTGTGTTTCTTCATTAAATTTGAAAATTCTTTATTGAAATATTCTTTACCATCATCGGTTTGTAAATGTTTTATGGTATTTTTGTCTCTCTGTATCGCAGTTTCCATGGCTTTTGTTACACTCTTGCCGGTTTTATCTTTTAGTGGTAAAGCATCTGCCATTTTTGTAAAACAATTGATAATAGTCAATATATATTTAAATCCTTTATTTTGTTTACTATAAGGAATCATTTCGATTAAATCAGCTTGATATAGATCATTCATTCCTTTTATAACAGTATTTCTTCGGGGAAATTTCCTCCTAGCAGGTTTATGAAGTTCATGAACAATTTTTTGTTTCAAATCCATAATTTTATCCTTCCTCATTCATGGGTGAAGTAAAAATAAATTTTTTATTACATTATACCCATATTTAACTGGGTCAAGGTCATTCAAATTGATGTAAAAAAAATGGGGAACACGGCGTTGGACTTGCCGTGTTCCCCATTTTTTTTACGGAAGGAAAAGGAATTTAGGTTGAAAAGGGTCGAAGAATAGGTTAGTTGTTGATAGGATTAAGAGAGTAGTGGCCAAAAGGAAGAGTGTTAATTTTATCATCCATGATATGTCTTTTGTCATCATTTGCCGATAGTGCTTTTTTCACTTCTGTAACACTGTATAGTTTGTGTTTTTCACTTCTTATGGTGTTAAATTTTGCTGTTAAGGTGGTGTCGTTAAATAAACAGTTTTTGTAGTGTTCAAAGTTTATATTTTTCTTTAAATAACCTGTCTTCACACCTTTTGCTTTCTTGGTGGTTGATGTTTCTTCTTCTTGTCCTTTATATACTTTAAAAGAATATAATTTGGACATCAGTGCGACGATTTCTTTCATTACTGATCCGTTACATTCATCTTTGAACTTGCCTAGCACCTTTTTGTTTTCTTCATTGAAGTTTGGATGATTCCGGGGGTAGTCTGAGAAATCAAAGTCATTCTTGTGTACAAACGTTTTTAAATCTTTGTACATGTCTAAAGTTTTTATCCAATAAATTAGTGCGTCCGTGTCCATGTAGGCTATTCCAATATTTTCTCTTCCATAATGTTGTACCATTTTGTTGTAGTGAAAGTCGTACATATGTGTTTTACTTATATCTAATATTGACATTCCTATATACAACGGTCGATCCATTAATACTTTGGTTTTCTTCATGCTGACTGCTACCAAGTTTTCATTGATTATCATACTTGTTCCGAAATTCGGTTTCTGTACAAGTTTTCCATCTGTCTGGGGTCTGTTACTAATTTTACAATTTTGTGTTTCCTCTTGTTTTCCAAAGTTTTTCCAAATATTGCATTGTTCATAAGCTTGTAAAAATCTTTTTCAAAAGCTGATGTTGCTGCGGCTCTCCTTGCAGTGTTGGAATCAATGTATGGTTTTAAATAACAAGATTGTGAAAATTTTAAAACTCTATGAATTTTGGTAATAATCAATCCTAATTCAAGGGCTTGTTGAACAACAGAATAATGTGCTACATATCTGTTTTTATCTTCCAAGGTCATCATCAACTTTGGCCATCTTCCAGTAGGAGATATTTCAGTTCCGGCCAGTAGTGGTAGGTCGTAGTGTTGGTCATGCAGATGTTCTGGATAATGAAAGTCGCAGTCCAAAATGTAGCCGGTTGGTCCATCTTGTGGGATCTGCATGATGTCACCGATGCTGTCCGGGTCTACCCACTGGAAGTCGCCATACGGAAGGGGTTTAGACATCGCCCAACCGTATAAATTATTTGCATCAAAATATCCAAGAAAAATTGAATCTTTAGTTTCATCATAGTTTGGTAGGAATTTATTGTTGGCTTTTACATATCTTGTGACAGCCTGAGTCAATCCACCGCGTACACTCGATTCAATCATCAAAACCATATCGATGTCGGTTAGTAGCTCCAACTTGCACTCGGTCGATTTTAACATGGCCTGCCATGCTAAGCCGGGAGATGTAAACGAATGAAGGGGGTCCAGTCCGTAAGCAGTGAAACAGGTGTTCCTGAATTGTTCCATCACATCACATAATAATGTTACATCTAGTTTTACATAAAAGTCAGAATAATCGCCCAAGGTATTCATTCCTAATTCATTCCAGACGTTACAAGCATGATTATAATCTTCAATTGAAATTTCGGTATCCGTTAATTTACTTTTAAAAGCTTCGATTGGTGGTAGACATGTTTCATCAAATTTTTCTAGTCCAGTTATATAATCATATGGAAACACTCCTTTTCTTAGCACCAAGTCCATTTTATCTTCTGGTACAATTTTTCTTGTTTCCTTCAAGTCTTGTCTTCTTAAATTAGCTGTTAGTTTGGCGAGGCTAGATGACATGAATCTATAAGAGTCCACGAATCGAAGCTTCATTTTGCCAACAGTCTTGGAAAAACTAATATAATTTTCTAAAGTGTTGGCCAAAACATAAATTTTCCCATTATCCCTACCCAATTCTGGAATAATAAAATGTGAATCATAACCACTAAGGTTATGCAATACAACTGGAATGAATTTCGGAAGTTTATAATTAATATTACAAGCATTGCAAGCAGGCCCTCTGTAATAACCAGTAAGATGATCATGGTCATGCACTTTATGGTTGTCAAGAGTAAATTCTTTTTTGCACAAGTAACAATTAGTGGCATTGATATGTTGGATTTCCTCCTCTTCATCAAGAGGTAACATTGGAATAATATTACTGTACAATTCTTGAACCCTACCAGCTATATAATACAAGTTATCTACAAAATGTTTAGCAGGATCCTCACCTCTGTACAAAATTGGTGTTGAACTTAAACCAAAATTATGTAAATGGTCTTCAGAAAGTGAGGATTTAACAAGCATACAAAAACTGTTAGGTTTATGCAGTTGATATTTAGTTCTACTAGTAATTTCCCCATCTGGATGTTCTTGGGGTACCAGTGTGGACTCAAAGTCTGCATAAATTACAATTGGTACTCTATATTGATGGTTAATCTTTTCAAATTTTACAATAGAGCGAGTAGGTGCAGGCAAACTAATTTTACATTCAAAATTTTCATTACAGAGTCTTTGGTGTTCTTGTAGCCATTCCGCACCTCCTCTCCTTACATCTTTTGACACAAAACAAAAGCATCGCTTACAAATAGTTTTTCTATGTCGTTTTTTAGTAAGTTGGTTACCAACAAGTCCTTCAAAATTTTTAATATAAACATAGTGTGATATTTCACCTTTAGATATTAACAACAAATCAGTATGGTTCCTAAGCTCAGTTTTTGCTACTCTTAAAGGGTATACATTATTTGAATCGTCCAATCCAAAAATATTTACACTAACACCTGGATTGTGTTTCTCAAACTTAGAAATATCAGAAATTTTTACAGGGTAAGATAGTCCTACAAAATTATACCTATTATTTACATTTACATAGTGTCTACTTACTCTACAAGGGCGCTGCTCTGGCAAAATATATTTACATAGCATAGCGTATCTGAAACATTCCATGTCTTCATTTTGTACATTTATACAGGATTTGGTATCCTCAATCTTTTTAGGTAGAGGGATATAGCTACTACCCCTCATACCGTAACCGTGCTTATGTACTCTTAAATCTAAACCCTCTACAGATGTAAACATCCAACCTGACCCTCTCCTTTCATGCTCCTGCATTTTTGCCAACAATTCTTCAATACATTCATCAACAATTTTATTTATATCCGAGGCAAACATCAAAGTACGATTTTTCGTTATGAAACCTCGAAGTGTGGTTTCACCATCAGATTTACTAAATGTTGCGTCCAACACTAAACCAAATTTAATAAAATTTAATCTTGCCAATTCTTCAGTTAAAGTTTTACCAATTAATGATTTTGCCTCGGTTATAAAGTTTTCAAAATCTAACTGTACATTAATAATTTTGTTATGAATTACTGTGTGTCCAGGGAAGGCAGTTGCACTTAACCGTCGCATATTTTCTTGTTCCTCGCCCGTATCCAAATCCAAGTCCGTGTCCGTGTCCGTGTCCGTGTCTAGGTCCGTCCGTGCCGTAGTTCTTCCTAATCCTGATGGTCCAGCACCTCCAAATTGGATAACGCTGGGCCTTCTTTGCTGCATCCGTTGTAGGTAGGTATCCCACTCGTCCAGCCTTCGGTGATGTTCAGCCAAAATTTCATCAATCCAGTCCAAGTCCATTTCGTTAGCCATTTCATTCGCCGGGTCTTGTTCCATATGTAAATCTTGATGTATCGCCAAAATATATTCGTCAGGGAAAAATTCCCCGCAAATATCGCAAAGATACATTATTTAACGTAAAAGCTCTTTAGCTGTTAACTCTGCAAAAGTTTACCAAAGAATGAAAGACTCTCTTCACCGACCTGCCTTTATAACGGGTGGTGGGGGGTGATCTTGGAAAACCCCTTTTGCGCATGCGCAAAACAAAATGTATAATTAATATATATTTGTCTGGAACTTGGTATTTAGGGCTACTATATAGGTCAAGGCCATCGGAAATTATTATTTTGAGCGGAGGATAGAGCATCTGCTGCTCTATCCCCCGCTCATATTTTTTTATTTTTTTACAGTTTTTTTTGTAAAATGCAAAACAAAAAATTATTTACAAAGGTGAAACTCCATCACTGCTGTAACAAAATGTATAATTAATATATATTTGTCTGGAACTTGGTATTTAGGGCTAATATATAGGTCAAGGCCATCGGAAATTATTATTTTGAGCGGAGGATAGAGCATCTGCTGCTCTATCCCCCGCTCATATTTTTTTATTTTTTACAGTTTTTTTTCGTAAAATGCAAAACAAAAAATTATTTACAAAGGTGAAACTCCATCACTGCTGTCCTCCTCATCACTACTCTCCAAAAATAATCTTCTGCTACAAAATATAAGTCTTCTGCACAATGACATTCTGTCCAATATAACTCTAACTTGAGGGGTGTTCTGATCTTCCATTTCCTCTTCTGATGACGAGTCCAATGTTTCATCAGCATACAAGTCGATGCTGTCACCATCACTGTTTGGAAAATTATTTTCCCCTGCTTCCATCTCTTCCTCTTCAGTTAATTCTTCTTCCATTACATCTTCTTCCTGGTTAATTTGTTCTATAGGAATTTCTGGCAAAATTGTTATAATTTTCTTGTGTGCTGCTATGGTGTTGTCCAGCGGAGGCATCGTGATAGAATGTTCACCTTTGCAGTTCATACCCCACTTATATAAATGAAATTCATCTCCACCACCAATTTTTTCCATAAACCAAAATATCACAGTCCAAGTTCATGTCCAAGTCAAACGCCGTATTTTAATACTGGTTAAGTTATTTTTTAAAAAGTATCACCATTTTTGCATTCACTTCATTCTCGAACATAAATTTTACAAATTCATAATTTGAAGTTTCAGATGTTAGCCTGTTCTTTAAAAAATTTTCAACAATATTTTCTGATCGCACATCTTGAGGTGTACAGATTACACGCTCCAAAGTTCCTTTTTTAGTTTCCTCTTCAATGAGGTCCACTATTTCTTGTAGATCTTCTTCCAAAAGAATAAACTCAACCATGTGGCTAACCATGCTTATGTTGTTTGCTTGAGTGTTTAGCGGACGAATGAGCTTACCCTGAAGATGCCCACTACCTATATCACTTTACCCCCACCACTTTTCCCTATATCACTTTACCCCCACCACTTTTCAACGCCATACATTCAATACCATAAGTAAAATTTATTTTTAAACCTAAAACCTAGGCACTGCCCCTGGCCAACGAAATAATAAATTTCTCTTTGGCTCAACCTGGTTTTTGCTGTACGTATGCCAATCGTGTAAATAAGCCGCACAAATATCACACCTTTCTTGTGGTATTTCATTTCTTTTTATGTTAGAAATTCCAGTCATCAACATGAAGCCACCGCTTTCTATAAATTCAGTCATGTCCTCACACGCAGCGAAACCGCAGTCTTTACAAAACTTAAGATTTTCATTTCTAAAAACATAAGCAAAATAATTGGTGTACCCATTCCTTTCAAAGTCAAACTCCTTCACTAAATTTTTAATTTTTAGTGGTGCACCAGACTGATGCACCACATAACGGAACAATTCAGTTTCATCGGAAATTTTCATCAAACACAATTCTACAAGACTAGAAGGAGTCATCTTAAGGTGTGCGTCTCCTAGCTACGCTAAACTGAGACTGAGCAACCTCCTCAATACCCTACGCCTGGTTAAACTTACCCCCACCATTTTTAAAAGTGGGTCAAGGCCAAATAATAACACCCTATGAGCGGGGGATAAAGCACTAAGTGATCCGTTATTCCAGTATCACAGAGTGCTCTATCCCCCGCTCTGTTTTTTCCGCATACCAAACAGCTAGTCCGTGTCCTAGTCACACAAAATAAAATAATTTTACACTCCCAAAATTTGCTCCCCACCATCTTCGACAAGCTCTGGACTTGCAATGACAAGTCGTCCCGAATTCTTATTTTCAAGTTGATTTTCTAAACATTTAATTTTTCTTTCCAACTGCTGGATGTAATCCGCAGCTCCCATCAGAGTGTCCAGCTTACTGGGGCGCAATTTTACTTTCGGCACCACCAGTTGTAACCGGAGCATCGCCAATCGCTGCTTGTAACTGCGCTGTTGGTCCGCCAGCCGCTTCTTCTCATTATTTTTTTCTTTTCTGTCAAGTGTGTCCTTCACCAACACACTTCTTACAATACTATCTTCTTCAACCTCAGTGGATGGGCCTGGTATTTCAGACACCTGTGGTTCTAGTGAAGAATAATTTTTATAATCAACCAGCATCGGTGCATAAACATGCCCCGATGGTAGCCGCTCGTGGTCTGGCTGAAATTTTCTCTCGGGGGCTTCAAATAAAACGTCTGCAATGTTTCCACTCATTATGTGCAGCTCAGATGAAAGTACAAAGCAGAATGAGCCAAGTGAGTAGCGCTTGGAACTCAGTGAGAATCAGTGGTAGTGGGGGAAAACGATTGTCATGTGACCGTTCAGTAGTGGGGGAAACCGGTTGTCACGTAATCATTTACTGCTTAACCATAAAGCTAAACATCTGTTTGGTAAATAAAATTAATTTTTTATAACTTTTCTTCACCGTCCAGGACACTGGTTTGGGACGTGTCTGAATAATGTTTTTTTTTATTAAAAAAAAAAAAACATTATCCCCAGGTTAAGATATTATATAAATGAACTATTTTTTTTTAATTTTTTTATTAATAGCTCATTTATATAATACCCCCCTCCCTTATTTCAAGAGGGTGAAGAAATAATTTGGAAAATAAATTTGGAAAAAGAATAATTTGGAAAAATATATATATATTTTTTACATACACAAATTACTTATTACTCCTTCATACGCCAAACAGTTCTCAACTGTCCTAAGACACGCTTGCGTATCAAATACCCTCTAAAGGTCATAAAATGTGGTTGTACCAATTCTGGAGAAACCCTTACCTGTACATTTTTCTCATTGTGCCTCATCAAAAACACGTTAGGCTTTACACTCAGATGTTTTCGAAAAAAATATTTATGACCTTCATAGAGTCTTTCATAGCGCACAAAAGAAAGTTTGTTTCGTTTGACAGGAGCAACATTTAGCGAATATGGTCTTGCTGTATTCCGGGTGCAAGCTGACTCGCGGTCAAGATGATAGCGGCATAACTTTTGACCGCTAACAGCCCACCTGGAACATTTTTGACCAAATTTCGCTACAGTTTCCCAAATAAATTCACACTGGCGTTTCGGTGCCGCCGCCTTCTTAGACCTTATTGTTTTACGTAAACCCGGTTTGATTTTATTAAGTGGTATACTTACTAATATTTTGGGTTTCTCCACTTCAGGTTTAAGATCTTTCGAGGTAGAAGGATAGGAAATAAAATTTTGTTGCGGTTTAGCCGGACTGGTGACAGGAGTGGTTGGATCAAAGAAGGATTGGAAGTTCTCCACTTCAGGTTGAGGATCTTTCGAGGTAGAAGGATAGGAAATAAAATTTTGTTGCGGTTTAGCCGGACTGGTGACAGGAATGGTTGGATCAAAGAAGGATTGGAAGTATGACAAAATTTCTTGGGTAGGCGATGATGGTCTTGGTGGCTTCTTGGGGCTAACAAAAATTTCTTGGCTGGCCGAGTCCGAATCCGAGTCGAGTGTGATGATGGTTGGCTTAGTTGTAACGGATGTAACGGTTGTTGTGATGGCAGTGGTTATAGCAGTGACCGTTGTCAAAAGTGTCGAGACCAGAGTGTTTCCATTCATAGTGGTACTTCTTAAATCCAAAATTAATTTTGAAGCGGTCGAAGTAGGCGGCGGTGGAAGTGGTGATAAGCTGGGCATGGATGCAGAGGCTGGAGCGGGCGAAGCGGCGGAGGTCGTGGCAGGCGAGGCGGTGGATGGAAAATTCCTAAAACGTGGCATGGCGCGGAGCAGTGCGTCGAAGTATTCGGCTTACAAGTTGAAAGCAGAGTGAAACTGCTCGCGGCTCATAGGGATATTCCAGCGTGCTATGTGGTGGGGACAAACAAGTCTGTTACGTAATACCCGGATCTACTTGTGTAACCAGGTGGTCACAATTGCCAATGGAAAAGTACCAGAAGCTTCCACTCTTGGATACCCTTACTCATGTGTAAATATAAAATAAAATTTTTTTTTTGACACTGTATGGACAGCCAACACTTAACCGCATCTCGCTCTAAGTCTTGAGGAGTCCCAGAACTGTGGCGAAAATCCGTGTAAGTCATGGCTGACCTACATAACATGTGGAACAAAAAAAATTTTTTTTTATTCGCACACAAATATAGGTCAAGGCCATCCAAGAATTAAATAAGAAATCCCCCCGATACCTATGACCGCCGGCGGTCAGAGGCATCGGGGGGATCTCAACATTTAGGGGGAGGTGATTTAATAAAAAATTATTTATTTAATTTTGAGTTTCCTTAAGGGAAACATGCTACAATAATTTGGAAGAGGCCATGCTAACCATGACCGAGGAGCTATTATGACCAAGCCTGCTGGTTCAATTGCGCCTAACCGACCGGTCACAAATAGCTCCGACACCTCGTGCTGAAGGATGCCAACCACCCGTATGTTGCCAGTGACGAGTGATGAGGTCCAGCAGCGCCGCTGGCCGATGGCCTAACGGTGGCTCCCCAGGGGCCTACCCCCAGGCTCGTTAGGTGCCATGCTATTGTTGGTAACAAATAATTCTTGAGGTTCTAAACCTCGAAAAAATTTTATTTTACAGAGACTGTTAAGTCTCAAAAGCCTAACACTTAAACTGCCAATTTACAGAGGAGAACCTCCGAAATACGAATTTAGAAAAATTTACACTTGGGGACAACCTGTGAAGATTAGTACAACGGAGGTCGTGGCAGGCGAGGCGGTGGATGGAAAATTCCTAAAACGTGGCATGGCGCGGAGCAGTGCGTCGAAGTATTCGGCTTACAAGTTGAAAGCAGAGTGAAACTGCTCGCGGCTCATAGGGATATTCCAGCGTGCTATGTGGTGGGGACAAACAAGTCTGTTACGTAATACCCGGATCTACTTGTGTAACCAGGTGGTCACAATTGCCAATGGAAAAGTACCAGAAGCTTCCACTCTTGGATACCCTTACTCATGTGTAAATATAAAATAAAATTTTTTTGACACTGTATGGACAGCCAACACTTAACCGCATCTCGCTCTAAGTCTTGAGGAGTCCCAGAACTGTGGCGAAAATCCGTGTAAGTCATGGCTGACCTACATATTTTTGACACTGTATGGACAGCCAACACTTAACCGCATCTCGCTCTAAGTCTTGAGGAGTCCCAGAACTGTGGCGAAAATCCGTGTAAGTCATGGCTGACCTACATAACATGTGGAACAAAAAATTTTTTTTTTTATTCGCACACAAATATAGGTCAAGGCCATCCAAGAATTAAATAAGAAATCCCCCCGATACCTATGACCGCCGGCGGTCAGAGGCATCGGGGGGATCTCAACATTTAGGGGGAGGTGATTTAATAAAAAATTATTTATTTAATTTTGAGTTTCCTTAAGGGAAACATGCTACAATAATTTGGAAGAGGCCATGCTAACCATGACCGAGGAGCTATTATGACCAAGCCTGCTGGTTCAATTGCGCCTAACCGACCGGTCACAAATAGCTCCGACACCTCGTGCTGAAGGATGCCAACCACCCGTATGTTGCCAGTGACGAGTGATGAGGTCCAGCAGCGCCGCTGGCCGATGGCCTAACGGTGGCTCCCCAGGGGCCTACCCCCAGGCTCGTTAGGTGCCATGCTATTGTTGGTAACAAATAATTCTTGAGGTTCTAAACCTCGAAAAAATTTTATTTTACAGAGACTGTTAAGTCTCAAAAGCCTAACACTTAAACTGCCAATTTACAGAGGAGAACCTCCGAAATACGAATTTAGAAAAATTTACACTTGGGGACAACCTGTGAAGATTAGTACAAAGGAATATTTTTCAACACACAAGACTTAGACTAAATAAATCCAACACCAAGACCTAGCAAAAGCAACAAGCACAAAATAAAATATTTCTTAACACTACACATCCCATGCCTTAGACTAAAAGAGAATTCCCAATATAATGCGGCGCCAACATTACATTGCGAATCCTGTAGGGCAGAGCTTCAACCACCCAGCTGAAGTGTTTGAAACCGACTGCGATGAGACCAAGCTGAGGTGGGTCGGGCAGGAGTGGGGGGAACCGGATCTAGTGTCGTAAACAGCCACACCTGTACACGTGCAAGACTATGTCAGTGGAAAATCCCCAATCACTTGCTTCATTAGAGGTGCTTCAATTGTATTCACTTGCTTCATTACAGGTGCTTCGATTGTAAACAAACCTGTTTACAATTCAAACCATCATATTGCATCGGAAATGAACGTAGAATATTTATAGTAAAAATACATTGTAGAAGTTTTAAAAAATACTTCGTTCGGCCGTTATCTTATCATTTTTCACAAAATACATTTTATCTGATTTTATAATAAAAAAAGTCGCAAAATTAAATTATCTATCCAATGTCATGTGTAAAACTCTTATAACCATTCGTTACATAAATAAAAAGTATTTTGTGTAAACTAAATGACAGCTAGCGGTCTAATAAGCATTTTAGAACAAATTTTTTATGAGAGTTTTTCTATGTTTTTTGTACAAGCAATCATAATACAAAGTTCTGAAACATTCTGTATATTTGTGTATGTGTGTCCACAATAAACCTCAAACAGATCGTCCATTTTGATACAATTTAGTACAGTTGTGTAAGGCGACATTCTTCAAGTTATGTTAAAAAACCACATGATCAGACGTTTAAAATTAATTTGGTATTTTTTCAACTATAATTTTAACACATACCATATGAAAAAAAACTTAAAACAAATAAATAACTTATTTGGAAACATTAACTTAGCTTCACTGGTAATGGAAATAATTTTAATGAAATTTCCTAAGTTATTCTTAAATGGGAAATAAAATAAAACTTTTTAAATCGTTTATTTTCCAACATTTACTAATACAATTTGCATTCACCTATATTAAGTAATGATTGACTAGAATATTAAATATCTATTAACAATTAGCTAAGTACTCAGATCTGTTGCAACATCGTTTATACAATCAGTCGCAATCAAAAAAAGAAATGAAAGTACAATTACACTGATGAGACTTAATACACCTGTGATTAGAACACATGTGCACTCGCTAATGAACCTGTCGCGTCGGCTCAGTTCATTAGGAGTATGTCACTGGGCACCTCAACGCTAGCGAACTTTCTGTGAGTAAAATTTTAATTTTTTTATTTATCTCTACAAGTCTCCCAATATTTTCGCGGATGTGTATAAACATTTTTGTACGGGATTTTTTGATATGTTATACGTTGTGTTTCAACAATTTTTAGGACAGTTCTCAATTTATTAATTTTATTGAGAAAATAATAGCCAAATATGCGCTCTTATATCAAAACAGTTGGATAAGAATAAAAATAATAGTATTTTTTAGTTGTAAAAACTTCATTTTCCTGCTTTTTTCAAAAGACGATAGGAAGGAGTTAAAATTGTATAAATTTTATTTGAGATTTATTGAAGGTACAGTATTACGTAATTTAACCATGATTTTATTTTTACATGGCTGCCACAGGTGTACAACATGGCGGCGGAGAGAAAAACAACAAGTGTTATAGAACAAACTATTAGCAGCGAAAAATAACATAGCAAACAAACATGCTTGGTAAATACTTTACTGCGATCGCGGATGTTCTCGGAATAAACCGATTTAACCAACTGTTTCTCTTGGAATTAGTCACTGTACTAGAAAGCTAAAATGCTGCGTTAACCCGCTAGCCGCCATTTTGTTTTTTACACTAAATAATTTTTATTTCCATAACGAATAGATGGATTGGGTTCATATTTGGCATGGACCTTTGTTACCTCAAATATTTTACTCTCATGATTAAATTTTAACCCTATTTTTATTCCACACTGGTTAGCTTCAGACTTAACCTCAAGACTGGACGATGCTTGCCTTGCGCCAATTATTTTTCATTTAGCTCTACCGCTATATTGGCTTTACAATAAATATTTCTTAAGACTTAATCCTCGCTGTAACTTTTCTGCACAATACATGTTATTCCTTGTACAGTTCGCAGCAATCTGTTACTACACATAGCAACACCAGTCCGCGTTACCCCCACCACTACTAATTTCCCCCAATACAGCCCTATTCCCCCACTACTTCCAGCTAAGGCGCAACACTTGACTAAGTGTTTCAGTTTAATCCAAACCTTACTGTGAGACACAGCTATGGCTGAAACTTTGCGAGAAAAATTATTAAGAGTAAAATTTTTGCTGGCCAAGGAAAATAATTCTGTTAGGGTGTCCAAGACTTCCACTTTAACAAAAATGAAACGTTGCTTCAAAAATAATCCAAAATTTTACTCAAAGAACACAAATATCACTATGGGTGATAAAATATTTCAGAAACTTTTAGACGAGCTAACTTTTGCCAGTAAAGTAACGTTGGTGACTCCAATTCCAGACCAAGTGTCAAGATGACTTGAGAAAGAATAAAAAAATATTTCTCAGAAAATATTTCCACTCCGAGGTCCGGTAAAGGACAAACTCGGACGATCTGTTGAAAAAAAAAATAAAATTTTTCTTTCACCTGACCACTTTTCCAGCACCACCGGGCCCGGACGCGGTCCTGTTGGCATCGCGTGTCCTTTGTCCCACTGTCGGGTGTTTGAAGAAATTATTGTTCGGCTCTCTCTCGGTGGGTAAGTCAAATATAAATTTTTTTTAATCTGGCGGTTCTGGGGCTGGGTCAATGACCCCTGACGGATATATTAGGTCGAGAGTCTGATCGCTGGGGAATAAAAAAAATATTTTTTTTGCACTTTTGTGATTCCTCGAAAAATTTCATTTTCTCGCCTTGCTCTGAGGAATCGCAAAAGTGCAAAAAAAAAAATTTTTTTGTACTCTTGCGTGACCTTGACCTAATTAACGTCAGTGACGTCATCATGATAACGTCAGCGGTAGTGACGTCACCATGACGTCATTTGTATGACGTCATATGTCGGCACTATGACGTCACGGCCTTGATGACGTCATGGTGACGTCATCGTGACTCACGCTGACGTCATCGTGATGACGTCACGTCCCAGGTGTGCCCTTTTCACACTACTAACAAATTCCAAATTGCAATTAATCTTCATTCGTATTTGCAGTTATGCAACAGTAATTTTAGGAAACATTTTTAATCTTATCTTCCAGAGATCAAAGAAAATTCTTATACAGTTAACAAAGACATCTATTTTGATCAGTAATCACTCTATTATTCAGTCTCAGATTGTAATCTAATCTGAAAGTGGAGCGCTCTAAAATATAATACTGTCAAAATTGACTTGAAAACCAGAACAATAACTACCATAATAAAATATTAAGACATTAAACCATTAAATAACAAAAGACCTTGGACATTAAATTGACAAAATCTATATATATAATTCCGTAAGCGAATCGGTCCCCACGAAATATCTAGAGTTAGGAGAAAGATAGGGCAACGTATTATGGCTCATTTTAAAGCTTGAGGGCCAAGGACGCAAGGAAAAATACCAGAATTATCAAAAGTTACCTGGGCTTTGCCCCATTGGTCCATGAAGTTCCAATGTTAATCTTATGGGGAGGAGGTTTTTAGATCTACACGTGTGATTAAGCAGATGTTCCAGTGAATATTATATATTAATTGAACAACTCAGCTGTTTACTTTGAATTAAGACAACCTTAATTATAACTTATTAAAATCGGCAATGCACTATAAAAAAGGAAAACACCAATAGTCATGGAAAAATTACGAACCCACAGTGTATTTCTTCTTCGTGGCCACATCTATGACATTTTATATAATCAGGACTGAGGACTAAAATGATTTTGTATGTTGAATAGATCACAGTTAAAAGATGCTTAACCTTGATACAGTTAGTATAATAGTTAGTCTTTACTCAGTGAATGACGTTTAGTTATTATGTTACTGTTTTACATTTGGCTATATTTAGTGGTTAGAGTTAAATTGTTTTACTAAAGTGTTTGTTTATTTTCGACTGAATATTGTAAACTACGAACATTGAATAACCTCTGCGTGAATAATAATTTGTTTTATTCATTCTCTACTTCTTTCTTTGCGTAGGTAGTATTTAAACAACCAAAGCCCGTTAACCCATACATACGGGGAGCTAGGCCCTATTTATGTAAATGACAGTGTGCAAAAACCAACAATATATAAATCAATGTTTTTCATTGAACAAACAGACAAAACGTACTACAATCATAGCACGAGGGACGTCGATGGAACGGGGGGTAGGAGGCATGGGGGTACATGTACATTGGGAGCATGTTGGGGCATGGGTGGATATAAAGGGCATGTGGGTACGTGGAAGAATGGGGGAGGCATGGAGGACAGGGGGCAAGGGGGCTCGGGGAGGAACGGCGATCATGGGGGTACAGTAGTATGGGGGAAACGGGGGCCAAGGGGGCATGGGAGAAGGTGGGCGTGGGAGGATCGGAGGGTATAAGGGGCAAAATGGGCTTTGGTGGTATAGGGGTAGTTGGGCTTGGGGGGCATGGAGGCACAGGGAAGAAAGGCGGGCATGGGTGCACGGGAGAGTGGGGGACAGAGGAAACACGGGGCATGGGGGTACGGGTGGATGGGGCGAGGGGTATGGGAGGGTACCAGGGGCACGAAGGGCTTTGGTGGCACACTGGTAGTTGGACATGAGGGAGGCTTGGGAGCGAAAGGGGACATGGGGGAGGCATGAGAGACATAAGGTCACTGGGAAGAACCGCGGGCATGGTGGCACTGGAGCATGGGGGAAACGGAGGCCAAGGGGAGGCATGGGGGCGCGGGGGCATGGGAGGGTACAATGGTCAAGAGAACCTTTGGGAGCACGGGGACACAGGGAAGAACGGTTTTAAACACATGAAGGATGGGGGACAGAGTGGAACCACTGGCATGAGGGTACGAGAGCATGGGAGGGTACCAGGTGCATGAGGGGCTTTGGTGGCACATGGTTAGTTAGACAGGGGGCATGGGGGGACATGGAAAAGGCTTGCTGGACATATGGGGCATGGGGAATAACGGCGGACATGGGGGCACAGGAGCATAGAGGCGAGAGGGGCACGAGGTGGTACGGGTGGTGCGGGGGCATGGGAGGCACGCGGGTCCCTGGCGCATATGGGGGTACTAAGCACGGGTCATGCGGGGGAACAAGGGACATGGGGGAGGCATGGGGAACAGGAGGAGCTGGGGAGGGGGCACAGGGACATGGAGGCACAGGGGTTCAGAATACAGTGGTGTACAGTATTAATAGGCTGATAACCATTTTGTTATGTTGTATTGAAGTATTTTTATTTATTTGAGTTACGAACTCATCACATACATGGTTAAGGTTAAAACCATTTACGTAGCGTCCGGCAGTTAAGTAGTGTAATGAATTTTCATTTTTTCCACAAAATAGTCTACTGCACGTAATACAAGGAAAATTACTGTTTCATTGCTGATTTGATACCACCAATAAGTTCTATCAAGCTTAAGGTAATATTTTATAAGAAAATTCAAGAGTGTAAATTCACAGTATAGCTTGAGACGAATTAGTGTGAAGGACTTGCAATTGCTGAGAATTACCGAGAAGAAGAACTGTGCAAGGAGGTGATGAATTGAAACTTACTTTTGGAGATGGCAGCACCATTTAGATTTTTAGGGGCCTTTGCCCCTACAAGCCCCTAGTCTATATATAAAATTCCGTAAGCGAATCGGTCCCCACGAAATATCTCGAGTTAGAAGAAAGATAGGGCCACGTATGATGGCTCATTTTTAAGCTTGAGGTCCAAGGACGCAAGGAAAAATAGCAGAATTTTCAAAAGTTACCTGGGCTTCGCCCCAATGGACCTTGAAGTTCCAATGTTAATCTAATGGGAATAAGATTTTTAGATCTACACGTGTGACTAAGCAGATGTTCCAGTATTTTATCATAAACTCAGTTGGTTATTAAGCAGATATTTTGAGTTAAGATAACCGCATGGTTATAACTTTTTTAAATTGGCAATGCACTATAAAAAAAGAAGAACACTAATAGTCATGAACGGATTATGTATCCTCAGGAGATTTCATCTCCTCTCCGAAATCTTCCTTAATGACACCATGGTGCATCTAATGATGCATCTATGTCATTAGGGAAACAGGAGCAGAATGATTGGTATAATCACCATAAAAATTAAAAATAAAAATTTGTTTGGACCTGGCAAGGTTGGTATAGTGGTTAACTGTCTTTATTCTCAGTGAATGTTGTTTAGTTATTACGTTACTGCTTTATATATTGGCTATTTAGTTGATAGAGTTGAAGAGTTGAATCGTTTTGTTGAGTGTTTGTTTATTTTAGATTGAATCATTATATGTAAACTATTAACATGGTATAACCTCCGTATGAGGAAAATTTTGTTTTGGTTTTATCCATTCTCTGCTTTTTCCTTTACGTAGGTTGTAGGGAAACAATAAACGCCCGTTAATCCATAAAGACGGGGAGTTTTTCATGTAAATGATACTGTGCTAAAACTAACAATGTATCAATTCTACTTCATTGACAAACAGACAAAAAAGACTATAATCAAAGTACGAGGGACGTTGGTGGCACGGAGGGTAAGGCATGGGGCACGGGGGAGACATGGGGGAAATACGGGAAATGGCGGGGGCAGAGGAGGACATGGAGGAACGGGAAGGAACGGAGGGGATGGCAGCACGGGACCATGGGGAGTACAGGGGGTTCAGGAATTTGGGGGCATGAGAACACGAGGGGTGTCGGTGGCACTGGAGACAGGGGGGCATAAGGGGCATGATGGGGGCACGGGCAACCTAGCACAGGGAGGAATGATGAGCATGAGGGCACGAAAGCATGGAGGGTACGGGGGTGCGGGGACACTCTGGTGAGGCATGGGGATGCACTGTGGCACGTGGCGCCGGTGTTGCGGGTGCACAAAAAGCACTAAGGGCGTCGGTGGCAAAACAGATAGATGTGTATGGGAAGCACGGTTGCCACGGGGAGCAACACCGGGCATGGGGGTACGGAAACATAGAGTGCCCGTGGACACGTCGTGGCGCGGGGGTGGGAAGGCACAACGAGCACTAGAGGCAACGGTGCCATGAGGCACGGAAGCAGATGGAAATGGGGGCACGGGGGAGGCTTGGGGGACATAGAACAGTAGGCATGGGGATCACGGGGAAGAACGGTGGGCATGTGTGGGCAGGGGAGTACCGTGTGTGTGGGGGCATGGGGGCACGAGGGTTGTCGGGGGCACTGGGATTGGGGGAGCATGGGGATATAGGGTGCACAGGGAGCAATGGTGGGCATGGGGCACGGGAGTATTGGGGCATGGAAATGGGAGCACAAGGGGTAGGGCCTACTAGAGACGTCGGTGGCACGGAAGTTGGTTGGGCATGGGGGCCATTAGGGAGAAATGAGGAACATAGAGGGCATGGGGCCACATCGAAGAACTGCGGGCATTTGGGCACGGGAGAATGGGTGGCACAGGGGCATGAGGTAGCAAAGGGGTACGGGGGCATGTGGGACTCGGGCCCTGGTGGCATAGGGGGTACAGGAAACACGGTTTTGGAGAGGCGAACGGGAGCACCGGGAGGCATGGGGCGGGTGTGAGAGAATGGGGGGCACAAGGGGTCCAGGGTGAAGGAGAGTACAGTATTAATGGGCTTATGTTGTATTGAACTATTTTATTTATTTGAGTTACACATGAACATATTTAAGGTTAAAACTATTTATACCACTTTCGGAAGTATAATAGTACAATATTTTTTTCCACGATATAGACTACTGTATTTTAATACAGGGGAAATTATTGGATAATTACTGATCTGATACCACCAAAAAGTTTCATCAAGATTAGTAAATATTTTATTATAAAACCCAAACGTGTAAATTCACTCTACAGCTTGAGAAAATACATTAATACTGCAAGGAGGTGATGGATTGAAACTTATTTTTGGAGACATCATAATTTTGATTTTTAGGGGCCTTTGCCCCTACATGCCACTAGTATACTTTAAACTAATACAAGGCTTACAACTAAATAATGTATCTTTCATCCGAAGAATCACCGCAAAAGCACAATAGTTTTGCACAGGTGACACGGTCCACTGCTCCGAATGCAAATGTCAATGTCCAAATGATGTTCACAAGATGAGACCAAAGAGATGATAATAATAGTGTCACTCACCAAAGAGGTTCAAGGTTATAGCTCAAAATTTACATTAATAAAATAATGTATAAATCCATAGTAATAAAAAATAGTATAAATCCATCAAAGCAGACTTGGAAAGTCAGAGAATTTATAACACAGTGTTTTGTTTTATTTCACTATAAAAAGAATTGGTAAAACTATTTAGGTTTTCTATCATAGGAGTGTTTCAAGCTTATATTCTATCCCTCCCTTCTGAATGTAGGCTACACACTAAATTTAATCAGGCTACATTAATATGGATGAAATATAAAGCCATTTATTTCCCATTAGGCCTATAGTAAAACAACTATTTTTTATAGCTGTTCCGGCTTCGCCGGCGGTTGTGATTTAATTTCATACATAATGAAATATCTTTAAAAAGCAAATAAATATTCTTCCATACGAATTTTATTTAACTTTAAAGTTCTGTGGGGCGGAGTCCCAAAGGAACTTTGCAAAACCGTTTCTTAGTGAGCACCTATGAGGAGCACAAAGAGGAACGTGTATGAAAAATTATAACCCCGTCAGCCATAGAGTTTTGAAGATTTGTGTTCAAATCATTTATTTTAAAGCCGTTGCCCAATTTTCTTTGCAATACCAACCTGAAGAATTTGTTGCTCTTCAGTTGAGCTAGTTTGCTACGTTCACTCGCAACAATGAACATCTGCACTTAATTTTAAATAAAGTACCAGGGGGACCGAGCTTATGCTCGGTAAAATTGTTACTTTCGTTCTCACACAAAGCTCGTTCGCTCCGCTCACTCGCCCTCTTCCATTTTAAAAACGAGCTCGTTCGCTTCGCTCACTCGCCAAACCGTACTGCACTTATGTAACACATTGGTTTATATCTACAGTTATCAGCTGATTTTTATTCAATTAATAAAATCTCCATAAGGATAACATGGAAACTTTGAAGGGCTCTAGCGTGAAAACCGGATTTTTCCCAGCTATGGGACCAGCTCCAATCGATTTCTGGTGGCCAAAACCCCCATATTCAACCAAAAAATCAAAAATCCTTGGAGCGAAAAAAAACTTTGCCCGGACAAACGGAGCTTGTTTTAGAGTATAAGATAAGATAAGATAAGATATATGATAACTTGGGATAATACTGGTTACAAAACGGTCAATAGACGGCTTTTGTTTTTATCCTTCTTTTCATTTTGAGGCTCATAATGTTTATTAACTTTTATTAATTTTTATTATTTTATTTTCATTAATTTTATGTCACCAGTTTTAAAATAAAAATTTTATGGTTTTTGGACATAAAATAATATTTTTCCACTATATTGTTACTTCTTTTGAAGACTAAATTGTAATTTTTATTCAGAATTCATTACGATAACATAATAAGTTTAGAAGAGGTCATTTCAGTTTGAAATACAACTTAAACAAGAGCAAAGGCGTTCAGTTAAACTTATGAAATCGAAATGTACATTTGATTGTTTATAAATAAAGCATCACACTCGCTGATCAGTCATAGGTCTACCCACCTTAAAAATAAGCACTTAAAGTGCGTTTGTGTCTCAAGCAACTATCTGAAGTATTTAAAAAAAACAATTTTTAATTTTAATCGTGTAATAAAATAAAGGGGGCAAATAAATGGAATGTAATGTGGTCGTAGGCTAATTTGTTTTGTCATTTCAGTAAAATTAAAGAATTAAAGAACCATTTAGCACGTGACAACAACACATTGAGTGATCATCAGAGGTAGGGCAGTAGGCCTACACGTAACTAAAACGTAATAACTAACACCTGTGAATTTTTCAGGTAAAACAATTAATTGAATTAATTAATTAATTTATTTGAAACGAATTAATAAAATTTAAATAGATTAGTAGTGTGTTTTGGTTACCGCTGGCTCAGGTCAGCAACCCCGGAAGCCATGCGCCGGGGCACACAGCTTCCGGTCGGTTAGAGAATGTATTAGAGGAGGGGGAGGTACGCATAAATTAAAAGTTAGTTCAAAATTGAAATTCAATTTGATAAGTGGGTTACGGAAAGTATGTCAAGGTCATCCCGAGTAAGTTTTAAAAAAGCCTATCCCGCTACCACAGGAAATAGTTCTGAGAGTCGAACTACCCGGTGATAGCGGGATAGGCGGATTTAATTTTCTTTGAACTTTATTCGTAAAAAAAGAACAGATACAATCAATGTGCAAAAACAAATACAATCAATGTGCAATACAGGTTGAATTCTTGTGATGAAACACGGAGTTGTAAAAGCAAACGCCGACGACGAGGATGAGGTAGAGGCAGAGTCCCCAGATGACGTACTTGACGAGCTTGAAGAAACGGAATACCTCGAGTTGGTTTTGCCGTTCCAATTCCAATCGTTTAATTTCCAATTTCAATTTTTCTTCTTTCATCTTTTCCTCTTCCATCCTTGTGACGAAGGAAACTTCATCCATCATATCCATCATTAGTGTTGTTATTTGGTGTTTGAAATTTGGAAACAAGTGATGTCGATAGTTCAAATGTTGGAGACGGAATGAGAAGTTAAAGCGAGGAACGTTAGTTAAACGAAGAAGCGGTGGGGGGAATTTAATTACACCGAAGCGGTGGGGGGAGTTGATTTACAACGAAGTGGTGGGGGAAGGAGGTTGCTCACCATTTGTTTCCGTACTTGCTGTCGTCGTGTCTGATTGTGGAGGTGTTAGCGGAGTAAGATTTAGCAAACTATCTTCATCAGAACTGTCAACCTTATCACAAATAGGACAGGCGTAAGTTATTTCCAGACTCATTTTAACAGTGTTGAATTTACTAACAATTTCGTGTAAAGTATTAAATATCTCTTGCAAATCTTCTTTAGAATTTACTTCGAAACTAGAATTCATTCGTGCCAACGGAGAGTTGTTCATCGTGCGAGAGTCGGTGAGTGAATGAAGATCGGTGCTTAGGAAGGAGGCCTATTTTTCGGTGAGCATGAGCTTGTTATTAAGTAAATAGCTAAGTTCCTCTTCTTCGTCTTTCAATTCAAATATCTTAGCTGAAGTAGTAGCCCTTGTTTCGTCTTCACTCGATGACGAAGAAAATCGAAACACCCTAGCTGAAGTAGTCGTTGTTTCGTCCTCACTCGATGATGAAGAATATTCACGAGGACGTAAATAGTGAACATCAAGTCTGATCCATCTCATAGGATATCTATCCATGACAGAGAGCAAATTTTGAAATATTTCCTCCAACTCTTCCCTGTCAGTTATTATATGTTGAAACTTGACGAAAGGCGATCCCATGTTGTTAGTCGGAGTGTTGGAAGTGAAATAATTTCAAAGGTGGATTCAATAAGATACAAAATTTAAACAAATGGTGGGGGGAAATCTAAAAGACTTATGGTAGGGGGAAATCTAAAAAAAAAACTAATGGTGGGGGAAAGCTCAAGGTCATCCAATTGAAGTTTTAAAAAATAGTGTAAAACCGAACTTACACATTTGATGGTTCTACAGGATCGGAATACCAATCTGATCTGTATTTACATCTCATTATCATATGTGTACAAAAATCATTTTGATGAGACTTGGTGCGTTGACAATGAGCTAGATCGAGAGGATGAAATTTGAAACATCTTTGAGGACAGCATGTATGAAAATATCTTGATTTGTAAAATTTGAAGGTTCGCAATTCTGGTGGCGGTAGTTGTTTTGTTTTGCACTTGCAGTAACAAGATCCAAAAAATTCACATTTAGTGCAAGCTAACCCGTCCACCATCATTGGTCCTAAATCTGTACATTGTTGTTCACAACAGTAACGGGGTTCGTATTTGTATTTTTGTTCTTCCATGTTGACGCTGCTGTGTCCAGTGAAAGAATAAGAGCTTATAGTGTTGAATAGCGAGTTTTATGTACTACAAAAAGTGGTGGGGGGTAATTTCAAGGTCATCCAAACGAAGTTTTAAAAAATTATACCTTACTAATGTAAGGAATGTTGATACTTAAGAAGTTTATTTCTTTTTATCTTCTTCAGACTTTGTCTGTTTGTTTTCTTCAGACCTTTTCTCTCTCTCCGCTTTAGCCATAGCGATAAGTTCTTCAGTTGATAGTGGATGTACTTCAGGAAATTTCAAAATTAACTTAGCTTGATATCCTTCTTTAGTTAATATTTCTAAATCTTCAGTCATTTGTTCAACTGTATTGTAATCTTTTCCATAGATTTTTCCATCAAGTTCAATCATCATTCTGTATAACATCTTTAAAAATTAGGTGTTGACGCAGCGACAGTCGGGAAGCGAATGATTAGTTTTTACAAAAATATTACCCCACTTGACGTTGATCACGTGATTCCTTAGTTCTATTTGTTAAAAGTTATTTAACATTGGTAATACTTGTGGAACTTGATGTTATGTTGACCAGTCGGCGATGAAGATGTTGTAGGTTGTGTAGAAAGAAATACTTCATCATCGCAATATTTTGTTTTAGTAAACATCCTTATATTAGTAGCACTAACATCAACAGTTAAATGATAACCACCGGTAAGTAAAACTCGCATTTCGTTTGTTAAATCTTCAAGTTGTTCAAAACTTGTAATGGTGTTGGTATCGTAAGATGCACACTTAACCTTTAGGGACATGTTGAAGTTTTGTATTTAGTGATAGAGAGCGAGATGCGTACGGTACGAAAGGTAGTCGTAGACTGATGAATTTCACAAGTTAATTTTCACTTTTATTATCACACAAAATTGGGTCAAGGTCATCCCGTGGAATTTTTAAAAAAAGCAACATATTGCTATGTATAAAGACATAACAATATGTTGCTTCTTTTATTTTTTTCTTTTCTGTTTTATATTATCTTTATTGAGAAACCATTACAAACACATATATTTACAATACTATGTACAAAACTAATTAGTAGAAGGTGTTACATGAATAGTTAGTTCAGTTGAGTTGTTTCCACTCGGTCCGTGTGAAACCAAATAGAGTGCGCCGGGTTGAATAACACGAAGATCTTCATTTTGTAGAAGTTGTACGAATCGTTTCGGTAGGAATATCTGAAACTTCGGTTCGTCACCAACTGTATACGGCGCCTCGCTCAATGTGCAATTAATAGCATCGCCCACTGAAGTGTCCATCTTCTTGATTGTATGTATGATATAATGTTTTTCTTCTTTTAGTTCCGAACATCTCTTCGTTGGTAAGATTGTTGACTTGAGCGTTGAATTGATCAACCAAATTCTGAAGGAAGTTCTGCGATGCCATCTTAATGTTATTGTTAATCTTGTTGTTAATAATAATGTCCGTCGGAGATGTTGTCTCTTCGGAGGTTCGAGTAATACTCATGCTGCGTCATGGTAGCGCTCTCGCTTTTATTATCGATGTTACCCCCACCATTCTGTTGAAGGAAATTATTCAGGCGGTAAGCATTCTTCAAAGCGCACTGTGACCTTCGATGTTTAAAACTCTTTGATGAAATACAAAGTTCATTAAAGTAGCATTGGAAATCTCTATCCATCTTTGCATTAATCACTTCGTTAGTTGTAAATGATTGTATCCAATTAGCTTTTTCCAATCCCCTTGTGTAGATAGTTTTGAATTCTTTGCAATAATGATTCATAATGTGCGGCATCATGTTATAATTAATAAAACCTTCATCCCATCTTAAGTTGTGAAAATGTTTGTTCAACCATTTGTTTGTAACTTTCGCTTTAGTTGTTAGTCTACTGAATGGTAATGGAGGTTTAAATAAGTAATGATAAACTACAGATGTGTTCATATCCAAAATTACTAATTCTTTGATAATAAAGTTTCCATCATTACCTCGAAAAGCTTGAAATTCAATTATACCTCTTTTAACATCCATTAAATGTGGCGTATTAGAAAACGAAACCCGTTTGTTCATGATGAAGTCTCATTAGCAACTGACTATATACACGATTGTTCTTCTTTAACTTCTTGCGCTTCTTCGTCGATATTAAAGTTGGTGTGATAGTTGTTCAATTGTCTCCACATATCCACTTCTTGAGGTATTCGATTAAAAATAGAAGTATCCACAGGACCGTATAAAAGTGGAACGAAAGGTTGTCTGTCCAATGTATCAATTAGATAGTCTTTGATTATTGCACTTGAAAATATTAGTTGTTTTAAATATCTGGTGACGGGACCGGTCACCGGTAAATATCGGACTTAAAGTGTAAAATTCTTCTTTTGTCAAATGTAATTTTACATCATGTCTAGTTAAATCTCTGAAGCGAACGATATGTCCTCCACGATGTTTGACTATATCAACTTCAATATTTGATTCTAATAAACTTAATCTTGTTCTTCTTCCAAATGTGTTGTTACTTAAATAACATTCCAAAAGATGTAGATGTTTCATAAATGATTCCCAAGAAGTTTCAGTAAATGAAACCATTTTATTTCCATGATTTAAAATAACAATCGGTGAGTAATCCAATGTTTTTAAAATTCCAACTGATATATTTTTCGTCATGCATGCAGAAATGGGGTAGAAAATTCGAAGAAATACTTCTGTTAAAATATTTGTTGTAATGTTAACTTCAATCTTCTTTCTTTTTACTTCTTTTTCAACCTCTTCTTTTTCTTCTTCTTTCTTCTTATGTTTGTTAAACTTGAGGAATTCATCCATTTCTCGTTCAACTTGTTTTTCTATATCAGAACTATTATCATCATCAACCAGAGGTGTATTTTCTTCTCCGTTAGTAGAACTCATCTTGCGAACGATGCTTCCCATACGACGGTTGAAGATATAATGAAATTTCTACTCATTATTTTCTCTCTTTTATGTTTTTTGTTAAATCTTAAAATTTATACAATTACGTTGTACTAATTCTTCTTAAAGTACATTCTTCACAATTCCGGTTAGCGGTGTGTAAGTAACTATTTTATCGTGTAAAATTAAGCAGTATGCCGAAGTTCCATCCGCTACTGGTTCTTCAAATTCCATTTCAATTTTTATATCCACACTTGATGATTTTACCGATTCATTCTGTTTCGAACAATCGATTACAATTATCGGAGCCTTGGAATAATACTGGTCAGGTGATAATAGCGGTGTATTAGTTTTTCCATAGTATGACGATTGAAATCTTGCATACATATCGTATAAAATGGAAAAACGTTTTTTGCTGAACATGACATTTAAATTGTCATATGGAAAGAATTGAGAATTTAGGAAAACCTTACAATTCTTTATTTTACAGTGATCAAATTGACCAGCATTTGCAGTGATAACATCTTTTCGCTTAGTTTGAAAACCAAGTATTATATACCTTGCTCGTTCCAAGTAAGTTGATGTCTTGACGGTCCATGTTTGTCGTTCTGTCTGAGGTAGTGTAGGATATTCATGGAATTCCCAACTTCGGAATGGCATTACAATATCACGGTCAGATTTTAACTTCCTCAATAATACGATTCTATGTTCATCGGCCAATCTTACATGAGGTACTCTCCACACAACTTTATCCAACTGTAGTTGCCATTCTAGTTTATCTTCTGTAGTTGCAGGTTCTGCAAGTATCAAGTCCTTGTTAGTTGAAGATCTGAGTAATACCAACTCTTGTTTGACATTTATTATTACTCGTTTGTAATCTTCAGCAAATCCCAAAAGCAATTGTAAAGGTACATGAAAATCAAAGTGACCGTTGGAAGCTGGTGTTATAGTGTCTTTATCAGGGGCAACCCATCCGGCGGTGACTATTGAATTCTTCTCATGCGGTGTTAATGATGTTAATCCTTTCAATGTCGTTGTTATACCAACCTTTTTTGTTGAATCAACCGTAACCCCTGATATTTCATATCTTATTTCATCAAAAAGGTATGCCATCGGGTTATTTATAAAAGGAACCGTTGAAGCAGTTTTTCCATCCAATTTAAGTACCCGTCCTTCAATGTACAAATAACTTTCGCACGGTAACGTGTAAATATCTTGTTGTTGAATGGGAATCCTTATTTCATCGTTATTGTTTAATTTTGATGAAGTGTAAGGGTTGTGCGTGTGATATTCCTTCTCCCATAGTGTTTCGTCGAATGTCGGTCCTTGAGATATATCCAGGATATCCATCGTTGTTAAGTTTCAATCCAATCTTCTGTAGAAAACGAATGTTGTCCGATGTTAACTCTTCCAATGTCGAGGAGCTACTGAGCTCCCGACCCTTCCGTTGCGGTTTAAATGTTAATCCCATGTCGACTTTTATGTTGCCGCTCTGATGTGTAACCGTATAGTAATTGTTTCTCCTCTAAAGTCAACACTAACACCGTCTTGATCCAATATGTTCAGTACGATGTCTGAAATGAAACTGGTGTTTAACGGTAGGTATATTAAGTTTTGTGGCTTTTTTTTTTTTGTGTTATTTCAAGCTTTGAATCGCCAATCTTTAATTCATTCCCATCAATTCTTGCTCCGTATACATGTGATCTACTCAAATTCGGGTTTGATTTCATGTCATGTAGCATTTTCATTATATATTTTCTTCCAAGAGGTCCATGTTGTAATATATCGCTACTCAATTGAGTTAAATTTGGAATAGATTGTTCAGCTTCAGGTATTGGCTGTTCTTCTTCCTTTTCAACAATTGGTTCTTCTTCTTTTGTTTCTTCTTGTTCACTAGCACTTGTATATGAATCATCATCTTCTTCTTTTTTTATTGCTTGTACTTCTTGTTTAGAAACTGGTAGTAAAACATCTCCTTCATAACGAGGTTTACCAATAGTTTCTGATATTTGTTTTAAAGGTTCCGTAATAGGTTTAAATGTAGTCTCTAGAAATTCTTCTCTTTCACTTAAACCCATCCTCAATGCACGATTTTTCATCCTGATAGAATCACTGAGTGATTTTATTTCTTTTAATAGTTTTTCTTGATTCGCCATGTTTACACTGTGAAGTTCAACGTGTAACTAGATGTAGCACTGGTAGTTCAACGCATAAATACAAATTTATCCAACCCTATACGATATCTACCATTTTTAATATCTTCTTCCTTCATAATAACGAGAAACCCATATTTCTCATTCCATGCTTTGCCGCACATCTCTTTAAATTTCTCAAATGTCATATCCGCATTTACATGATCATTATATATATGTTTTAAATTTGTTTCATCTTGCTTGAAGATGATCAACATATTTGCATTGTCTCTTATGAGTTGTTTTGGAATCTTACTGTATGTTTGACCAATATAAATGCTATCGATATTATGATGTCTTCCCATAGCGAAGTAATTCCTTATAGTGTCGTGATTTTCACAAGACACATCATCAAAAATAAAAATAGAAAATGGTTTTGCTTCATTTGGTTGCATAATTGTTTCGCTGGCATTAAACTTGTAGAAATTCACTTCAGGTACACTTGCAAGTACTTTATCTAATAATTGATATTTTGGTTGTTGCAATGATTTTGAAAAAATGTATATATTGTTAAAACGCAATCCTTTAGGATTTGTTATAAGGTTAAAAACAACATTAGTTTTTCCACAATTTGAAGGACCAGTTATTAGACATCTTATTGTATTTGGTAGTAATTCACCATGTTTACCATGATTTAACTTATCATTGTCAACTGTCAATTCATCAATATTATTGATATTAAATCGATTTTTTTGTTGTACAATCTCCATCTTGTGTCAAGGTTAAACACACAATGAGCTATTAAATTACTATACAAAGTCTTTTGAAGGAATCCATGAGTCTTCACTTTTATCGAATCCTAACCACCGGACTTTAACCATATCCTTTTTCCTTTGTAAAACCTTCTCAACAAGATATACATCACCGACATTTGATTTCAACAATTCATGTCCGTAGAATCCACCTTGAAGTAATTCACCCTTGTTATCCTTCAATAAGTAAGTTTCAGGTATAGTTGGTTGCACTTTATAAACTGTAAATACTTCATTAGTCCAATTTGGTAGATATCTTTTACTAAATACACCTTTGTATTTGCTTATACGAACTTTATCGTTGACCTTAAACTTTTTTGGTTGCAACCTTTCCAATTTAGGTGTTGTATTATTTCTGATGCGTTGTAATACAACCTTAGCATTAGCGCTGTTTACCTGGATAGGTTTCATTCCGATGGTACGATGATATTTGTTGTTATATTCTTTTATAAGTTGTGGTAATATGTCATACCACACGTATGATCCTCGTTTTGAAAATTGTTTATACATCGCTCCTTTCAATGTTCTATTGAATCTTTCAATTATTGAAGCTTTAACTTCAGAATTTGTAGAATAATGATTTATTTGATATTTCTTCATCAAAGCTCCAAAATCTTTATTAAAATATTCTTTTCCATCATCGGTCTGTAGATGTTTGATTTTGAATTTATTTCTTTGTATCGTTGTTTCCATAGCTTTAGTAACACTCTTACCAGTCTTATCCTTCAATGGTCAGGCGTCAGCTATTTTAGTAAAACAGTCTATAATTGTTAAAATATATTTAAAACCTTTGTTTAATTTACTGTGCGGTATCATTTCAATTAGATCAGCTTGATAAAGATCATTCATTCCCTTAATAATTGTACTTCTTCTGGGAAATCTTCTTCTTGCTGGTTTATGTAGTTCATTTACAATCTTGTCCTTCACACTTTCCATCTTTAGGTGTTGCTTTTACACCGCTTGTAAAAATACTGATCCGTACAATAGTTCATTCTCTTTTATATAGTTTGAATTAGGTCAAGGCCATTTTCATATTAGTGTAAAAAAGAGGAAACATGGCATTGAGCTTGCCATGTCCCCTCTTCTTTACGGAAAGGAAAAAGGAAGAAGGTAGAGGAAGAAGAACAGGTTTACTGGTCGATAGGGTTCAGGGAGTAGTGGCCGAACGGTAAAGTATTAATTTTATCTTCTAAAATATGGCGCTTGTCATCTTTGTAGCTTAATGCCCACTTTGTTTGTTTGACACTAAAAAGTTGATGATTATAACTTCTAATAGTGTTGAACGTTGCAGTTGTTTCGACATCTTCAAACAAACATCTTTTATAATGTTCAAACTGTACGTTCTTCTTCAGGAAAGAGGTTTTTATTCCTTTGGCCTTTTTTGTGACTTGATGTTGATTCCTTTCGCTTATGTACAGTTGAAATGAATATAGTTTGGACATTAATGCTACAATTTCCATCATCGGTACACCATTTGTTTCATCCTTAAATTTTCCCAATACTTTCTTGTTTCTGTCGTTGTCGTAATTTGGATGGTCCTTGGGATAATCTGAAAAGTCGAAATCATCTTTATATATAAAGGTGCGTAAATCTTCGTACATGTCATTTGTTTTAATCCAGTAAATTAGTGCATCCGTATCCATATATGCAATACCAATGTTCTCTCTTCCATAATAGTTAACCATCTTCTTATAATGAAACTCGTACATGTGTGTCTTGGAAATATCTAAGATTGACATTCCAAGATACAAAGGACGATCCATTACAACTGACTTCTTGTTCATGGAAATAACAACTAGATTTTCATTAATAATTACAGATGAACCAAAGTTTGGTTGTTGCACTAATTTCTGTAATTTTACTGGATCAGTTACCAATTTGATATCCTTATGTTTCCTTTTGTTTTCCAAAGTCTTGCCAAATATTGCGTTGTTCATTAGTTTGAAGAAATCTTTTTGAAAACTTGATGTAGCGGCAGCTCTTCTTCTTGTGTTATTGTCAATGTACGGTTTTAACCAACAAGATTGAGAAAATTGTAGTACTCGATTAATTTTTGTAATTTTCAATCCCAAGTCTAAGGCCTGTTGTATCATCCAGTAGTGTCCAACATACCTAGACTTGTTGGTTAAAGTCATCAATAATTTCGGCCATCTTCCAGTTGGAGAAACTTCAGTCTTCGGAAGAAGTGGTAAATCGTAATGTTCGTCGTGAAGATGTTCGGGATATTCAAAATCGACGTCAAATATATAACCAGTTTCTCCATATTTCGGTATATCCATTATGTTTCCAATTGATTCTGGGTCTATCCATTTGAAATTATCATATGGAAGGGGATTCGACATTGCCCATCCGTATAAGTTATTTGCATCAAAATAACCCAAAAATGTTGTTGGTTTTGATGCATCATAATCGGGCAAATATTTGTTGTTCGCCTTAACATAACGTGTTACACTTTGCGTCAATCCTCCTCGAACTCCTGATTCTAACATCAACA
This sequence comes from Neoaliturus tenellus, assembly GCA_030545055.2. Taxonomy (NCBI): domain Eukaryota; kingdom Metazoa; phylum Arthropoda; class Insecta; order Hemiptera; family Cicadellidae; genus Neoaliturus; species Neoaliturus tenellus. The sequence goes on along the minus strand of CM061533.1, from coordinate 13,238,590 downwards.
CCATATCTATATCTGTAAGAAGTTGTATTTTACAATTTGTTTCTTTTAACATGGCTTGCCACGCTAGTCCAGGCGAAGTGTACGAATGTAGAGGGTCTAATCCATATGACGCAAAACACTTATTTCTAAATTCTTCCATCACATCACATAATAAAGTCACATCTAATTTAACATAGAAGTCTGAATATTCCCCCAATGTTTTAAATCCTAATTCGTTCCATACTTTGCATGCATGATCATAATCATCTTGAGATATATCCATGTCGTACAGTTTACTTTTAAATTCTTCTTTTGGAGGTAGTGATGTTTCATTAAATCTTTCTAAACTGTCTATGTAATCATATGGGAAAACTCCTTTTCGAAGTACCAGATCCAGTTTATCGCTGTTTACAATCTTCTTCGTTTCGATTAAATCTTGTTTCTTTAGGTTTTCAGAAAGTTTGGACAAACTCGACGGCAAAAATCGGTAGGAGTCCAAGAATCTTAATTTGACGTTTCCAACTTCTTTGGAAAAACTTATAAACTTCTCTGAAGTTTCAGCTAACACATCGATTTTACCGTCGTCTCTTCCTAATTCAGGTATTATAAAATGAGCGTCGTACCCACTGAGATTATGCAGAACCACAGGAATAAATAGTGGTAAACGATAGCTCAAGTTGCATTTATTACAAGCAGCACCTCTGTAATAACCTGTGAGGTGGTCGTGATCTTTAACTTTATAATTCTCAATAGTAAAATCATTTTTGCACAAAAAACAGTGAGTCGCATTTTCATGTTGAATTTCTTCTTCTTCGTCCATCGGTTTCATTGCTACAATATCTGTATATAAGCTTTGTGTATTTCTAGCTATTGAATATAGGTGATCAAGAAATATTTTTTCTGCATTTTCACCACGATATACTAGAGGTTCTGAAGTTAATCCATATCTGTTTAAATGTTCTTCTGATAATGTTGATTTGACCATTAAACAAAAACTGTTTGGTTTGTGCATTTGATACTTTACACTTTTTCTTGTTTCACAATTTTCATCTTCAACTGGAACAAGTGTTGATTCAAAATCTGCATACACAACTAAAGGGATACGGTATTGATGGTGAACTTTTTCAAATGAAACGAATGCTCTGCTTTGCGGAGGTAAAATAATCTTTGCTTCATAATTATTGTTACATAATCTTTTGTGCTCTTGTAACCATTCTCTTCCTTGTCTTCCTTCTCGTTGAAAATTAAAACATCTCTTGCAAATCAACTTTTTATTTCTATTTTTTGAAAGTTGCTTATTAACAAGAGAGTCAAATTTCTTTATGTACACATAGTGAGAGACATCTCCTCGCGTTAGTAATAGTAAATCCGTATGATCTGGTAGCTCTTCTTTTGCAATACGTAAAGGATACACTTTGTTTGAACTATCTAATGCAAAAACATTAATAGACGTGCCGGGATTTTTCTTTTCAAACTTTGATATATCTTTTGTAGAAACGGGATACGTTATTCCTTGAAAGTTATACCTGTGTCTTGCATCTTCATATTCTTGGTTGGGTCTACATGGATTTCGTAATACAAATTTTGACGTCATAGCATAGCGAAAACATTCATTATTTTCATTTTGAACATTAATACAAGACTTAGAATTTTCAATTCTTTTTGGCAAAGGAATATAACTAGATCCCATTAGTCCGTATCCATGTTTGTGAACTCTTATATCTAATCCTTCAATGCTTGTAAGACTCCATCCAGATCCTCTTCCTTCGTGTTCCTGAAGTTTGGTTAATATTTCTTCTATACAATTTTCTACTATTGAATCAATGTCTGAACTTCCTATGATGGTTCGGTTTTTTGTTATGAATCCTCTTCTTGTACATTTATAAACATAGCTTCTAATAATAAACCAAATTTAAGAAAGTTCAATCTTTTCAATTCATCTTTTAAAGTTTTACTTATAATTGGTTTTGCTTCTTCAATAAATTCTTCTAGATTTAAGTCTTCATTTTGAATTTTATGATGCATTATGACTTTACCAGGTAATGCAAATACTTGTAGATTTGGTAAAGTAGTTGAAGGTCCTGCTAAAATTTCATCTTGTTCTTCTTGTTCTTCTTGTTCTTCTGCGTTGTTGTGAAATAGTTCTTTATGTATTTCTAATAGAATATTATCGTTGAACGATTCCGAACATTTATCGCAACGATACATGTTTACTCTTCCAAATTTCGCCGAGAAATGAAATGGGCTCTTTTGTTCCTCCTTTTATAAAGGTTCCCCCACCACTGTTTCATCTTCATCTTCTTCACTATCCGAGGAAAATAGTCTTCTACAAACCGATTGTTCATTCGTATTTTCTATTCCAGTTGGAGTTTCAGTTTGTACTTCTTCATATTCAAACGATGACGAAGATTCTGATATTACTACGCTTAAATCTTCATTCTCCACATCATTGATGCTTTCAACTTCTGATGTTATTAGATCTATATCCATATCATCTACGCTTTCTACTTGTGATGTTTCACTGATGTTATCCTCTTCTTCCATATTTAAATCTTCTAGTTGAATTTTATACAATATTTCAACAAGAGGTTTCCTTGGGTAATCGGTGTTGTCCACAGGAGCCATTTCAAGTAAATGAGGAATAACTTTTTGCGATTCGGCTTATATGATATTTTGATAAGTATGTCAAGGTCATTTTAGATTAAGCGAGAACTGGGAATAGATCACTAAGCGGCATGTTATTTCATTACCACAAAGTGATCTATTCCCCATTCTCTAAGAAGTGTTCAATCAATAGCCAAAGTCCAAATCCATTTCCTTTTTTATTTTAATCTTTTGTTACATAGTTTATTGGTTGACTGTTTGAATTTTCAATGTGTTGTCTTATTATTTGTTCCAATTCTTCTATTTTTGCCTGTTTTATCATTAGTTCTGTACGTAATTCATTAATGTAATCAGCCGCTTTGTCCACCGTTCTTGTTCGTATTTCACCTAACATAACACCAGGAATCAATCTCTGTAGTCTGTAAAACTTAAACTTTATTCTAGACTCTCTTGCTTTAGCCATTTCTCGAAGCCTTTGTTTCTTATTGTCTTTACTTGTAGTCAAGTCCATACTCGTTACAAGTTCGCTTTCGGAATAATTCGACTATAGTAGGCTCGTCCTTTATACATTTTCCCCCCACCACTTTCAATTTCCCCCCACCCTACTAATATAGGTCAAGGTCATCCGATATAACGCGAGAACGAGGAATAGAGCACTAAGTGGCATGTTAGTCCATTACCACAAAGTGATCTATTCCTCGCTCTCTATTCTACATCTAATTTTTTTGGGTTTTGCTAATTTTTATACTTTTTTTGTTGTTTTTCTTTGGGAGGAAACGTGTGTGCAGATGTTACTTATGAGAATGTCCATTCTTCTTCAACTCTTTGATAGTGTCCAATAATTTTATCAAATATGCGTTGGTTTTCTGTAAAGTCTGTATTCTGCTACATCCAATTTCAATGGTAGGCACCATTAATTGTAATTTTGTCAATTCTATCTTTTCTCTCTTATATCTTTCTTTCATTCTTAGGTTTTTTCTTAGTCTTGCTGAAGATGGTGTTATTGGTTCATACATACAACTTGGATATGGCTTTGACATTTTCAACACTGATGTAGAAGACACTTGCAGCTGTTGATCTTCATAGTAGTTTGGTGTTGGAGTAGAAAAACATTTTGATTCTGAATTTTGTTGGCAATCTGAAGTTGAAAATACAGGTGTTGCAGAAGGATCAGCCATCTTTCACTGTTGCCGTACAAAGTGAATTCTTCTCTAAACTTCTGCTTCTTTTATCACACTTCCCCCCACCACCGACTTATATGTTCTTCCCCCCACCATAATAATACATACTTGTTTCTCAAACTTTGTACCATACTTCTAATGTGACGTCCACATCTTCCTCCTTTAAGTATTTTATAAATTCCGGGCTTCTTGATGACACGCCAGGCATATTTAGATAGCTCATCACTTTGTGATGGCTTTCTTCATTATGTATATAACAATATACTTGCATCAACTTATGTTCTTGTTCTTTTGACGATACGAAATTTGCAACTGAAGTCCATTCTTCATATTTGATCTTGTAATGACGCACTTCAAATTCCATTATGTTTCTTTTAATTCCGAAACAATAATAAAACTCTCCTCAGACAACCTGTATTTATACACGTTTCCCCCACCTAGCTATAACCCCCCACTATTTTCCCCCTCTCCTTTATACGTGGAAGGGGTATTATGGTTTGAATGCACGATACTTAATAAATTCAAACAAACACTGTGCACAAATGTTGCAAATTTTATTACATGTTTGGAATTTCATTATTTGAGCTTTTACAAAATGAACTAACCTACCTCCATCATCTTGGAATTGTTCAAAATCTAAAACAGACGCTTTTCCACAATCATGACACATTTTTGTACCGTCTTTAAAAGTATAAGCAAGATAAATAGCAAATCCATAATTTTCTTTCTTAAATTCAATGAGCATTTCACGAATTGCTTTAGGTATTTCACACTCATTTGCTCTTATGATGTAATGGTAAAGAAACCCATTATTGATAATTTCTTGTAAACACAGAACTAACAACCTATCCATCGTGTTAGACTTAAACTGATAGTCACATCTAAAACCTTTTTCTTATATGATTTTCCCCCCACCACTTTTATATAGGTCAAGGTCATTGGATATTAAGCGAGAACTGGGAATAGATCACTAAGCGGCATGTTATTCCATTACCACAAAGTGATCTATTCCCCATTCTCTAAAAGGATTGTTTTGATAATTTAGATTCCTAATATTTCTTTTCCTTCCTCCTCACCTTTTTGAACTGTAGTATTACCAGACATGTGTGATATTAATTTCTTCATTTCCCGATTTTCCATTTCCAATTTCTTCAATTTTAAATCTCTTGCTTCGACTTGTAGTTTTAAATACTTGATGTAACTTCCAGCCCAGTGTAGAGTTTTCAATTTCGGTGCTCCCATTGCAATTCCGGGTATTTGAAATTGTAGTCGATTGAACTCCATGTTCATATCTTGTCGGTCTTGTTTTTCCTTTTCTAGTCTTTTTAATCGTTGATTCTCCCTGAACAAAGAGGTTGGATCACAAGGAATATGACGAAACATTTTGGTCAACAATATCTTGAAGAATGAGCTTCTACGCAGAAAACCAACACATTTATGCACTTCCCCCTCCAACTTTAGGCTAGTAGTGGGGAGAATTACATTAACTTAATACTTATTTCCACTGTTACACTTGCTCCATTTTCAAAAAGGTATGTGTAAAATGGTTCTGGATACTGGTATTTTTCACGTCCTATATTTTCCTTAAGAAAGTTGAAAGCCAGTCTTTTCGAATATTCATTATGATATACTTCTCTTAAATTAACAAGAATTCCATCTTCCAGGAATTTCACTTGAATCATTGGTATTTTGCTGACATCATCTTTGTCTATCAGGGGTAGCCTGTAAGTGAACGTATTTGGTGGTAGACGTAAGGTTCTATTAAGTCGAGAACAGAATACTTTGAACATTTTTTGATCACTAATTGCAATTTCATGAATACCTATCATTTTATAGTATGAAGGTTCAAAAGGTACAGCACAAAACGTTTGTACTTGACAGTTTCTTGAAGAAGATGGTGCGTTAGGATTGAGATGGTGCGTTTAGTCAACAGTTTCCTGACGAATAAGCTTCTACGCAAATAACCAACACATTTATGAACATTCCCCCACCAACTTTAAACTAGTGGTGGGGAGAATTTTCCCCCACCACTTCTTCAAGATTATTAATTTCAATTTGAATTACAACAAAAGTATTTGATGCAAAATCCCAAAAAACAGAATATGGAACAGTTTCTTCTACATCTTGAGATTCATTTTGCGCTTCAACTACTTCCATCATTGAAGGTTCTTGATCAATTTCTGTTACTTCTATCGCTTCTTCTACAGGATCTTGTATTATGTCGGTTGTTTCAACTTCATCATCTTCTTCAACTAACGTAATATTTCGTTGTTTTACAATTTCAATTAATTGTATAAAAGAAGTATCTCTAGGAGACATTCTTAACCATACATGCAGCTCCAACAAATGTTGACTTACTAATAATAGAATTCGCAATTTATAGGACTTATTTAAAAACAATAAAGTGGGGGGACTACCTTAGTCCAATTCGGATTCGGATTCAGAAGACAGTAAAGGTGATATGGGTGAATCCAATGATGAATCTAATATGTATATATCAATTGCTTCTTTAACTATGTCTTCGTCACTATCGTTTATCATTTCTTCAAAGATTCCTTGTTCAAACTGTTCCATTTCTTCTTCATCCATCGTTGAATAATTATCAGTTTCGTTATAATTTTCCTCTATATTGTCTTCTTCCATTTCGTCTGTACTGATATAAACATTTTTAACTTCAAAATAATTAACAAATGGAGTATCTTTAGACAACATATTTGTTCACCACTTCTTTTACCTCGAATAACAAACTATATATTGCTTTCTTAGTCTTATATTCTTTTACTCCCCACTCTTTTGCACAATATAAGGGAAGGTGGGGGGAGAGCGTTTTGTAGTTATTCTTCTCTATCTAGGTTAAATTTCATTGCTAGCACATCTACTATAATTTTCTGCTCTTCAACTTTATCGCAAATAAATATTGTCCAGGGAAATAGTTCATTAATATTCTTGATCGTTACTTTTATATCATACAAATAATCAATATGTCTTAGTAATGAAACAATAACAACAACTCCTATCCCATTGTTCGCCATAATTGTTTCTTCAATTTTAATGCGTAAGTTTGTTATCAAACTCCATATATTAATATCATTGGCTGTGAAACCATCAAGTCTAGTACTCATCTTGACGGTGCAAGTACAGACTAAAAACCTGGAGGTTCATAGTCCGCCTTTTATGAGTTTTAAAAATGGGGAGGGGGAAGGAATAAGGATTGGGAGGGGATAGGGTGAGGGAAGGTTTGTGTGGCTATACTAGCCACTACACTAGCCACATTAGACCCAAGAGCCCACTTGTGCTACAAAGTAGCCACCAATGCTAATATTTTCCTCGTGACACCTCAGTATATCACCCCGCCAAATCAGCATACGTTCTCTAGTATTTGATGTTACACAAAAGAACTTACTATCATGATACAGAATAGCTGAACCAATTATAATATTATATCCTAAATTTAGCCATTTGTGCGCTTCCGAAATGAATCTGTCTACCATATCAAGGGGATCTAGTTCATTGAAATAAAATGGTCTCATTTGTTGATCAAGTTCAATGCGAATTTCATTGTCATCTTCACTCTCACTGCTACTATCATTTTCATTCTCTTCATTTTCATTCTCTTCATTTTCACTGCTACTATCATCTTCATTCTCACTGCTACTATCATCTTCATTCTCACTGCTACTATCGTAGAAATTTATCGGATCTTCTACATGTTGATGGTAAACATCAGCAAATTCGGAAGGGTTAAACTCTTCATTAACGTGAGGAAGCATTTTAAAACACAATAATGCTGTCAAAGACAAAACAAAAAGTGCGGCGCGTGAAAGCAGAATGAAGGAGAGAACAACGCTTGCTCCACTTATATAGCAGTATGCAAATGAGGAGACTGGCGTGGGGGGAGCGTGACAGGATTGGTTCAATTCAGTCCAGTTCATAGTGGTGTAAAAATAAAACGAAGAAGTGGATGCGGCGCATGCGCAATAACGTGAAACCAAGGTTTGAGGTTAGAACTTTCCAAGCGCAGTAGCACTAAATGGGGTAATACAGACTCGGCGCATGCGCAATAGCATGGATTGTTCCGATCCAAAGAACTCGTCTTTCCAGGCACAGTAGCACTGAATGGAGTAATACAGACTCGGCGCATGCGCAATAGCATGGATTGTTCCAATCCGGAGAACTCGCCTTTCCAGGCGCAGTAGCACTAAATGGAGTAATACAGACTTGGCGCATGCGCAATAGCATGGAGTGATTCCGATCCGTGTACTAGGGTTTGAGGTTAGAATTTTCCATGTAAGCTGCCATGTTTAATTCAGTTTAATTAGATGGAGTCATCAACCGGCCATTAACCCGAAGGAGTGGGGGAAGGAGTGGGGGAAGGGGTGGGGGAAGGGGGGGGGATTTAATCTCCATTTTTTATGGGGGGGGGTTCCGCTTGAGTGAACACGGTTTCCGCTTGAGTGATCATGCGGAACGGATCTTCCCACGCGATAGTCAAGGGACCAGAACCTTCCTTCTATTACTACTACACGGATATAATTGGCCGCGTAGCAGAACTTATTTCTGCTAAGTCGCATGTAAGCTAAATAGCTTACATCCCTAAATTTAAGTCTTAGGTGGCCCTGAAAAGGGCCGTTTGTCCCTATGGAGCTAAACTCACACAGGGACTTCGGTGTGTACCCACTTGTATAAAGGATTTGCGCAAATATCGCATTTATCATTTGGAAGATTGAACTTGTATGCCCAATCATAACTTCCTTTGTAGGTTCCACCTTCATTTAAAAAGAGTCCGAGATTAGAATCTGTTGCAGCCAAACCGCACTCACAACACATTAGAGTTCCATCTTGGAATTTCCACCAAAAGTATTCAATGTATCCAAAGTTTTCTTTAAAAAAGGAATACAGAACTTCTTTTAGTGGTGCTGGAAAGTTTACATCATTAAATGCAAATTCCAACATGTCTCCATTTGCAAGGATCTCTTGCAAGCATAATGTAAATAAAGTAGTCATAGCTACGTTGTTGCGGTAATGGCCTCTCGGATTGGAATGAAGACTGGAGTAGCGAGTGAGTAGACAACCGGTCATGACCGGTCATTCACCCGGAGGAGTGGTAGGGGAAGAAGTGGTGGGAGGAAGGAAAGGGGGGGGGATTTGATCTCCATTTTTTAAGGGGGGGGGGTTCCGCTTGAGTGCTCATGCGAAACGGTCATTGACCCCTCCTAACACAGAACCCTCCTTTCATTACTACTACACGGACAAAACTGGCCGCGTAGCAGAACTTATTTCTAAGTCGCAAGTAAGCTGAATAGCTTACATGCGTAAATGTAAGTCTTAGGTGGCCCTGAAAAGGGCCGTTTTTTGCCTCATTAAGGCAAAGCTTACCAACTATGAGCAATAGCTTGGAAGCAAGGGCTTGTTTGAGGCTCGTGCCGCAATGTTGTACAAAAACGATCGAGCCACCAGTACAAATCGTCAAATCCTAGAGGTTGCTGAAATAACAAGCTGTGTTGACCTTTGTCGTCGGTCACAAAGCTTGTTATTTCTAGCACATCACCATCCTCTATGATTTGCAACATTTCTCTGAAAACCCCATCAAGGGACAGACGAGGGTTTTGGGGATCCGCGTAAATTGTGATAATTTGATCGTACTGGATCCGGTACGGAATCTCAAGCCTGTTGTTGTCACCTTCGGGTTCCGAAACCTCGTAGGTGTCAACAACGTGCTCGTGGAATACTGGCGTCTCGACCGGCGGCATCGCTGTATGGAGGCGGAATGAGAAAGCGAATGTAACTAGTAACCGTGACTGGAACGGTATAATGAGTCCCGGTCATGACCGGTTATTAACCCGAAGGAGTGGGGGAAGGAGTGGGGGAAGGAGTGGGGGAAGGAGTGGGGGAAGGGGAAGGGGGGGATTTAATCTCCATTTTTTATGGGGGGGGGGTTCCGCTTGAGTGAACACGGTTTCCGCTTGAGTGCTCATGCGGAACGGATCTTCTCACGCGATAATTGTTGTGTGCTAATAAAGACTAATTAACTTGCAAAACAACATGCGGAGTTTCTCTTTGAATGCTGATGATATTTCATTAACACACCATTCCTTGCACGCTATGTGAACCTACACCGGCAAAACAATGCAAGTCAGAGAGGTCATATAACTGTACAACGACCTCAGGAAAGTAGGTCACGAGACTTAGAGTGTTAAAAAATAATGGGGGAGAAACACAACGCTATAACGCATTGTGTTTCTCCCCCATTATTTTTTAAACAAAATTTGGAAAAACTATGTGAATTTACTGTTTACGCCCCCACCTTGTAATACGATCCTTTTTATCCCTGAGGAGAAAGTCTTGAGAATCTAAATCATTAAATCTTTTCTCTGTACACAAATTATCACAAACTCTAATTTTATATTTTAAGCCGTTACATTTTGCCAATATGTGTTGGTGGTCAACAACACTTAGAAAAAAATATTTCAAACCTTTCTTAAGCCTCTCTCCTCTGACGGATATTATGTCAGGATCGTCTTCAACAGTGGGGACTTCTGCCAGTTGTGGTTCAGAAAGATGTTTCACGATATGTACACGGCAGAAACTCTCGTTCTTAACACATTTCCTTCCACAAGCTGATCCTTTCTTAATTCCCCTAGCGAGCACTTCAGGGCAAGTAGTGGGACGTCTAAATGCCCTACGACGCTCTTCTTTTAATAATTGGAAACGCTCTGAAGGAGCAGACTTGGGAGGTTGATTTTTGGGATAGGTGTGATCTTTAGGAATAGTAAGTGGTGGAGTAGGAGGCATTGGTGATAGTGGAATAACAGGTGTACTTAGTTGATGAACTAAGGTTTCGATTGACGGTTCGTTAGATCGAGGAGCTGGCTTCTGTGGTGGCGGCATAGAATCATTTGAAGATGAAGGCGGTGAAAAGATGCTGCGAGGCTGAGCTCCAGAAGTTGAAGGCGTGGATTGAAGTTGATTCTCATACCAGGCAGGAACATTTTTCAGACGAAGAGTTTTCTTCACCGGAGTTGAAACCGTAGTAGAAGTTGTAGTAGTGGAAGTTGTAGTAGTGGAAGCTGTAGTAGTGGAAGTTGTAGTAGTGGAAGCCGTAGTAGAAGATGTTGTAGGCAGAGACGACATGGTTACAAGTCTGTATTCGCAGCGTAACGTCTGGAATCAGAATAAAACCTTAGCCGTAGACAGTGCGTCTTTTATAACGGTATGCTAATGAGAAGGGTTAGCGACCGGCCGTGACCAGAAGGTGGAAGGGGAAGAGGAAAGGGAAGGGGAAAAGGGGGGGGGATTTAATCTCCATTTTTTATGGGGGGGGTTCCGCTTGGGTGCTCATGCGGAACGGTCATTGACCCTTCCGAAAGTGGGTCAAGGTCATTCAACACTTATAAAAAACCAAGGTGATGGGAACAGTAGTAACTGTTCCCACCACCCTGTTTGCCTAACGGGTTCCCACTCCCAACCCACTAGTTACGTTCTGCAAGGGACATCGACGCAATTTTGTTTGGACCGTCCGGGTCTACCGTAACGTTCCGGTCCGGGTCTACCGTAACCGTGAATTCCAAGGGAAACTGGAACACCTAATGCAGAAACGCAACTCTAACACCCACCCAACTAATCCCACCCAATCATATTCCTAAACAAAATGCAAAAACCTAGTCCGCAATTTGCGGATGTCCCACCCCTTCTAAGTGAAGTTCAACTGAACTTCTGAATTTACAGTTAATCTACCCCCTATCATCTAGCTGTAAGGCAAAACAACAGATTATTAAAAACAAGATAATTCAACACAACCAAAATACCATCATTATTCTTAAAAATTAATACACCTTAATGCTAATAATACACCTTAATGCTAAACACAACTTATAACTAACATCGCAATGCGCATATTAATTCTTAAAATAGGTACACCTTACAACTAATATATACACACACACACACGCACACATACTACATTGCATTAAAAAACGCAACGTAGTATAAGAGGTTCAAATATATATAGGCCTACTATATATTTGAAACCTCTTACCGAATCGCCAACGACTTTTCGCTATGAAAATTCGTTGACGACTGACGCGAAGATCGGGCTCGTATCGCTCCTCGGATTTTGAGAGGTGGGGGAGTGAAGCGCGATGGTGGGAGGAATTAGCGCATGCGCAGTACGGTTATTTTCACTCCAGTACGGTCCAGTTCGCAGCGGTATAAAAGTCAAATGAGGAGTCGGAGCGAAACCAAGGTTTGAGGTTAGAACTTTCCATGGGAGCTGCCATGTTTAATTCAGTTTAACTAGTTGGAGTCAACAACCGGTCATAACCGGCCATTGACCCAAAGGAGTGGGGGAAGGGGTGGGGGAAGGAGTGGAGGGAAGGGGGGGGGATTTAATCTCCATTTTTTATGGGGGGGGGGTTCCGCTTGAGTGGTTCCGCTTGGAGATTGTTCATCGCACCGCGACCATTAATTAACTCGCATTTGCGGCGTTCACATCCTTTCTACTCATTATATATACGTTTCGCCAACTTCATTATACAATTATGATTGCTATTAACCTGAAATTTCATTTACATTAGCACATGTCGTCCTGTTTGAATCACCTTCGCGTGCTCGACGTTGTATCTCATTCATCTATCTTGTTCTCACTTCTTCACGTCTGACATACTTCTTGTGATGGATACGCAATGTTTGAAATTGAAACTTTTGCGGACACAACGTATATTACGAAATGATTCCAAACCATCAGTTTCAAAGACTAAAACGAATTTAACAAAAGTGAGGAAGAGATTAAGTTTTAACCCGTTATACTCGGCTAGAACTCCGCGGGTTAACGTTGACGATAGTGTTATTCACAATATTTTACGTTCGATGTTACGTTTCTACAACTTCGAACTTGTTACACCTATCGACTGTGTTCAACAGGTTTTTCTGTTTCATCCCCACCATTCTTTATATAACCGCGCCCACAACAATTCCTGCTTCATTATTCTATACGCTCTTCAACTAACAACAACTCCGCTCTAAGTTACGCTACACAAAAATGGATACGAACCAGGAACAAGTACAAGTTCACGAAATATCATCTACTACCCACCCGAGAGAGAATCCTCCGAGGACTTCGCCTCCACCGAATCCACAGGACCCCGTCCAAGTTTTGGATGTATCTTCGACGGCGAGGAATGATCTTGAAGCTATTCTTCGGTCGCTCGTCGGTTTCGACTGACCTGTACAACGATCAACATTAAACTGAACTCTTAGCAGTTCAGTCTTTTTTAAAACTCCCTCCGGATGACCTTGAAACAATTATCCCCTCTCCTTTTTCAACTAACTTCTACTTGTGTTCAACTGTTGAATTTCGGTTTTGAACTGACTTTTACTTTATGCGCAGGTTTGGTTCAAACGCGAACCTTACCCCTCCCCCTCATTTAATAACCGACCGGAAGCTGTGTGCCCCGGCGCATGGCTTCCGGGGTTGCTGACCTGAGCCAGCGGTAACCAAAACACACTACTTAGATTTACTTAATATTGAAAGAGAATTAGTAAAATTTAAAAATAATTAATAAAGTTGAAGCAGAAGTAATAGAAAAAATTCAACAGTGAAAAAACAGCTTAAGCGTCCGAACGTCTCAAGGGTTGCAGGAGAAGTGATGTAGAATTTCCCATATAGGCCTAGCAGTTCTCAGTTGCCTGTTAATAGACCACTGAAAAGACGGACCAATCAGAAAGCAGCTTGAGACTCGAAGGTGTCAGGTTTCAAGCTTCACTTTCCCCCTCCACCAACCGTACCCGTACTACTAGGCCTCATTCACGTGGATGCTAGAACACGTAGTCCAGCTCTCACGTGCAAGGTTTTATGTTTGGGAATTAATGTCAGTACAGATATTGTTTACAATTCAACGATTATGTATTTTCTTCTGTTCTTTTTCCAACAAACGTAATGATTGTTAACCAGGTAATAAGGCAGTAACCTTATTTAACTTTAGTTGTAAATTATGCAGGGCCGGCTCTACCATATAGGCGAACTAGGCGACCGCCTAGGGCGCCGGTGAACGAGGGGCGCCATCGCGACGGAGACTTCGCCCCTGATTTTTTGTAAATAGCGCTACTATTTAGCTGTAGCTACTAAATAGCTGTACCCACCGGCGGTAAAAAATCGTTCTCATTGACGGTAAATTAGCGCCCCTGATTGGAGTTAAACCGCGTCCCCCCGGTGGTAAAAAGCGCCCATGATCAATGGTAAATAGCGCCCTGATTATGACAGCGGTATAGAGCGCCCCCGACCGGTGGTAAAAATCCCCACAACTTACGGTAAACATCGCCCCTGAGCTTCCCAATGAAATGAATCTTTGCATATTCGCAATAAATAAGTAATTGTTGCTCAAATTTTGTTTATAATAAATTTATGAATATTTTTTTTATTCTAAGTTTGTTTCTTCTGATAATAAATTGGTAATAAAAACTTATTTTTACTTTAAACGTTATTTTTTGTAATATGTTGTAACGCCTAAAATAAATGGCTTGAATGGATTCGTTGTGGATTGGGGGGGGGGGGGGGGGGGGGGGCGCCTATCAACAATTTCGCCTAGGGCGCCAGAAAACCTAGGGCCGGCCCTGAAATTATGCATTCATTTCCACAACATCGATTAGACGCATAGTTAAAAAAGTAGGCCTAGTTCGAAATATACTGAATTAGACCTACGGTGAATTGTTTTCAACTCACGTGGTGACATTTGCTTATAAATATGTGTACTTTTACTTTCTCCCCCTATACCATAGTATATGGAGAAAGTATTGTTTTCGTCTAAATTTTCGAATTTGAGTTGTTTGTGGATTTATCCATTTTGGTGCCCCCCGAGTCCAAAAAAGGGGTTTTCAGAGTGATGTCTGTGTGCAGAGCCGTCCTTAGGAAATGCGAGGCCTGGAGCAAAATACTTTTGCGAGGCCTTATTTAACGGTGATTGCTGGGGGGTTGTGGGGTATTGAACATATGACAGCTTGTGTACAAGTTATGTCTAGACGTTTTCCGACTGTCTATATATGTAATCAATCCATTAGACCTCTATATCTTTGAAATTATTTGAGTTACAGAAATGAAACTTGGCACAACTATTAATTACAGGGTCTCCCTGAACTCTACCCTCTAGCCCTCTACCCTCTTTTTCAGGTCCTGGACCAAAGATAAGCCAAAATATCATATTTAATATTTAGTGATTTTAATACAAATAGTCACGCATATGAGCGGGTTGCCGCGCCAGCTCAAAAATGGATTTCATACCAAAACTGCGCCCGGGGAAGCGGTCCGACCGTGACTAGCCTCAGTTATATCGCTCTATCTCGCTTATTTATGAACCAATTTTCATGATTTATACATCGTTGGATTTTAAATTAATTTTTACAAAAAACACATAAGAACATAAACTTTACTTCCTTATGTAGGTATTTTTTATGCAATTTGAAGTTAAAGATTTTAATTGGCCTTCATTTTGAAAACATGAATTATTAAAAGTTGATTATTTAGCTAGGTCTTTACTTCAAAAAGCTGTGTACCGAAATTCAACTTATTACGTCAAGCCGTTCTTAAATTAAAAATTATTCTTAAAAATACAAAATGGCGGCTGTACAAGTAACTGTAGTGTTTTGGAATTTTTAAATTTTGAATTTTTAAATTTTTGATTTTGGCTTGTCTTTGGTCTAGGAATAATACCAGAAAAGGAAGGTAGAGAGTTTAGAGACACCCTGTATTAAGTCGCAGATGCAAGTGAATTTTTACATTTCTAACATTTACTGTTATTTCAAAGATGGCGGTAATTAAAAATGTTCAAAGCTAAATATTTTTAAAAGCTGTAAATTTTACAAACTTTTGCAAACTTACAAAAAGTTGCATGATTTAATTACGGGAGTAAAAATACTAAGCTTGTTAAGAAAACAATGGATAGTGGAGAAATTAAAATCTTATTTTGAGAAAACACGGGTTTCGCTCGTAAACTTAGGCCTATGTAAATCTTTATGATTTAAAAAATGTAAAAACTTAGATTAATCCGTTGTTTCTCGTTTGATCACTACTGTACAAACCAAACTTAGTTTCAACTTTTTTGTTTGCAGTTTTTAAGGTATTTAGCTTTACAATTTTAAATGGCCACCATTTTGCAAAAATAAATGTTAGATATGTTCAAATTCATTTGCATTTGTGCTTTAACGCACTTAACAGTTGTGCCTAGTTTTAATTCCTTACCATAAATAATTTCAAAGATATAATGGATCAATTAAAAAATACATACAGACAAACAGTTTAAAAACGGCTAGAGATAGGCAAAGTCTGTCTTGCATGGTTGTGGCATTTGCAAGGATGGCTCGGCGGCCGCGAGGCTTGGTCCCGTCACCCCGCCCGCCGCCCCGCCGGCCGCCGCTATCAAACTATGTTTTGCGTTTGCATCCTTTTGGTCGCTACTATTACGTACTAATAAGAATCGCGTTCGTTGGTTTTTAAATCACAATTATTGAACATATAACGCGGGTAATCAAACCAATATTTTAGGTACATATCTGTTCATTATTATATTACTTTTATTCAACCTAAACGTTTTTTGCAACTAACTTTTTAGCGGGCAAGGCCTCGCGGCGCGAGGCCCTCCTCAGCGCGGGGCCTGGAGCGGCCGCTCCACTCGCTCCACCCTAAGGACGGCACTGTCTGTGTGTCCGTGTGTCTGGATGTAAACAGAGCTAGAGAATGCCCCCATGGTCCGATTTTGGCGAAATTTGGTATGTAGGTCCAAACTCACAATAATTCTAGGCGTTTTTTAATTTTTTTTGAATTTTTGATTTTTAAGGGTTGTTTATCCCCAAAAACCCTAAAAAAATCGTCAAAAATAAAAATTTCTCAAAAACGGCTCTAACGATTTTGATTAAAATTTTATGGTTTATTAAGCTTAAAATGGCAAATAAAATGACACCACCCGCATCTCCGAGAAAATGCGCGTTCAAAAGTTATAAGGCAAAAAGTGTTTCAAAAATCAATTTTTTGGATTTTCAAAACAGCTGTTGTCCCGATATAAATTTTACTTATCACCATTAAATCAAGCTCAAAAAACTAAATAATCCGGTATTTTAAATTATTGTTCTACGTCAAGTGGTTGCGGAGAAAATTCAATTTTTCGTTTAGCGGTAAACGCAGTACGTTGTTAAAAATCACAGACGCGCGTAGGGTCAAACGAGCGCTGCTCAGCTGGTTGCTATCCGACTGAGTCATCAAGACGTTAATATTTGAAGCTTTTAACACCTTTTTTATATTGTTGGGAGAAAGTATGTGTCAGTTAACTGATACCGTTTATTTTCTTTCAACTTACCGGCATATATGTTATTTCTGTGGTTTAGGGGCCTATACAGCCTACTTTCGTATAGGCGAAGACACAGTCTAAGAAAAAGTTCAAGGAGACTTTAAATTTCATAGCCTACATATTAGCCTATACGATGCAGCTATGGTTCTTAGCGAATTTCCCTGTAGGGAATAGGCTACGCTATTACAGAAGTAGCCATGGACTTAAGCCTAGGACTATGTTCGGTACGAAACTGTTGGGTAATTAACAATACTGTACCACCATCGCAGCAAACCTACATAGGTAGGCCTACTCATTCCTATGGTGTTAAGGGGGGAGGATACCGAATTCCTTCGGAAAGTCTTTAAATGTTCAGCCGAGTGATAGCCAATAGTTATTAATAACCAACAAACACGATTCTGTAGTTCAAATTATTCCAAATAATTACTTCATTAATACAATAAGTTTTAATTCCAAAAATTTGAATTAGACCCATATGATTTAGGTCATACATATTCTTAGGGAATAGATCGTTTTATCTCTGGTCGAAAAAATACATATTAAACTTTATTTATAATACCTCGCCATGAAATGCATTTAGATACTTTTAGAATGTACTAAAACGTATTTTAAAATTGTCATAGGAAATCCATCCACACTTAATAACTTAAAAAGACTTTAAACCAACATTCACTGAAACATTTGGTAATTAGGCCTACAATTACACCAAAAGTGAACAAAGGAAATTTGTATGTCTCTCCACAAATCAATTTTAACGTTAAAAAATCTGCTCAATCAGCACAATAACTAGTAATACAATTTCTCTATTAACCTTGATACTCATTGAAATGATTTACCGCTAAATTACCACCAGAACATACAATTAACGCAACACTTGATACTCAGGTGTCAAGCCACGAGAATGTCAGTTTGTCTAATCGTGTGAAAAACTCACGTGTAAAAATAGCTTTAAACGCGGTATCGCTCGGAAAATACTGTTATTTACAGATTAGGTTATCAACCCCTCCCCACAATACACAAGTAATGTCCGATGGTATTTTTCTTTCAAGGGGCTGTTATTTTGTTTTTGAACCATAGCCTGGTACCGCTGACATTGAAACATTGAACAATACTTATAGACTGGTATCGCTGAATCCAAAATTTATATCAGTTTTCACTAAATTTTTAGTTACATATTTATATATTCGATATTATATGTAGGTAATATTAAATTTAATTTTTGTGTAATGTGGGGCAATGTTTTATTGCAATTTCAATAAATTACTGTAATAGTAAAAGGGTTGTGTGAAGTATTACAACACAGTAAGATGGAAGTTAAGTTCAATTATTTTTTAATCTTTACTTTCTTTTAAAGAGAATATTATTAAGATTGGTTCTCAAAACAAAACATTTTACATGTACAGTACTCACTCTCAGAGAGTTTCGTTCTCTCAGGAAGTACTCGCCGAGGTGTTTACACAACCTGCGAATTTTCCAAGATAGTTATCCCAGACTGTTTTATACAAGTACTATCAACAACTGTCTAAGATTGTTATGAGAGTAACTAACTAACTCTCCGAGAGTGAAAATTTCTCACGTGTAAACCTAGCTTAAGAACACGACGCTTTTACGGTGTGTCAATAGAGTTTGGCACTCTTTCCCCGCAACTCCTTCAATCTACATTGGATGCAACCCGCAACACACCGGATCCGTAACACACCGCTGAGCGAGATCCGGCCATGGGCCAAGCGGCGCGGCGAGGAGCGGAGCGCAGATGGCTGGAGAAGGGGTAACGGTGGAGTTGGGGGGAGAGGCCACGAGCGGCGGCCGCCCCTACTACTACCGCCCCTACTTACTACAACTCGCCTCTCCTAAGTAGTGGAAAAAGGGGGCTGCTGGCTCACTTCAAGGTCACCTGAGGGATGACGTCATCGAGGTCAATGACCTCACCGATGACGTCATCGATGACGTCATCGATGATGCAATCGATGACGTCATCACTAATGACGTCATTTCGATGACGTCACACCCATGACGTCACAGAAATGACGTGCTGATGACATCATCACCCCTTACGTCATCAAAACGACGTCACCGACGCCACTAAGGTCAAGGTCACGCAGAAACTTAAAATTTTTTGGCACTTTTGCCGTTTCTCGCACTACGCTCCGAGTTTCAGTCAGAGTCCCCGTGACCTCGACCACTTGGAGCGAATTTTCGACGAGAAACGGCAAAAGTGCCAAGTTAAACCCGAGTTTCTGACATGACTCTGCCTAAATGGGCAATCGGTAATCCCTCAGGTGACCTTGAACTAGCACAACACCCCCAATTTCATAATTTTCGACGAGAAACGGCAAAAGTGCCAAGTTAAACCCGAGTTTCTGACATGACTCTGCCTAAATGGGCAATTGGTAATCCCTCAGGTGACCTTGAACTAGCACAACACCCCCAATTTCATATTACTGTGACCTCAAAAACTTAACAACGGAGCGCCGACACCGATGCGCACCCCACGACAGCCACCGAGTGACTGACTGTCAGGCTCTGTGTATGCTAGGTATATTGGCTTGAGAGACTAAGACTCTAAACTGTCAGGAATGGGAGTAACTAACTGAATTTTGCAAGGAAAAGTCATTTCATCCAATATTTTAAACAAATCCTCATCAGTAAAACTGACATTAGTCTGTTTTGTATAAAACTTAGGGTGTCCGCGCAACAGTTTGCGCCACTTAGCTAAAGTTGAAACTCTCTTAACTTTCAGTGGTGGACAGTGAGCAACTAATAAAGTCTTAACACGGCTAAGTTTCTTACCTAAAGCGTCCCGCGACATGGCTTCCCCTCACAAAAGTCCGCACAATACTGAGAGACTGCTTGTAGCGCATGAGTCAAGGGAAAAGAGGTGGGGGAAACAGCAGGAGTGGGGGAAGGTCACAGTGGCGGGGGAAGGTGAGGTGGTACGCTGGAGTTTCGCATCACTTCACCATGAGCTGTCCTACAGTCAACACACTGTTCTCTTGGCCCGAGTTGGCACTAGAAGAAACATTTCTGTACAGCTTAGGCTGTGAGAGCCGAGGAAGCAAAGTCAAAGTAGAAATTGTGTTAAACTCCAAGATGAAGAGTCTCCTAAATAAACTAATTGTATCCTTGCAATCTCCTATAACTTTAGAGAAATACCACTTTATTAAGCGACACCTTATACTTTGGCAAAACGAAGCAGAAATGGAAAAGATTACAGTAAAATTAATTTAACTTAAAACTTGGACTGGACACTCATGGCGATACCACGTGGCGTGCAAACGCCACCCTAAACATTACAAGTTAGGTTATTGAGCACCTCTGGTATGATAACCGATGTGCTAGAGTTAAAGTGTGATGACCTTGAGTCAAAACACTGAAACACTACAAGTCGATATCGTCCCAGAGTCAAAGTGTAGTGACCTACATTCAGAACTTGTAAAATTACTTACATATAGAGAGCTAGAGAACAGCGAGACGCACCGCATGGAAGCCGGAGACATACTGGCGAAGCGGTGTTGTGCAGCCTAGGGACCCAGTTGTGGTGGGGGTATAGCCAACACTTAGAGTACAAGTGTTGTGGGTGACCTTGACCCACTTAACTTAGTCAACCCCCCCCCCCCACCCTAACCCCCACCCCCACCCCCACCCCCACCCCCACCCCCTTCCCCCACCCCCACCCCCACCCCCACCCCCACCCCCACCCCCACCCCCACCCCCCCCCACCCCCCCCACCCCCACCCCCACCCCCCCCCCACCCCCCCCCCGAGAACTTTTTTTCGAAAAAATTTTTGACCTTGACCAAAAAGTTTTTTGCTCCGGACGAGAAGTGCCCCCCCCCCCACCCCCACCCCCACCCCCACCCCCACCCCCACCCCCACCCCCACCCCCACCCCCTCCCCCACCCCTGATATCCTGGGCGTGGCTGCCCCGGTGGGGATATAAGGGGGCCCAGCCAGAGCCGGCTCGCAGTCCGCTCCCGCGCGTTGAACGTGAACGACCGGGACGGACCGCCATAGGCATCACTAAACATTGAATGGCGCCTTCAGTGTTTAGCGAAGTCTACTCTAACTTTAAGACTTGTATTAGTTGTAAGATATTGCGCTTGCGTTTGGGTATTGCGAATTGTTCTATATTAGAGTGTTTTACTTGTACCCTATGTCTCCTGTGTGTGTGTGTCTTTTATCCTTTGTGTCTTGTTTGTCATATGTGTTTAATGTGTATGTGCTTGTTCCAGCATTGACTACGTTGAGCTCAATTGTGTGTTGTAAGTGTGTTATATTTTTCTAAAGTGTATACGCTTGTTGTAGCATTTCCCCCTTGAGCTTTTGCAATGCTCAAAATAAATCGTAAAGACAGGGAACGGGAGTAGGCCCCCCGTGTAAAGTTACTTTTGTATAATTGTTAGGCTCCTCTCATGCATGCTTCAATGCGGCTGAGAACTCTCATGCATGCTTCAATGCGGCTGAGAAATAGGAGTTGGTCCGTTTGTACGCCTATATGGGGGTAATGAGCCGATGGCCTCTGCACTCGGACCGAGGACGTAAGCCACTAGGGTGTCCTCAGTTAGTTTCCCTTCCGGAAACTCAAAATTATGTAAATGAAACTTTGTTAGCTATTTGTGTTTTTTAGTCCCCAAGGCCCCCGAACATTCGTGGTTCGCCATGGATGTACGGGGGCCGAAATTTTTTAATGTCCGTGTGGCCTTGACCTACAAAGACTTGTAAAAATTCAATGCATTGTAAATTAAAAAATATTAAAGATAGGTTACGGGAGTAGGCCCCCGTGTAAAGCCTATTTTAATTATCGGTAGGCTCCTGCCAGGCATGCAAAAGGTTGCGGATGGCATCTGGGAGCATGTCCGTTTGTACGCTGGCATGCAAAAGGTTGCGGCGGCCTCTGCACTCGGACGAGGAGGTAAGCCACTAGGGTGTCCTCAGTTTGTTTCCTTCTGGAAACTCAAAATTACGTAAATGAATCTTTGTTAGCTACTGAAAGACAATGCAGTAAATGTTTACAAGTCTTGCGTGGCGAAGGGTACACGACATTGGATGTTGCCTTGTTGTCATAGTTGGGTCTCTTCGGAGGATACAGCGATGACAACCCAAGTGCCCCAGGTGGGGCTTAATTTTTTTAAAGTTTTTTCGTGACCTTGACCTAAATACAGTAATGACCCCCCCCCCCCCCCCGAACTTTTTGAGAAAAAATTTTGACCTTGACCAAAGAGTTTTTTGCTCCGGACGAGAAGTGCCCAAACAAAAAAATTTGTACAAAGTAGTGGATTTAGACCAAAGATCATTGGTTTATCAAACCTGTTGAAGAATAAATTGAAAATGGGTGTTTAAAAGCCAAATCTACTACATGATTGATAAACTGGATGTATATGACGTCACCTTCCCCCACCCTTAAACCTCGGGTATAAAGGGACCCAGTTGAGCGCGCTGCTCATTATTGCGTGGACATTCACCGAGTGCACACTCATAGCCAAACTGTAAAAATGGCTCTTTGCGATATTTGTGGTGAGTTTTTTCAAGACGAAGACATCTTTGTTTTACACCGAGAATTGTATCATGAAGAGGACAGAAAAGAAGAGATTGTTGTAAGTGAAGAAGACTTGGAGGCGTTTGATCGGTTATTGGAAAACTACCAGAAGCAGATGGACGACTGCGATAGCTATCTACAGTTACACCGAGAATTGCATCGTGAAGAGGACAGAAAAGAAGAGATTGTAGTAAGTGAAGAAGACTTGGATGCGATTGATCGGTTTTTGGAAAAACCCCAGAAGCAGGAGGACTGGGCTAGCTATTTACAGTTAATGCAAAGAAGAAGACCAAGTGTTATTCAATTTGCCGGAGCTGGACCATCTACAGCTGGAGGATTTATTGAAAAGGAAATGGAAGAAAAAAAAGTGGAAGATGTAAAACAACTGCGTACCCAAGAAGAGGATATGGAAGAAGAGGATACAGAAGAAGTGGAAGATATAAGACAACTGCGCACCACAGCCTTGCCAGGACCAGTTGTAACTCATTTCAAAATTAATAATGTGCAATTGGAATTGGAAAACTTTATAACCCAAGCTAAAAATTTAGTTGTAAAAACATTGATGGAAGAATTGGCAAGATTGAACTTTATTAAATTTGGATTGGTGTTGGAGGCTATGTTTACTAATACCGATGGTGAAAACTCACCAAGAGCATTCATTGCTAAAAACCGAACCCTTACAACCACATCTGATATCAATGAAATTCTAGAAGAATGTTTGAATGAACTGCTAATGAAACTCCAAGAACATGAAGGAAGAGGATCTGGCTGGACGCTATCATCGATCGAAGGTATGGATGTGAGGGTTCACAAGCATGGATATGGTATGAGGGGTAGCAGCTTTATCCCTCTACCAAAGAAAATTAAAGACACCAACTCTTGCAGAAATGTTACAAACGGGGATAATGAATGTTTTAAGTATGCGATGCTAACTAAGTATGTAAAACATAATCCTTGTAGAGTTGGTAGG
Source organism: Neoaliturus tenellus (assembly GCA_030545055.2). Classification (NCBI taxonomy): domain Eukaryota; kingdom Metazoa; phylum Arthropoda; class Insecta; order Hemiptera; family Cicadellidae; genus Neoaliturus; species Neoaliturus tenellus. Next base: position 13,214,990 of record CM061533.1, on the reverse strand, counting down.
GAATATTATGAAAACGAACACCGCTACAACTTCCGAGGAATGTCGTATCCTGTGAGTCTTAATCAAATTGCAAAATTTGAGAAACAAAATCCAGGTGTTTCTGTTAACGTGTTCGGCTTAGATGATTCGAACAATGTGTATCCACTACGAGTTGGAAAAGTGAAGCAAAGAAACCATACTGATTTATTATTGATAACTAAAGGTGAAATTTCACATTATGTGTGGATAAAAGATTTTGAAGCTTTGGTTGCACGACAATTAACCAAAAAGAAGATTAGAGTGACAGTGTGTAAGAGATGCTTTTGTTTTACAAATAAAGATTTAAAACATGGAGGATCGGACTGGTTGAAGGAACACCAAAGACTTTGTAATGACAACTATGAAGTGAAGATTAGTCTGCCGCCGCCATCTCGAGCGTTCATCAAATTCAACAAAACAGTTCACCAATATCGGATTCCAGTAGCTGTCTACGCAGATTTCGAATCCACGTTAGTACCACAGGATCTTCCGGATGGTGAGGTGACTAGAAGAACCAAATATCAATTGCATCAACCTAACAGTTTTTGCTTATTGGTGAAATCAACTTTGCCTGAAGAACAGTTGCAAGACTATGGTTTAACATCCACTCCGATACTCTACCGTGGGGAAGAAGCCGCTAAGCATTTCGTAGACCAGTTGTATGACATTGCTGAAAAGGTGCAACGCTTATACGCTAATGTTTTACCTATGGAACCTTTGAATCAAAATCAACAAGAAGAATACAATTTGGCAACAAGATGTTATTTATGCAAAAAGAGCTTCAGTGAAGAAAATCAAAAAGTAAGAGATCACGATCACCTGACAGGGTTATACAGAGGAGCTGCTTGTAATTCATGCAATATAAATTACAAACTGCCAAACTTTATCCCTGTCGTGATACACAATCTTAGCGGCTATGACTCCCACTTCATTATCCCAGAGTTAGGACGGGATGATGGAAGAATCGAAGTATTAGCTGAAACATTGGAGAAGTACATCAGTTTCTCAAAAACAGTAGGTAAAATTAAACTTCGCTTCGTAGACTCTTATAGATTTATGTCAACTAGTTTAGCCAAATTGTCTGAGAACCTAAGAAGAGAAGATCTAAAAGAAACCAGCAAAATTGTACATGAAGATAAATTGGACTTAGTAATGCGTAAAGGAGTGTTCCCCTATGATTACATAACTTCTGCAAAAAAATTTGAAGAAACCAGTCTGCCACCGATTGAAGCCTTCAATAGCAAGTTAAATGAAAGTGCAATCACCGTTGAAGACTACAATCATGCTTGTAATGTTTGGAACCAACTAAACATTCAAACCTTAGGGGAATATTCCGACTTTTACATAAAATTGGACGTAACTCTGCTGTGCGATGTGATGGAAGAATTTCGAAACACCTGCTTCTCCGCCTATGGACTGGACCCTCTACACTCGTACACATCTCCAGGATTAGCATGGCAAGCTATGCTAAAGTCAACCAACTGTCGATTGGAACTTCTAACAGATATTGATATGGTGCTCATGATAGAATCTGGTGTACGGGGCGGTTTGACACAAGCTGTAACACGTCATGTCAAAGCTAACAACAAGTACATCCCAGGCTTCGACGAGAGACAACCATCGGTCTACCTTGGCTACTTTGACGCAAACAACCTTTATGGTTGGGCAATGTCAAATCCGCTTCCCTACGCTGACTTCAAATGGATCGACCCGGCCACCATCGGTGACATCTCACAGATTCCAAAGAATGGTCCAAAAGGCTATATTTTGGACTGTGATTTCGAATATCCGGAGCACCTTCATGACCATCACTACGACTTGCCTCTCCTAGCCAAGACTGAAGTTTCACCGACAGGAAGATGGCCAAAATTGATGATGACGTTGGAGAATAAAGATCGGTATGTGGCTCACTACTGGGTAGTTCAACAAGCTCTTGAATTGGGTCTACGTGTAGTGAGAATTCATAGAGCAATTGAATTCACCCAGTCTTGTTGGTTGAAACCATATATTGATTCCAACACTACAAGAAGAGCTGCAGCGACAACGGCATTTGAAAAGGACTTCTATAAATTAATGAACAACGCCATCTTTGGGAAGACCTTGGAGAACAAAAGAAAACATAAAAATGTAAAATTAGTGAGTGATCCTAGGAAATTGGAAAAATTAGTGCAAAAACCAAATTTCGGAACATCCATGATTATAAACGAAAATCTAGTCGCTGTCAGTATGAAGAAAACAACAATAGTCATGGACCGTCCGTTATACATAGGTATGTCGATTTTGGACATAAGTAAAACCCTGATGTATGATTTCCATTATAATAAAATGGTTAAACACTACGGAAGGGAAAACATTGGAGTCGCATACATGGATACGGACGCGTTTATCTACTGGATAAAGACTTTGGACATGTATGAAGACCTAAGGAGTTTCCCATACAAAGACGATTTTGACTTCTCTGACTATCCGAAGAACCATCCAAATTACAATGAAAAGAATAAAAAAGTAATCGGAAAATTTAAAGATGAAGCAAATGGAATGCCTTTAGAAGAAATAGTGGCACTGATGGCAAAATTGTATTCATTTAAAATGTACAACGAGAACAACACACCGACAGTCAAGAAAGCAAAAGGAGTTAAAACATCGTACTTGAAGAAACATGTGACGTTTGACCATTACAAGACCTGCTTGTTTGAAGATTCTACAATGTCTGCAACGTTCAACACTATCAGAAGCTTTAAACATGAGGTCTACAGTGTCACTGAAGTTAAAAGAGCACTATCAGCTCGAGATGATAAAAGGCATATTATGCCGGATAAAATTCACACTCTTCCTTTTGGCCACTACTCTCTAAACCCTATCGACTAGTAACCTATTCTTCGTCCTTCTACAACTTCGACCTTATTCCTTTCTCCTTCCGTAAAAAATGGGGAACACGGCAAGTCAAACGCCGTGTTCCCCATTTTTTTACACAAGTTTGGATGACCTTGACCTATATAAATGATGTGAATATTTAAGACAACATTCATTGTGATTATACATGTGATACATGAAACATTCAAACCTGCAATATGAAGAACTTGAAGCAAGAAATTGTCAACGAACTTCATAAACCTGCAAGAAGAAAGTTTCCACGAAGAAATACAGTGATAAAAGGAATAAATGATTTATATCAAGCGGATTTAATCGAAATGATTCCTTATAGTAAACAAAATAGAGGATTTAAATACATATTGACTATTATTAATTGTTTTTCAAAAATGGCAGATGCTTTACCACTAAAAGATAAAAGTGGCAAAAGTGTTACAAAAGCAATGGAAACAGCTATACAAAGAGACAAACATACTATAAAACATTTACAAACTGATGATGGAAAAGAATATTTTAATAAGGAATTTGCAAATTTAATGAAAAAACACAACATTAACCATTACTCAACCAATTCAGAGGTAAAAGCATCAATAATTGAAAGATTCAACAGAACTTTAAAAGGTGCGATGTATAAGATGTTTTCTAACAGAGGATCGCACGTATGGATTGATATGTTACCAAAACTTATAAGCGATTACAATAACAAGTTTCATAGAACTATCGGTATGAAACCAAGCCAGGTGACTAATAAAAATGAAAAACTTGTATTAAAACGTATAAAACTGAATACTAAACCAAGAGTTGAAAAACTAAAGCCTAAAAGGTTTAATGTTGGTGATAAAGTGCGAATAAGCAAATACAAAGGTGTATTCAGTAAAAGATATCTTCCAAACTGGACAAATGAGGTATTTACCGTATTTAAGGTGCAACCTACAGTACCAGAAACTTACATTTTAAAAGATAATAAAGGACAATTGCTTGAAGGAGGTTTTTATGGACATGAAATGTTAAAATCAACAGTAGGTGATGTATATCTAGTAGAAAAGGTGTTGCAACGCAAAAAAGATAAGGTTAAAGTACGATGGTTAGGATTTAATAAAACGGAAGATTCTTGGATACCTAAAAAGGATCTAATATAATGATAGAGCATCATTTTGGGTTGAACCATTACAAAGGATGGAGATAATACCGCAAAAAGACAATTTTACTATTAATAATATAGATGAACTCACAGTGGATGGTTTTCAATTCAATACTGGGAAACACGGTGTTTTGTTACCAAACACGGTGCGTTGTCTGGTTACCGGTCCTTCCAATTGTGGAAAAACAAATGTAGTATTCAATTTGATTACAAACCCTAAAGGCTTACGTTTTAATAATTTATATGTATTTTCAAAGTCACTACAACAACCAAAATATCAGTTATTGGAACAAATACTCAATAATGTGCCTGAAGTTAAATATTTTAAATTCAACGCGAGCGAGAGTGTCATGCAACCGCAAGAGGCTAAACCATTCTCAGTATTCATATTTGACGACGTATCTTGTGAAAATCAAAATACAATAAGAAATTACTTCGCCATGGGTCGACATAACAACATAGATAGCATTTATATTGGTCAAACTTACAGCAAAATACCGAAACAGCTCATTAGAGACAATGCAAACATGTTAATTGTATTTAAACAGGATGAAACCAACCTAAAACACATATATTATGACCATGTAAGTGCGGATATGCCATTTGAACGATTTAAAGAGTTGTGTGGAAAGGCTTGGGCTGAAAAATATGGGTTTTTAACAATTATGAAGGAACAACCGCTAAACAATGGTCGATACAGGATAGGATTTGATAAATTTATACTAATACACTGATCATGATGTAAAACATTCATTGTTGTACAACACGTCTTGCTACAAACATGGTTAACCAAGAAAAGTTAATAAAGGAAATAAAATCACTTAGTGATTCTATTCGAGATAAAAACAGAGCATTAAAATTAGGTATTAGCGAAAGGGAGAAATTTCTTGAATCTACTTTTAAACCTATTACTGAACCCTTGAAACAATTAAACAAAAAATTTGCTAAACCCGTTTTGGAAGGAGATGCAATTGCACCTATTACAAAGTTTGAAAGAGAAAATGTAAAATCAGAAGATTTTAGTGATGAAGACCTGGAATCCTCTACATATAGTGGTTTTACCGGCGGAGAACCTGAAAGAGAGCTAGAATCACCAGACTATAGTGGTATAAGAGAATTATATGAAGTAAAAGCTAAAAGAGGACATGAAGATGTATCAACTGCTAGTGAAGAGGAAAAAGAAGAAGAAGCAAGGGAAGGTCCGTCAAACATAAGCTTGTTGGGTGAAAACATTCATAACAAAGGACCTTTAGGAAGGAAATACATGATAAAAATGTTAGCTGGAATAAATCCTAATAAAAACTACCATAGTTATGGAGTAAGATTAACAGAAGAAGGTTTAATGGTTGGTAATAGCCCGGTAAACATTGATGAAAATGATAATATTATTGTTGGTAATCAAAGATATAAGGGCACAAGAGGATTATTTGAATTATTATTTGAAAAAAAGCCTTTAGAATTGTTAGTTAAAGAAGAAGACATGGAAGCATATAAACAGATTTTGGAACACACCAATGCATACAGGAGAAAATATTTAGCTGACCAACCAGTTTTTAGATCTAGGTCTTTAAAATATAGAGTATTTGTATCCAAGTTAATACCAACAACGAGAAGACAACCAATGCCGATAATGCCAAGAAAACCTGTAAAACGAAGGTTTGTGTCATCCACTTTGGATATAAGTGCTCCAGAACCAAGAAAAAGAAACAAATCTGTTACAGGTACAGGTTTAATGAAGAAACTATATAACACAAATGTGATTTATTACAATAATATCAATAAATTGGTGGATAGAATGAAACTAATACATGAAGCTAAAGAAGCGGGTCATACTGGATTGGAAAACGAATGGGTGGCTTTAGTGGATGAACTCCGAAACCGTGGGGTAATCTCATAAAAAATGCGTTACTCACTAGATTACTATTCAGTTGCACCATGAGTGTCGACAAGTTCGGACGTTACTCCTCGGATGGGTTATATTACGCAAATAATTTAAAAAGAGGAGCTGGTTTACCACAAACACCTGATGGGGATTATGATATAACTAATAAAAGGTTAAAAAACATAAAAGATCCCACAGATGAAAACGATGCAATAAATTTAAAAGTATTAAAAGAAAAGATATCACCAACATTAAGACTACAGAAAAACACATATGACGCAGGTAATCATAGAATTGTCAATGTTGGTAAGCCAAATCAAAACGCTGATGCAATAAACAAAGGTTATTTATCATCAGAATTAAAAAATACGTTAAAATTCAATGGAAAAACGTATACTGCTGAAAATAAACGTATATCCAACGTAGATGACCCTAAAGATGCAAAAGACAGCGTAAATAGACGCTATTTACATTCATTAATACCTGAAAAGACAAAAGATGGTTTTTCTTTTTATAAATTTGTTATTAACGATATAGGTTATCCGAAAAATGAAAATGATGCTGTAAATTTAAAATATATAAAAGATCATTGTATTACACGTGATGTAGGAGTTATTGATTGTCTAGGTAATTGTTTAGCGAATGTTAAAGATGGTTCGGCACCATCAGATGGTGCAACAGTGGGTCAAATGAAGGAAACTTTAAAGCAAGAAACATCTGGATTTGTAAAACAGGATCAAGTAGTATCACGGTCGGGTGATGTGTTTGTACAAGGAAATGAAAAGTTTATTTTACTTGAACAAAAAAATAATGTTTGGGATTGCAAAGACATGAAATTATCAAATGCGCATTTAGCTACAGATGCTCATGATGTTCCGATTTTATCACAAGTTTTACATACTAATCCAAACAATTATCATAGAAGTTGGTTGGGTACAAATAGAAGAATAATTGACATATTTCCAGGTATCGATGATTACGATTGTGTTGTAGTAAAACAATCTTTAATATTAGACAAACCAAAAGGTAGTACTTTCAATGCGAAAAATAAGAAAATAGGTAATTTGGCACAAGGAACAGATCCAAAGGATGCTGCAACTGTAGGACAAACATTACAATATGATAGTGCAAATCAAGAGTTTATTTATAATACCAAAAGATTTAAATTAATGGATGTAAATGATTATCAAAATATATTAATTGCAGATCCAAATTCATTTAGCGGATTTAGAAAATTGTCTGGTGAGGAATTTATTCATAAAAATCATGTATTTAGAAATGAAGCAGACAGATCATTAATTAGTGCAGATTTAAAATATTTTAAATGTCCCGGGAATGATGCAAATGTAACTGATGAAGACTAAGAATTTGTATAAAAACTGATATGGGTTAGAAATCGGGACTAATATTATAAAAATGGGTTACACTCTAGAATGTTATTCAGTTGCACCATGAGTGTTGACAAGTTCGGACGGTATTCATCGGATGGATTATATTACTTTAATACTTTAAAAAGAGGTGTTGGATTACCACAAACACCTGATGGAGATTATGATATTAGTAATAAACGGTTAAAAAACATTAATGATCCCACAGATGAAAATGATGCAATAAATTTAAAAGTATTAAAAAAAGAGATAGTACCAACACTGAAATTAGATAAAAACACATATAACGCGGGTAATCATAGAATTTCCAACGTTGGTAAGCCAAATCAAAACGCTGATGCAATAAACAGAGGTTATTTATCATCGGAATTAAAGAATACGTTAAAATTTAATGGAAAAACGTATAATGCTGAAAATCGGCGTATATCCAACGTAGCAGACCCTGTAGATGAAAAAGACAGCATAAATAGACGCTATTTACATTCTATAATACCTGAAAAGACAAAAGATGGGTTTTCTTTTTATAAATTTGTTATTAACGATATAGGTTATCCAAAAAATGAAAATGATGCTGTAAATTTAAAATACATCAAAGATCATTGTATTACACGTGATGTAGGAGTTATTGACTGTCTTGGTAATTGTTTAGCGAATGTAAAAGATGGTTTTGCACCATCAGATGGTGCAACGGTGGGTCAAATGAAGGAAACTTTAAAACAAGAAACCTCCGGTTTTGTGAAACAAAACCAAGTAGTAACACGTCAAGGAGATGTATTTGTACAAGGAAATAAAAAGTTTACTTTACTTGAAGAAAACAATTATGTTTGGGATGGTAAAGGAAAGTTATTGACAAATTTAGGTATTGGTGAAAAGCCTGGTGATGCTGTTACTTATGAACAGATAATACAATTAGAGCCAACTGGAAAAAAATGGTGGAATTGTGATAACAAACGATTAACAAATGTTGCAGACCCTGATTATGCCGATAACGCTGTAACTGTTAATTTTCTTGTTAAAGTAATAGGTAATTTATTATTTGATATGCATAATTATATTGTAGCAGGACAACATAAACCTATTGACGAAAAAATGAGAAATACATGGATTAAACAAGAAATTCTTTATAAATATTTTTTTAATCATAACACACAAAAGTTTAGATCATCAGATTGGGGTACTTTTGATATTTAACTAAATAACACCATATATTACATCATTTATGTGCAACCTGTCATAGAGGTAACACATGGGTTACGCTTTTCAAATATAAAAGACAATCATGGCGTTTCATTACACCAGTCCATATCGAGACACTATACGGAAAGGAGGCGGTATCACGTCCACAGCGGTTTCTCTGTTAAGTAAAGCTTTAAATCGTATTCCAGTAGGATCTATCGTAAACAGAGCAATAGACGCTTTACCATACGAATTTCACATACCGGGAGGTTATCAGTATTGCGGACCAGGAACTAAATTAAAAAAACGACTGGAAAGAGGTGATCCAGGCATAAATAAGTTAGATCAGGCTTGTAAAGAACACGATATCGCATATTCCACGTTTACCGATTCAAAAAATAGGTCAATCGCTGATAAAAAGCTAGCGAATATAGCTTGGCAACGAGTAAAGTCTAGTGACGCTAGTATTGCGGAAAAAGCAGCAGCTTTAGCGGTACCAGCAGGTATGAAGGCTAAAACAGCGGTAGGAGGTGGAAAAAGGAGGGGTAAGAATAAAAAAGGATCAACCAAGAGAAAACATGGTGGTAATATTAGACTAAAAAGACGTTCTCCGAGGAAAAATAATAAAAAACCGACAATATGGTCAATGGTAAAAAACGGGGCTGGTCTATACCTAAGACCGTATCGTGCATATTAAATAAAAGAAATCAATTGGTTATACCACATAAAGCGTTGACTAATGTTGAATTATTTAAATATATTTCCTGTTTAAAAATACCATTTTTCCGCGGAGTATTTATGAAAGACAGTTTACCAAAGAAAATATGGAAAAATGAGACTGGAATCGTAAATTTGGATAATACTGAAGGGTCCGGCACCCATTGGGTGTGTTATAAGAAACTAAATAGTAATGTATATTATTTTGATAGTTTTGGAAATTTGCCACCACCTAAAGAACTTGAACATTACTTTAAATCTGCTAAAAACATATATTACAACTATAAAAGAGAACAACCTGATAATACTTCAATATGCGGCCATTTATGTTTGGAATTCCTAGCTAAAAGTATCAGTCACTATTGAGATGTCTTCCTATACGGTATCATTAACAGGAAAATCGTCCACTTTACGAAGTATCCTTTTTCCAGCGTTACGCTTGCAAAAAGGAAGATTTTGGGAGGCAGCACTGTTGGATTTTACAACTTACAACTCTATTCCCAATGTTACGGAAGGTAAAAATAACTTATTGCATTATTATAAAGGAAAAGATGCCAGTGGTAAGTTAACAGACTTAGAAGAGTGCAGTTTACCCACAGGTTCTTATGAAATTGATCATATTAATGAATTTTTGCAAAATAAAATGGGAAAAGACAATATATCGCTAAAAGGTAATAATAATACAATGAAAGCTGAGCTTACTTCAAAATATTATATAGATTTCACTAAGCCAAACTCAATTGGTGATTTATTAGGATTTCCCAAAGATGGAGCAATTTTAGAACCAAATAAAACACATTCCGGTAAACAAACTGTAACAATATTAAAAGTCAATAGTATAGACATAACTTGTAACATTATACAAGGAGCTTACAGAGATGGAGCAAATACTCATATAATACATACTTTTTACCCCAGTGTACCACCTGGATTTAAAATTGTTGAAAAGCCGCAAAACCTGGTATATCTACCTTTGAACACCACTTTCATTTCAGACATCGTGTTGAACGTATTGGATCAAGACGGTAACTTGATAGATTTCCGAGAAGAGCCTATTACGGTTAGATTACATTTAAAATCAACACTTTAATACAAAATCATGGGTTTAACATTTAAAAGCGAACAACCTACGGGAATCCGCATTAGTAGCTCTTCAGCTGTGGAGGAGTTAACACGCGAGAACATTCGTTTCTTAGAGAGAATTGGATTAAAAGTAACCGATAATGGATATACTGGATATAGCTCAGGGTCCAACATTCGACGAAACCCTATGGGAAAAAGAATATCACACCCACAACCCTTACACTTCATCAAAATTAAACAATAACGATGAAATTCGTATTCCCATACAAAATCAAGACATTTACACGCTACCATGTGAAAGTTACTTGTATATTGAAGGAAAAGTTACTAAAAAGGACGGTACTACTACTGGTACAACAGTTCCATTTATAAATAATCCCATGGCTTTCCTGTTTGATGAAATTAGATATGAAATATCAGGTGTAACAGTTGATTCTACTAAAAAAGTAGGTATTGCAACAACTTTAAAGGGATTAACATCTATATCACCTAATGAAACCAATTTAATACAACCTGCAGGATGGGTTTTACCTGCAAAAGACACAATCACTCCAGATACAAATGGAAATTTTGATTTTCATATTCCGTTACGTTTGTTGCTTGGTTTTGCTGAAGATTATAGGAAAATAATATTAAACGTTAAACAAGAATTAGTTTTGTTGAGATCTTCAAACGATAAAGATATTATTAAAGCTCCAGACGGTACAACAGATGCAACTTTAGAATGGAAATTAACATTAGACAAAATTGTATGGAGAGTTCCACATGTAAAATTAGCTGACGAGCATAGAATGCTACTATTAAGAAAGTTAAAGGCTGATCGTGATATTGTAATTCCTTTTAGAAGTTGGGAATTTCATGAACATCCCAGCTTGCCAACTACGGATCGACACACTTGGACAGTTAAAACATCTAATTATGTGGAACGAGCCAGGTATATTATATTTGGTTTACAAACAGGCAGAAGAGACACCATCACCAAACATGCAGGCCAATTTGATCATTGCAACTTGAAAAATATTAAAGTTTATTTAAATTCACAATTTTTTCCATACGATAATTTAAATGTGTCATTCGCTAATAAAAAGTACAGCATATTGTACGATATGTATGCAAGATTCCAAAGTTCATATTATGGTAAAACGAATGCACCTTTACTATCACCAGAAAAATACTTAGATGGTTACCCTATAGTTGTAATCGATTGTTCTAAACAAAATGAATCGGTAAAATCATCAAGTGTAGATATAAAAATAGAAATGGAATTCAACGCGCCTATATCGGCTAATACAACTGCATACTGTTTAATTCTACATGATAAAATCGTAACATACACACCTTTAACTGGAATTGTTAAAAATGTATTGTAAAAGACCGGGTTTCCTACATTCCAATGCATTCCGCGAGTATAAAAGCAGAGCGTTCAGCTCGCTCCTTATCAGTTTGTTGCCTGTTGTTGTATGGGTAGCATCTTATTCAATATGGCTTCTCCTAGTGGTACACAAGAAAATGTAGTAGATATTGAGAAGGAGATATCCGACTTTTTAGATCTTCAAGGTCAACCGGAGGGAGATGAACACAACGCTTGCGGACAACTCCACGCCAGTAATAATGTTGAGGAAAAAGGTAAAAGAAGAAAGAATGCACACAAGAGGAAAAGGGATATTGAAGATAATATTTCTCCTAACATATTAAGTGAGGTATTCTTGCGAATATTTTACCCAATCTCTTCCAGTTTGGACAAAAGTGTTTTAATAGGTGTTATGAAATCTACAGATTATTCCCCTACTGTAATTTTAACTCATGGACCCAAAATGATTTTGTTTACGGACACTGCTTGGGAATCGTTTATGAAACACTTGCATCTGCTAGAATGCTATTTAAGTAGTAACATGTTTGGAAGAAAGACAAGAGTAGGCCTTTTGGATTCAAATGTGGAAATCGATATTGTTAAACATCGTGGTGATCATCAGTTGCGGTTTAGAGACACAACAAGACATGATAACAAGATTCAACTTAATCGAGAAGAGTTTTTTATTCTAACTTGTGCAACTGAACCAATAACGAGATACTTGAGACAACTGGTGTTTTCAAGTTCAATTATTAAAGATTATCTGGAAGACACTTTGGACAAACAACCGGACGCACCTATATTGTACGGACCTGTAGATACTTCTATATTCAATAGGGTTCCTCATGAAGTACAAATGTGGAGACAATTGGAAAAGTACGCTCAACTACATAAGAAATCAGTAAAACATGAAAAAGAGGAAGAAGAAGGAGGAGAAGAATCAAGTGTTAGTGATGAAAATGAAAACAAGGAAAATGTAAAGATGGAAACCTAAATGACAATTAACTACACAGCAATGGTTAATTTTTAAAACAATATCAAACACTTTGTGGGGTTAGGCCTACCGGGGACGGTGCCCACGTTAAATATACACCAACGCGCCAACAACTGTACGGCCGGGTATAAAAGTCGTACCTACCGTGGTGTGGAAATCAGTTGACCTTTGGACTTCGTCATGAGCAGACGAGTGATCTTCGCAATGGACAAGGAAGAAGAACAAGTAAAGTCCAAACCTGGTATAATTGAGTTCCAAGCGTTTCGGGGTAATGATGATAGATTTATCATAAAAGAACTTGTGTTTTTCGACATCAATACAAGTGTTCCTTATTCGTTTTTATTTAAACCACCATGTTCTTATTCATCTTTAACCAGTAAAGCCGCTACTACCAACAGATGGATTTCAAAACACTTCCATCATATCGATTGGTATGATGGTTTTACAAGTTACACGGACTTGTATCACATTATGCATCACTTTTCAGACAAGTTTACCAATATTTACACAAAGGGGCTGGAAAAGAAAAGATGGATCGAAGGATTTACTCATGTTCCGGTTAATGATGTGGATTTGGATAAAAACTACAAGTATACGATGGAAAATGTTTGTATTTGTACTAAAAGTCCAGAACATGAAAAAGATAGACATTGCGCTTTAAAAAACGCCTATAAACTCGCATCTTACCTTCAAAGTGGGGAAATGGGGAGTGGTGGGGGTAACGGGGGTTATATAAGTGAGGAGCAGACCGGGACCTGGCATGAGTATTACTCGAGATTCCGAGACGACAACATCTCCCAGCAAGAAGACGAAGAAGACGATCTATAACTTGACCATGGCATCTCACCAGTTCCTGCAAACTTTGGTTGAGCAGTTCAATGCTCACTCCAAATCTACCATACTACCCGTCAAGAAGTGTTCCGAACTTAAAGACGAGAAGCACTACATTATCCACGCCATGAAGAAGATGGAGACTACAGTTGGAGAGGCCATCTGCTGCAGTCTTAGCGAGGCACCATTCACTCCGGGGGATGAGCCCAAGTTCCAAGTCTACCTGCCGAAACGGTTCGTCCATCTCCTCCAGAACGAGGATCTGCGCTCCATCCAACCCGGCTGTCTCTACCTGGTTTCCCACGGTTGCACGGGTAGCAATTCCACCGAGTTGACCATCCACATCGCCGACAAGCAGCAGTGTTAGATTTAAGTTTTACTGTTGTAAATATGTTATTGTAACGTTTTATAAATAAATAAACCATAAAAAACAAAAGACAAAAAATGCAACATATCAATATGTGAAGTTTGTCACATATTGATATGTTGCATTTTTTTTTAAACTTCGCGGGTGACCTTGACCTTTGACCTTTGCATTTCACAGTTACCCCCACCACGCTACAAGTCAAACCTGTTTGAATGCAAACACCCCCACCACTTTTTCATATACCTCCAAGCGCTGTGCCTTGGCTTCATTTCTACTCCAGCAGCCAACCTAGCAACATCAGGATGTCTCTCAACGTAAGCTGTGCCAGCTATGAGGAGGTGACTATCAAAACACAACAGGAGCTGAACGATTTGTACAAGGAGTTGCAGCTAATGGTGGCAAGAGGCTACCGTATAAATGTGCAAGTCTACGCTTGCAATATACGGAACACCCGGCAGCCAAAGGAAGAGCCTGGACATTCATCGACAGCTTCCTCACCGACGTCCATGAAGACCGAGCCGGACAACTTGGATTACTTCAGCTGACTAGCAGTTGTATTTCTTGTTCTAACCATTGTAGAATATGTTTATTTTTTCATTATATTAAAGAAGTAAAAGAGCAAAAACACCTATCTTGTTACTGACATATTAGCTCAGTAACAAGATAGGTTTTTTTAAAACACAATTTGAATGACCTTGAAACTTCCCCCTCCACTGCTTTGCTACCCCCACCACTTCACTATTGGTGTACATGGCACATCACGATTAGAAACCTCATTCCATCTTCAACAGCCAAACCGACAACATCAACAATGGCAAACCTACCAACAGATGAAAGATGTCCTCACGCATGCTGCGACTTCATCCACGAGTTAGAGAAAAGGATGCAAGAGAGGGAGATAAGAAGAAAGCAGATCCACTCAGAAAATATCATGATAGTCAACGGCTATCTTTTATTGTTCGGCCTTATTATGGTTATACTTTTCATACTATATGGTATAGTCACATGTGTCTGCAAGGTTGCAGAAGAAAACGCCCGCCACCATCAGTTGGAAAGTTTCAATGTTACTTTGTAGGTTTTTCTTTTTTTTAAAACTCCGTTTGGATGACCTTGAAACTTCCCCCACCACTTCACCATGTTCCTGCATGAGTATCACATCACCCGTCATTCCTTGTTCGACAAGCAACCATGGCGGACAACACCATCAGCCAAGCTGACTCCACTACTGATGTTGGAACGACCTTGAACTTTCCCCTCCACTCCTTTCTTTTTTAAAACCCAATTTTAAATGATCTTGAAATTTCCCCCTCTACTTTTCGATAATGTTACAACTGACTGCAGCTCACCTCATTCCTTGCTTAGCTGCCATGGCGGAAAGAACTCTTTCTCAAGTTGACTCCACTACGGACGAAGCATTTCCCTTGCGGTGGACTGTTCATTTACAGGATGCGACAGAAGTGGAAGTCTTGTATCAAAAATTACTCAATGTATTAAACGGGAACCCTGGACCTCTTGAATGTAGAATGGATTTGAATTTTGATGCAACCAGGGTCGGCACAGAACCTTCAACTTCAAGCCAGCCTCAGCAACGAGATTTTACACATTTATACACTCCAATATCACCGGAAGGTGTAACTGTCTGCGAGGCTGACTCAACTACACGTTATGTTCAGCCAAAGCCTTGGGTGTTGATTATTAACAATGTGTACAAAGTGGAATTGGTATGTAATAGATTAAAGGAGTTGATGGTACAAGATCCAGGCCTGCGCTTTCAAATAGATATACATTTCATCTGGAGAGCACCTGCGCGGGGCTCTTCGTCTGACAGCTCTCCAAGTACGACGGACGAGGAGGACAACTAGTCATCTTTTTTAAAACTCCGTTTGAATGACCTTGACCTTTCCCCCTCCACTGAGTTTATTTAAGGTGCACTCTCACTGACTACAGCATCATTTCATCGCGCACCTTCACCGCAGCAACATGGACAGTCAACTCAACTACTGTTGCGAACAGAAATGTTTTTCATGGCCAAATGACATTGATGTGGTGGATGGTCTGGCTTGTAGAACATGTGAAGCTTTTGGTCAGTGCATGTGTAAGTGCAAGTCTTGGAAGAAGCCGAAACCGAAGTTGAAGACATTCCATGTGTACCAAATGAGAGGGCATAAGTACACTTGCTGCCCTGAACGTTGCATTGAATTCAAACTAAAACAGCTAACTGGCTGCAAATTGTGCAACAATCATTTTGCAGGTTTTTGCAAACATTATTTAGGAGCGTGTCAATACAGATCAACTTGGCATACCGAAGCACTCACTATCAATGAAATCGCTATAGACTCACAAGAGTAGTCTTTCTACTCTTTGACTTTTTTTAAACTCCGTTTAAATGACCTTAATATTTCCCCCACCACTTCCCTATATATCTAGAGTACGCAGGGCCCGGAGGTCAGTCGCTCGGCGGCTGTCGTAGGATGCACATCCGTGTTGTGCAGGTAGCACCAAAACGGTGCTACCTGGCTTGACATTTTCAAGTTTCCCGAGGTCATCGCAGTTCCCCCACCACTTCCCATATACCTAGAGTGCGCGGGGCCGGACAGTCAGTCGCTCGGTGTCTGTCGTAGGGTGCACATCGCGGTTGTAGTACTGGTCTAAAGGGGGCTGCTGGCTCACTTCAAGGTCACCCGAGCGGTGTCACATGACGGTTTAGGCAGAGTCACGTTGCAAACTTGCAGTTTCCTCAGCACTTTTGCTGTTTCTCGTCTAATTTCGCTCCAAGTCGTCAAGGTCATGGGAACCGGACTGAAACTCGGAGCGTAGTGCGAGAAACAGCAAAAGTGCCAAAAAATTTTAGGTTTCAGCGTGACCTTGACCTTTGTGACATCGATGACGTCATTTTGGTGACGTAAGGGGTGATGACGTCATCAGCACGTCATTTCTGTGACGTCATGGGTGTGACGTCATGGATGTGACGTCATTGGTGATGACGTCATCGATTGCGTCATCGATGACGTCATCGATGACGTCATCGGTGAGGTCATTGACCTCGATGACGTCATCCCTCAGGTGACCTTGAAGTGAGCCAGCAGCCCCCTTTTTCCACTACTCTCCTACGCATCGCGTTCATTCTATCGGAGCTACGAGTGATTTACACTATCGGAGCTAAGGGATTTCAACCGAATGCGTCGGAACTGCGGGAAAGTGTATTTAGGACAGACGGACAGCAGTTTTCGGGGCTATGAGTGATCGCTGTTGTCGGAGAACTGAGAAAATTAACGCTCATCGGAGCTAAGGGATTCGGAGCTAAGGGACCCTCCCTTCGAGAAGAGGGAACGTCAGCACAGCCACGGATCACGTAAGGCCCAGGACTTGGACTTGTCACGTTGTAGACTGAGCCACTCTCTTAAGAGCATCCCTCGCTTTAAAATGAAGCTCTTTAACATTCTGGCGAAAATAGTGCGATATTTGGACATCTACAAGTTCAAGGCAGTGCTGCACAACTGTCTGGTCGACAGACCTCTCTATTCTCTAGAGGAACTTAAAGAGGAGCCTTTTATAACTAAAGGAAAAAATCGGAAAAAATATCGCCACAGCCAAAGGGTTCTTTTATTGTGCAACGTTTTTTGTATGTGGTATGTAAATAATAGTTTTAACCATGGTGCCAACTGAAGCAGTCTATCCGAAAATGCCTTTTAAAAACGAAAGACCCAAGTATCAATTTTATTGAGTAAGTAAGCAATAACCGAAATGCTAAAATATAATGAGAAAATAATAATCTTCAAACTTAAATTGACATTTAAAATAGTAATGATTGGAATCAAATCCCGTTAATAGAAAGAAATTAAATTTAATCTTCATGGTTGATTTGATTAAATATATTTTGCTAAAAGATTCTTTCATTCGTATTTCTTTCTAAAGAGTATGAAATTATATGGCGCTAAATTGCTTACTTTCAAAAATTTCAACAAATTAATAATATTATTCTTAAGGCCTTTTTCTGTAGGTTAAGAGGAGAGGTTGAAGGCGCATACCCCAACATTGATATGCATAAGTTACATGGCTATGGAATAATAAATGTTAGACACACAATAGGGCCTCGTGATGACAAATCTAAGCTTCCTTACACAAGATAGAGTACTCCCGATAACTTAAGTTAATGTACAGAATAAATACAATGTTGCATGATTTTTTAATAGCTTTTTTTAATATATGTGCTAGATCAAGTAATGCGATTTAAAATCATTTTATAAAAGTAGTATGTGCAAGAGACGCCAAAGGCTTCTAGGTTAACTCGTGTAGAAGCTTTCTTGACATTTTCATCCCTGCCTCTATGATAACCATGTGCCCCCCCCTTATACAACAAACTGCAGTTGCTTACTCTCAGAACGACGCTTTTCTTACATTATTTGGGATTACCTCTTTTTCCAACAGGTATTGACTGCCACCATGTATAACTCCATAACCAAACTTTTTCGTCTTTATTTTAAAACTTTTTCATCACATTGTTATGAAAATGGCCATTTTCAACGTCAGTTTTGAGAGGAAAATTACGTTTTCCCGCTGCAAAGTAGGAAAATCAGCGGTAAATTGTCCTATACTAGTAAAAGTAGTACAAGTGGCATAGAGTGTATTTATCATCAATCAGCAGTTAATAAAGGACATGTAATGGTGGTATTGGTTTTTTATTTGTACTGACAAATGAACTGAATAACCGACAAGTTACTAGAAACATTATTATATTTAATTAATACTTAATTACGGTGTGGAAAAATAGTTAATAACTCTAATAGAAATTGAAACTGTAAACTCGATTTTGGCCTGGAAAATGTCATTTTATACCTAAGTTATGAAATATATTATATTGTAATAAGTTTGTTTCTTATGAGTCATGCAGATATAATAACTCGTTAAAAGTTTCGTGGAGCGTTTCAGCTAAATGGATTGATAGCAGTCAGTGTCTTGGTTGTATCTGTTCAACATAATAATTGTTCACGTGTTTCTCAATCATTGATACCGCTCCTCATATGACTATTGTTATGAAAACGACAAAAGAAACGCCTTAAAATGTTCACATCATTAAAAAGTCCCTGGGTGGTTACTACATTTTATTTAACTAATGACATTGTTAGTTTGACATTATACTTTAGGCATAAGGGATATTTATTGAGGGTAAAACGTGTCATTTTATATATCTAGGGCGTTCATAAACGTTGGAAATTTGAAACTATTGAATGTAAGAGTAGGTTGATATGTACATGAGACCAGGCCCTTCAACCTGCACTGTTATACACGGTCAAGTCGAAGAATACTAAACATTTGCACAAAAGTGATAAAGCAGAATTCTCCGTCATCTCCGTTAAAATCTCCGTCATTTTAATGTAGTTCATAATTACTGTACATAATTGATATATTTGATCACTCTTGGAATTTAAGGATACGTAGTTGAAAAAGAACAGTTTGTTACTATACATTTTTAGTACTGTTGACATAAAAAATGCTTTAAGCTTTTCTTATGAAGACAACTTTTAGCTTATATATGAAAGTTAGTGCAGGTAAATCAAAGAACATTTAAAATTTATACATTAAAATAAAATGTGTCAAAATATGAGACGATCTCTGACTTTTACATTAACAGTAGCTCAATTTTTAACGAATCAACGGATTTATTCAAACAATGAAGCTTAATGTGTTTGATGTTCATCTCGTTAGGTGATATTATTGTAATTAATGCGGCTATTGTTAATTTGTTTGAATGGTTCTGTTTTGATTTTTAAGAGTGCAAAATATAATTTGTAGTAACTATTATGTTAAATAATCAAACAACATTTACATTTATTTATTTACACTTGGAAACATAAGATATAATTTACAAAACTACAGACCTAAAATAATGATTTATTGTTGGAACATATTGAATTAAAATAGTAAACCTGATATCAAAGGGTTATTATTACATTATTTCAAATTATAAATGTACTAGCTTTTGCCCGTGGCTTCGCTCGCGTTACACGCAAGGCTTAGCTCTTGTTTGCTACGCTCACTCGCCGTCACTCTCATCCGCTGTCAGGTTTAGCTCGTTCGCTACACTCCCTCCCTGTCACGCTCTCCCTATATAAAATAAATCTCTGAAATACCTAAAATTACAAATTTAATTTTTTGTTTCTTAGCAACAAATACAAAATTATAACATTGATTTTGATATTTTTATACAAATGTTTGTTAAATCTTTCGTAAAAATAATTCTTTTAAAATAAAAAGTATCTTGTTACTTCTGATACCTCCAAGAATATGTGTACAAGGATTCATGATGATCGGATGAGTAGTTTTCGTTTGAAATTCTTACAAACAACAAGACATTGACATTTATAATATTAAGTAGGATTATTTTCATATCTATACAAATTACAAACATTTGCACCCGCTTAAAGAGCCCCTTCGCTTCATTTACCTGCCTTTACGTACAGCAAAAAGTAGTGTATACAGTATAGTCAGTGGCAACGCGACAAACCCATTAAGACTTTTCCGTTGTGTTGTGTACTTTTTAAAGGTATATTAAAAAAAAGTGTTTCGTACTGAACGAATTTTCAATGAAACTCGATGATTTTGTTATCTTTCACTCAATTAGGGCTAAGTAAGTATGTGGCTGATATGAGAAAGTTGTATATAAATTATAAAACATCACCACCATACTTCGTTACGTTTTCCAACTATGAGTAAACACCATCCTCAAACGTTAATCGAGACGGAAGTTATTACACCTAAATTCAAACTATAAATTATATCCTAAACTCTATGGTATAATGGGCCACTAAACAAACAAAACTAACAACTGTTATATGACGATAATACTACCCTTAGTTAATATTCCGTAACAATAAATCCCGCTGTGTATTAAGTTTTGATTTCACATGCTCCTCCATCTAGCAGGTGTGTGCGTGACTTAATAAAAAAAATTGCTATCTATTTTTTACATTTAATAAAGGCATATAGAAAAGAAAAATCTTATGAAAGTGGTGTCTTAACGAAATAGCTATCCAATTTAGGAAGGTTTCTGAATATGAAGAGACGTATTAGATTCATAAAAGTAACATCTGCACTAATATCGATGAGTAGGTACCATGAAGTACAACATCATAGGTTACAGCAGCCAGAACCTACCGGCTAAACGTTCTCAGTTGGGTATTAAGTTCAACGAGCGAGTGTTTGCTGCATTTATAAAGGTTTTTTATTCATAAAAATTTCTCTTTTTAATTTAAGTTGTTTAAATCTACTTTGAACATAAACCAGTTATTAAGTATGCTATAATCCAACGTATCTCTTGTATCCACAAACCACTGTCTATATCTTCAATATTGATTTAATTTACCATAAGATAATTTTCAAGCAAACTGAAATGAATATCAGGAGGAAGTTCGTACAACTGACAAAGTGAAAAATCTGGTCCTAAATTGCTTTACCCTATCAGATTGATACTTACAGCCTGAATCACAAAGGCTACGTAAGACCTCTACCGTGTGGCCGTGATGGAGCTCCCCGAATTATTTATTTGTGTGTGTGTGTAATTCAATTAAATGTCTGTGTTCAATAAACTTAACGATCCGCAAGCTTATATTTATGTTTGTGTAATGTACTATTAGTTTAAGTGTGTGAAGTCTGAAAATGTCGTAAACGGCGAAACGCGTCACAAACCAAAATATGAAGATTGCTTCAGGCTGTAAGTATCAATAAACTTATATAACTGACAAATTAAAACATGAAAAATGAAATAAACTGCATCGTAAAGTAGGTAACTGTACAAACAGCACTTACTGGTGCTATGAGGCATGTGTAAAGGTAATAACACTACTCAAAGCTAATATTTGACAACATTAATTTCCGTGGTGGAAAAAGTTTTAATCTGACTTGTCCCTTTAGCCGACAGCTGTCTAGTTGACTTTGCTTGTGTTGCCACTAAAAAGAGCGACGCTAGTTGTGAACTAGTGGTGTGTACATGATAGAGGTGTGTACTCTTGTGCGTCTGTTAGTATTTCAGGTCTTGATGTTTGCTAATAGATCACCAAACAACATAAAACTTTATTAAAACTTACAAATTTAGGTATTTACATTTTATAAGTTAATTAAATTAAAAGGAAACAGATTATGATCAATGAGTATAATTAATTCTTTCGTATCTAAATTAATAATTTGGTATCTTTCTTGGGCTTTTTAAGTAAAACATAAGGATTTTTATTTATATAAAATCTCAATTGACATATTGCACTAATCGTACTTACTAAGTCATAAATTAGTTTAAAGTAGGCTAAATAATTTAGGAATGTGTGGTTTATTGAGTTTAAATATTGTTCATCACATTAGTTCACAAAGAGAGATATAAGCTACAGAATTGTTTGAAGTCAATACATGTTTACTTATACATTTTTCAAAATGCGAAAAGGCTATACATACTTCTAAGGGAAATTTTATTTCAAAACTTGTAAAATTTCTTTTATGGAATACTGTACGTTGCTACATAGAGTTTTATAAAGAAGTTTTAAGCTTTAAATATTAGTTTTAAATATTAAGGTTATTAGATTGAAAATATATTAAATTGATTATAACTACAATAACATATACAGCGTGTTAGGAAACACTCTTCTGAAGCTCCTTGAGTTAACTTTTAAATTTCTAATGAATGTCAACGCTTAGAAACACAGTACATAAACTACCTTTGTTAAAATATAATATAGAAGATAATTCCAAGTTCTTGTCTTAAACTATTTCAAAGTTATGGACTTTTAAAGTATAAATTTCTGGATATTAAAAAAAACCTTCGTTCTTTATTGACACTCAGCATGTTTACCCGACTATTGCCAGGTATTGCAGGGTGTCCCATAATTTTTAAACCGAACTTCATCAGGATATTATTTTGGTTGAAACAAACAATCGGAGTTCAGCAACGATTATATTATGCAAGCTTTAAGCCACGAGTGAGATTTATGTAAGAACACGAGCAAATCGTGTATTCTTGATATCTCACGAGTCATTTAAGGACAGTAGGCATAATAGTGAATAACATAGTCTTCAAGTAAAAATATATTGAAACGAACCACTTTTTGAACTCAAAAGTTTTTAGGCATCTGAAGAAAACTCTCGAGATGGATTTTTATCATTTGAACTTCAGTTTGTGTTCTTTTACGTTTAGCTAGGTAAGTATACGTTTAAAAATATAAAAAGATCATTAAATAAAAGCAATCAGTAATTGGTTGGTTGTATTTCAGAAATACTTTTATCTTTAAATTATTTAGTCAGTAGTGTGTTTTGGTCACTTTTAAAACCGGCCACGTGCCCACGGAGCCACGTGCCGCGGCAGCTGGCGCCAGCTGCCATGTCACATAGCTTCCGGTGGGGGTTAGAGGGTATATATGAGATGCTGTAGTTATATTTTATGCCATATAGGTTGGGGTGGAGATGGCGATAGTGTTGGCGTTAGGGTGAAGTGAATTTGCGCATAAAATTAAAATTAAAAGTTAGTTCAAAATTGAAATTCGTCGGTGTTAACGAAACTCTAACAGTTGAAGAAAAATTAAGAGTTAGTTCAAAATTGAAATTCAAACTTATAACTGAGATGCGGAAAATATGTCAAGGTCATCCAGAGTAAGTTTTAAAAAATTCTATCCAACTATCACCAGAAATAGTTTTAAGTTGAAGTAGTTGGTGATAGCGGGATAATTGATTCGTGCCATGGGAGAGGTGTTTATCGTTTGAAAGTTGGCGATCGAATGAGAAGAGCCGCCTAGGGAGAGGGCTTATAAAATGGCAACCTTCCCCCCACCACCCCTTCCCCCACTCCTTTAGACCAATAACCGGTCGCCGACTCTATGTGGTGAAACTGAACCAGACATGGCGGCCGCCATGGATAATTCTAACCTCAAATCTTAGCTCAGCTGAAGAGAATAGAGGAGCATGAAGTAGGAATTGTGGTGACAGCGCTTATATGAGGAATAGTAGGGGTAAAATAAAAAAACTTGTTGAACACAGTCGATAGGTGTAACAAGTTCAAAGTTGTTGAATTGTAACATAGAATGCAAAATGTTGTAAATAACACTATCATCAACATTAACCTGCGAAGTTTTTGCAGAGTATAATGGGTTAAAACTGTACTTCTTCCTAACTCTATTTAAATTAGTTCTACACTTTGAAATTGAAGGTTTAGAAGTACTTCGTAATATGTGTTGTGTTCGCAAAAGCTTTAATTTTAAACATTGTGCAGTCATCATAACCGATGTGTTAAGTTCAGAGGTTAAAAGAAGACTGAGATATAAAATGAAGTGTAAAAGAAATTGAAACAGAAAGCCAGAGTAGTAATTTTATAGGTTAGAATTTACAAAGGCTATTCCATGGATAATTCTAACCTCAAACCTAGTAAGTGAAGTAGTCATAACATAAAACTAACGAGAGATGATGACCGAGCGGATGCGAGGCAATGAATGTTTGTAGCGCGATAAACTACCCACCTTTATAGAGGCAATAACTCCAGCCAGATGGCGGCAGATGGCAAGCAAATGACTGGTTGACCGACTTTCACCTGAGTAGTAAGAGAAGTAGGGTTCTGTGTCTATCCCTACTCCTTGGGGTCAATGACCGACCGGAAAGGTCAATGACCCCCCCCTCCCCCCCCCTCCCCCCCTCCCCCCCTCCCCCCTCCCCCCTCCCCCCTCCCCCCCCCTCCCCCCCGAAAAAATGGAGCCCCCCCCCCCTTCCCCCACTCCTTCCCCCACTCCTCTGGGTCAATGGCCGGTCACCACCTTTCCCTATTCCTTCTAGGCCAATGACCGGTCACCACCGGTTGTTGACTCTATGTGGTGAAACCAGACTAAACATGGCAGCTGCCATGGATAATTCTAACCTCAAACCTGCTGCGCATGCAACGAGTTCTCCGGATCGGAATCAGTCTATGCTATGCGCATGCGCCTAGTCCTGTATTACTCACTTTAGCGCTATTGCACATGGATAATTCTAACCTCAAACCTTGGTTTTGTGTTGTTGCGCATGCGCCGCTCCCCACTCCTTTGCCTTCCTTTTACACTGCTGCGAACTGGACTGGATTGAACACTGTACTGGAGTGAAACAACTTCCCCCACTACTCGAGAATCCGAGGAGCAATACGAGCCTGATCTTAGCGTCAGTCGTCAACAAACTTTCATAGCGAAAGGTTGTTGGCGACTCAGCAAGAGGTTTCAAATATATAGTAGGCCTATATATATTTGAACTTCTTCTACTATGTTGCGTTTTTTAATGCAATGTGGTATGTGTGTGTGTGTGTGTGTGTTTAGTTTTAAGTTGTATTTAATTTAAGAAATAATTTGCGCATTGCGATGTTAGTTATAAGTTGGGTTTAGCATTAAGGTGTATTAATTTTAAGAGGTATTTAGCATTAAGGTGTATTAATTTTAAGAATAATGATGGTATTTGGTTGTGTTGAATTATTTGGTTTTTTAATAATGATGTGTTGTTAGTTTTAAGTGTTGGTATTACTAATTAATGTTGTTTTGCCTTACAGCTAGATGTTAGGGGGTAGATTAAATGTAAATTCAGAAGTTCCGTTGAACTTCACTTAGAAGGGGTGGGACATCCGCAAATTGCGGACTAGGTTTTTGCATTTTGTTTAGGAATATAATGGGTGGGATTAGTTGGGTGGGTGTTAGAGTTGCGTGTCTGCATTAGCTGTTCCAGTTTCCCTTGGAATTCATAGTTACGGTAGACCCGGACCGGACCGTTACGGTAGACCCGGACGGTCCAAACAAAATTGCGTCGATGTCCCTTGCAGAACGTAACTAGTGGGTTGGGAGTGGGAATCGTTAGGCAAACAGGGTGGTGGGAACAGTATTACTGTTCCCATCACCTTGGATCATTATAAATCTTGAATGACCTTGACCCACTTTTGGAAGGGTCAATGACCCCCCCCCTCCCCCCCCTCCCCCCCCCTCCCCCCCGAAAAAATGGAGTCGATCCCCCCCCCCTCCCCCCCCCTTCCCCCCCCCGAAAAAATGGAGTCGATCCCCCCCCCCTTCTCCCACTCCTACCCCCACTCCTTCCCCCACTACTCCGGGTGAACGACCGGTCATGACCTGAAAAATTAAAATGGCTATAACTTGATAACGGATTGACGGATTTGGACAAGCGATACATCATTGAAAAGGTCTATGTAAGACAAACATTTTGGTAAAAGAAGAATGTGGTTATCTTATTTTAGTCAAAAGTTATGCGAATTATTTAAAATAAATACCTTCTCTTTCCCCTTTTCTCCCACCTCCCAGGTCAATAATCAGTCTCGGCCAGCTGCTACCCCTCTCATTTGCATATTGTTATAAAAGACGCACCGACTGCGGCTAACATTTCATTCTGATTCCAGACGTTACGCTGCGAACTTGGAGCCACAACCATGTCATCTCTGCCAACTACAACTTCTACTTCAACTTCTACTTCTACTTCAACTTCTACTACGGCTGTTACTGCACCTAAGAAAACTCTTCGTCTGAAAAATCCTCCTGACTGGTACAAGAAGCAACTTGGATCCCAACCTTCAACTTCTGGCACTATTCTTCCGCCTACCAAGACTTCTAAACTTCGAAGCATTTTTTCACCGCCTTCGCCTTCTACTTCGCTTTTAAACGACTCTACACCGCCATCAACCATCATGCCGCCTCCACAGAAGCCAGCTCCCCGTCCTAATACCCCTTCATTTGAAATTTTGCTTCATCGTCTTAGTACACCTGTCATTCCACTGTCACCATTGCCTCCTACCCCACCACTTACTATGCCTGAAGACCACACCTATCATAAAACTAAATCCACTAAGCCTACTTCCAAACCTGCTCCTAAGCCTGCTCCTTCAGAGCAATTTCAATTATTACAAGAAGAGCGTCGTAGGGCATTTAGCCGTCCCACTACTTGCCCTGAAGTGCTCACCAGGGGAATTAAGAAAGGATCAGCTTGTGGGAGGAAATGTGTTAAAAACGAAAGTTTTTGCCGTGTACATGTCGTGAAACATCTTTCTGGACCACAACTGACAGAAACCCCCACCGTTGAAGACGATCCTGAAATAATATCCGTCAGAGGAGAGAGGCTTAAGAAAGGTTTGAAATATTTTTTTCTAAGTGTTGTTGACCACCAACACATTTTAGCAAAATGTAACGGCTTAAAATATAAAATTAGAGTTTGTGAGAATTTGTGTAAAGAGAAGAGATTTAACAATTTAGATTCTCAAGACTTTCTCCTCAGGGATAAAAAGGATCGTATTACAAGGTGGGGGCGTAAACAGTAAATTCACTTAGTATTTTCCAAATTGTTGCTTAAAAAAATAATGGGGGAGAAACACAATGCGTTACAGCGTTGTGTTTCTCCCCCATTATTTTTTAACACTCTAAGTCTCGTGACCTACTAACCTACTTCCATCCAAGTAGTAAGAAAAGTACTTCCCCCCACTCCTTTGGGTCGATGACTGGTCACGGTCAGCTCCTACCCCTCATTTGCATACTATTATAAAAGCGGAGCGAGCGTTGGTCACCCCTTCATTTTTCTTCTACACGCCGCTCTTGTCGTTTCGTCTCTGCTGTTTACAATATTTCTTGCTTCAAAATGCCTCCTCATCTGAATGAAAATTTCAATTTTTCCGAAATTTCTGATGTTTTTGAAGAATCTGAAGACACTTTAAGTAATGACAGTGAAAGTGAAGATGATGAGGACGATGATGATTATACTGTTGAACTTAGTGAAGAACGTAAAGTCATAGCAATTGATCCACAATTTCCATTTGATACAATAGAAAAGTTTATGGCTGAAGCTAATAAATGGTTGGACTCAGGATGTTATGTACGAATTGACTCTTTTATATTGTATGGTGATAGTCATTCTTTCCTTGTCACACCAAATGACAGAGACCGCATGTTGCAGTGGGCACAATCTATGATGGAGTGCTATGAACAAGGTGTGGACACTGGCGGCTATTTTCTTGCACAACTAGTGTAATAACAAAATTACCCTTCCCCCACCCTACACCCTATCCCTTTCAAATCCTATAAAGAAGGGGGAAAGGAGTGGGGATTATAAAATGGTGGGGGAATGTGTATAAATGCAGGTTGTTTGAAGAGACTTTTATTATTGTGGCTTTAGCAGAAACAACATGGAGTTTAAATCTTCAGCAAAAATAAGGAACAACATAATAAAGAGAGAAATTCGCAAGAAAGAAAAGATTGAACTTATAAAATTACAACTTATAATTCCTTCCATTGAAATTGGATGTAGCAAAATGAAGACTTTGGTGAAAACTAACGAATATTTGCTAAAAACAATCGAAGAGTTGAAGAGCAAGAATGGACATTCTACATAGTAAAATTTGAACATTTTAATATAAATAAGTAAACCCAAAAAAGTAGATGTAGAATAGAGAGCGAGGAATAGATCACTTTGTGGTAATGGACTAACATGCCACTTAGTGCTCTATTCCTCGTTCTCGCGTTAAATTGGATTACCTTGACCTATTTGTTCGACTGTTAGAATTTGGTTAACACTGTTGAATTTCAGTTTTGAACTAACGTTTATTTTTGTTCAACTGTAAGAGTTTTTTTTTAATACTGTCGAATTTTAGTTTTGAACTAACTTTTAATTTATGCGAATTTTTAGTTTAACTTTAGTTAATTTATGCACAAATTTAGTTTAACCAAGTGTCTGTGCTGTAGCCATTTTCACCTAAAAGTAACTACAATTAGTTGGGTGGGGGAAAGTTCGTTAAAGCTTGAATATAAAGAAGTATATACTAAAACTCCAATGGGAATAAAGAACACGAATGAACAATTAGTTTGTAGAAGGTTAATATTTTTGTTCAAAATGTTTGATTTCCTTGGATAGTGAAGAAGATGAAATAGTGGTGGGGGAACCGTTATAAAAGGAGGAACATGAGAGCCCATTTCATTTCTTGGTGAAATTTCGAAGAGTAAACATCTCAACATGTATTGTTGCGATAAATGTTCGGAATCGTTTCACGATGAAATTCTATTAGACTGTCATAAAGAACTAATTCACAACAACCCAGAAGAAAAACAAGAACAAGAACAACAAGAACAACAAGAACAAGAACAACAAGAACAACAAGAACAACAAGAAGAACAAGAAGAACAAGAAGAACAAGAAGAACAAGAAGAACAAGATGAAATAACTGCAACATCTTCAACTACTTTACCGAATCTACAAGTATTTGCATTACCCGGTAAAGTAGTAATGCATCATAAGATTCAAAATGAAAACTTGAAGCTAGAAGAATTTATTAGAGAAGCAAAACCAATTGTAAGTAAAACTTTAAAAGAAGAATTGAAAAGATTGAACTTTCTTAAATTTGGTTTACTACTAGAAGCTATGTTTATAAATGTACAAGAAGAATTATCACCAAGAGGATTCATAACAAAAAACCGAACCATTATGGAAAGTTCAAACATTGATTCAATAGTAGAAAACTGTATAGAAGAAATATTAACAAAAATTCAGGAACACGAAGGAAGAGGATCCGGATGGAGTCTTACAAGTATTGAAGTATTAGATATAAGAGTTCATAAACATGGATATGGACTAATGGGATCTAGTTACATTCCTTTGCCCAAAAGAATTAAGGATACAAGATCATGTATTAATGTGAAAAATCAAGATAATGAATGTTTTAGATATGCGATGACATCTAAGTTTGTACCAAATCATTTCGATAAACCTAACCAACACTATGAAAATCAAAGACATAGGTACAATTTTCAAGGAATTACTTACCCTGTATCACTGAAAGATATATCAAAATTTGAGAAGAAAAATCCTGGTACATCTATCAATGTTTTTGCATTAGATAGTTCAAACAAAGTGTATCCTTTACGTGTTGTAAAAGAAGAGCTACCAGATCATACGGATTTACTACTACTAACGCGAGGAGATGTGTCTCACTATGTGTACATTAAGAAATTCGACTCTCTTGTTAACAAGCAGCTTTCTAAAGCTCGACACAGAAAGATAATTTGCAAGAGATGTTTTAATTTTCAACGAGAAGGAAGACAAGGAAGAGAATGGTTACAAGAGCACAAAAGGCTATGTAACAATAATTATGAAGCAAAGATTAATTTACCTTCGGAAAACAGAGCATTTGTTACATTTCAAAAGGTTCATCATCAATACCGTATCCCTATAGTTGTATATGCGGACTTTGAATCAACACTAATTCCTATAGAAGATGAAAATTGTGAAGCTAGAAAAAGTGTCAAATATCAAATGCACAAACCAAATAGTTTTTGTTTAATGGTTAAATCAACATTATCAGAAGAACATTTAAACAGATATGGATTAACTTCAGAACCTCTAGTATATCGTGGTGAAAATGTAGAAAAAATATTTCTTGATCACTTATATTCAATAGCTGGAAATGCACAAAGATTATATACAAATATTGTACCAATGAAATCGATGGAGGAAGAAGAAGAAATTCAACATGAAAATGCAACTCGATGTTTCTTATGCAAAAATGATTTTACTATTGAGAATTATAAAGTTAAAGATCACGATCACCTCACAGGTTATTACAGGGGTGCTGCTTGTAATAAATGCAACTTGAGCTATCGTTTACCACTATTTATTCCTGTGGTTCTGCATAACCTCAGTGGGTACGATGCTCATTTTATAATACCTGAACTAGGAAGAGACGACGGTAAAATCGATGTGTTAGCTGAAACTTCAGAGAAGTTCATAAGTTTTTCCAAAGAAGTTGGAAACATGAAACTAAGATTCTTGGACTCCTACAGATTTATGCCGTCGAGTTTATCCAAACTTTCAGAAAATTTAAGGAAACAAGATTTCATCGAAACAAAGAAGATTGTAAATAACGACAAACTGGATTTGGTACTTCGGAAAGGTGTGTTTCCATATGATTACATAGACAGTTTAGAAAGATTTAATGAAACATCACTTCCGGCTAAAGAAGAATTCAAAAGTAAACTTTATGACATGGACATATCTCAAGAGGACTATGATCATGCATGTAAAGTATGGAACGATTTAGGATTTAGAACATTGGGAGAATATTCAGATTTTTATGTTAAATTGGATGTAACTTTACTATGTGATATAATGGAAGAATTTAGAAATACATGTTTTGCGGCATATGAATTGGACCCTCTTCATTCGTACACTTCACCTGGATTAGCATGGCAAGCTATGTTGAAAGAAACAAATTGTAAAATACAACTTCTTACTGATATAGATATGGTTATGATGTTAGAGTCAGGAGTTCGAGGGGGATTGACGCAAAGCGTTACACGACATTTCAAGGCGAACAACAAGTATCTGCCCGATTATGATGCATCAAAACCAACAACATTCCTAGGTTATTTCGATGCAAATAACTTATACGGATGGGCAATGTCGAATCCCCTTCCATATGATAATTTTAAATGGATAGATCCAGAATCGATTGGAAACATAATGGATATACCGAAGCATGGTGAAACTGGTTACATTTTTGATGTTAATTTTGAATATCCTGAACATCTTCATGATCAACATTATGATTTACCACTTCTTCCGAAGACTGAAATTTCCCCTACTGGAAGATGGCCAAAATTAATGATGACTTTAACCGACAAGTCTCGATATGTTGGACACTACTGGATGATACAACAAGCTTTAGACTTAGGATTGAGAATTACAAAAATTAATCGAGTACTACAATTTTCTCAATCTTGTTGGTTAAAACCTTACATCGACAACAACACAAGAAGAAGAGCCACCGCTACATCAAGTTTTCAAAAAGATTTTTTCAAATTAATGAATAACGCAATATTTGGCAAGACTTTGGAAAACAAAAGGAAACATAAGGATATCAAATTGGTAACTGATCCAGTAAAATTACAGAAATTGGTGCAACAACCAAACTTTGGTTCATCTATAATTATTAATGAAAATCTAGTTGTTATTTCCATGAACAAGAAGTCAGTTACAATGGATCGTCCTTTGTATCTTGGAATGTCAATCTTGGATATTTCAAAAACACATATGTACGAGTTTCATTATAAGAAGATGGTTAACTATTATGGAAGAGAGAACATTGGTATTGCATATATGGACACGGATGCACTAATTTACTGGATTAAAACAAATGACATGTATGAAGATCTACGCACCTTTATATATAAAGATGATTTCGACTTTTCCGATTATCCTAAGGATCATCCAAATTACGACTATGACAGAAATAAGAAAGTATTGGGAAAATTTAAAGATGAAACAAATGGTGTGCCGATGATGGAAATTGTAGCATTAATGTCCAAACTGTATTCATTTCAACTGTACATAAACGAGAGGAACGAACATCAAGTCACGAAGAAGGCCAAAGGAATAAAAACTTCTTTCCTGAAGAAGAACGTACAGTTTGAACATTATAAAAGATGTTTGTTTGAAAATGTTGAAACAACTGCAACGTTCAACACTATTAGAAGTTATAATCATCAACTATTTAGTGTCAAACAAACAAAGTGGGCATTAAGCTACAAAGATGACAAGCGCCATATTTTAGAAGATAAAATTAATACTTTACCATTCGGCCACTACTCTCTAAACCCTATTGACCAGTAAACCTATTCTTCGCCCTCTACCTTCTTCCTTTTTCCTTTCCGTAAAGAAAAGGGGACATGGCAAGCCCAATGCCATGTTCCCTCTTTTTTACACTAATATGAAATGGCCTTGACCTATATTCAAACTATATAAATGAGAATAAACTATTCTATGGATCAGTATTTTTACATGCGGTGTACAAGCAACATCTGAAGATGGAAAGTGTGAAGGACAAGATTGTAAATGAACTACATAAACCAGCAAGAAGAAGATTTCCAAGAAGAAGTACAATCATTAAAGGGATGAATGATCTTTATCAAGCTGATCTCATTGAAATGATACCGCACAGTAAATTAAACAAAGGATTTAAATATATTTTAACAATTATAGACTGTTTTACTAAAATAGCTGACGCTTTACCATTGAAGGATAAGACTGGTAAAAGTGTTACAAAAGCTATGGAAACCACAATACAAAGAAATAAATTTAAAATTAAACATCTACAGACCGATGATGGAAAAGAATATTTTAATAAAGACTTTAGAGCTTTGATGAAGAAATATCAAATAAATCATTATTCTACAAATTCTGAAGTTAAAGCTTCAATAATTGAAAGATTCAATAGAACATTGAAAGGTGCGATGTATAAACAATTTTCAAAACGAGGATCATATGTGTGGTATGACATATTACCACAACTTATAAAACAGTATAACAACAAATATCATCGTACCATTGGAATGAAACCTATCCAGGTAAACAGTGCTAATGCGAAAATTGTATTACAACGCATTAAAAATAATAAAACACCGAAATTAGAAAAATTGCAACCAAAGAAGTTCAAGGTCAACGATAAAGTTCGTATAAGCAAATACAAAGGTGTATTTAGTAAAAGATATCTACCAAATTGGACTAATGAAGTATTTACAATTTATAAAGTGCAACCAACTATACCTGAAACTGAACCGCACCCCCGCGGAAGCGCACCCGACCTTTGGAAACGTGCTTGCCCAAGGCGCTCCACGGGAGGGGCTCACCAACGCTCTCAGGAGTTCAGAACAAAAAAAAAAACAAACTCGTGGAACCAGAAATTTAATTTAACCTCCATAAATCAACAACAAAATTAACAACAGCAAAAACAGTGGAAAATCGGGAACATCCAAGGTCCACAGTGATAAATTTGATAACAAAAGATTTTTACCAGAAGTCAATGTCACCAAGGTTGGCCAACCAGAATATCGATATTCAAAATTTAAGAACAACAGTCTTTCAATTGATTAGCTTATCTGAAACTTTAACTTTAAAATTGGCATTGATAAATTAAATAAATAAATAAATAACAACAAATAAATTTCAATAAATAAACATAACAAATTACAAACACAAAATACACAAAAGAATTGGCGTGCCGAATTTTGAGGTTGACAAGAATATAATTCCACCCGGAGACCTGTGGCGCAGGGCGGGCTCCTAATGGGATATTAACCTAACATAGAGACTACAAATAAATAAATAAATACTGTCACACATAAATAACAAAATATCACAGTTCATTGGTGGAGTGGCATATCACAGTCGTTCGTTTATGGCCTCATGGCACTGGAAAGAAGAGCGGCCTGCAGCTTCGGCAAGTGGGGACCAAGGCCATGTATGTCCCCTAGGTGGGCAGGCGGACGGACCAGGCCGGAACCATCATCTGCAGGGCATTGTCGGTGGGACCAAGTCCCCAGCTGGACCCCGAGAGGCTGCGTTGGGCAGATTAAATTACCGCATTATAGCACAAAAATCACTGGTTGAAATGTCAAAATTACTATAATTACTCTTGAAAACCCAGAGTGACGAAATTGTGCGTCTTGCAGTCACGTTCACCAACGGCACCTATGATCCTTTTCAGGAGGTTGCGTCACAGCTGGTGAAAAGAAGAAAAACAACACCGAATATTCCAGAATACTGCACACAGAAAACACTGGCCAGGAAAAAAAAAACAACACTATAACAAATGAGGCGTGACATCACACATGGTGGGCAAAACGTCACGGCTCAACCTCCCCCTCCAAAAGGGAACCACCCGGCAAAACAAAAGGCAAACAACCTCTCCCCAAAACAAGAAGAACACTCACACCAGGAACGCTCAGGACAGTCCGAAAGCGGGGGCGTCAAGTTTTCCCAAAACCAGGGGACTACTCACCCAAAGTTTTTGTGCAGGCCTGCAAAAAGAGAAACAGGGAAAAACCAGAACAGAGTGAAGGGGACAGAAAGGTGATCAGGCTTCCTGGCCCTGCACACTTCCCGCACAGACTTCCGAGCAACTTAAGGATTTCCGCGGTAAGGCTTAAGATGACTAATGTGCACCTTCCGCAAAACCTTTCCGGTCTGGGGATCTCCCAGCCGGGCCGTCACAGGAGTGAGGAACTCCAAGATGCGGTGGGGACCTGTCCACCTGTAACACAGCTTGGCGGCTCTCTTGTCAACAGCCGAACTGGCTGGATGAGCCTTGCAGAAAACCAGATCCCCCACCTGGAAGGGGTTGTCAACTCTACCTCGGTTGTATTTCCTCCTCACAAGTTCTCTAGCCCTAATGAGATTACGCCTGGCCGCTTGCCAAGTTTCCTTGACATCGGGCGTACCAGGCGGTGGCAGAAGGTCGCCAATCCTCCAAACATTTGCCAAGGGGTTGTTTGGTTTGAAGCCAAACATCAACTCGAAAGGAACCGCCTTGTGACTCTCATGGGTAGCAGTGTTGAAAGCGAATTGGATCCAAGGGAGCTCTTGATCCCAGGTTGTCTGTCTTTCAGCATGGAAAGCGATGAGAGCGGAACGAAGATTTCGGTTGAACCTCTCAGCATGAGAAGGCTGTGGGTAGTAAGGGGATGTGGTCACATGGCGGATACCGTGCCCAAAGCACATTCTTTTGAAAAGATGCGAAACAAATTGGGTTCCGTTATCGGAAACTATGGTGGCGGGAATCCCAAAGTGTTGGAACAGTTGGGTTCGAAGTACCTGAACGGTGAGCTGTGCAGTGGCATTCCTTAAGGGAAAAAGCCAGCAGAACTTGGAGAAGGCATCCACACAAACAAGCAGGAAATTGTTTCCCGACTTGCTACGTGGGAGAGGCCCAACATAGTCGATGAAAACCTTCTCCAGAGGTCTCTCCGCCACCTCAGATGACAACAACCCTAACTTGGTATTCTGAGCGGGCTTACTGAGCGAGCACGTTTGGCAAGAACGCACCCGCCCCGCAATGTCCCGGTCCATACCCTTCCAGATGAACAGTTCCCTAATCTTGGAGATGGTCTTGTGGATCCCTAAATGCCCACCCACAGGGGAAGAATGAAAATACTCGAAGACCATCGGAATAAGAAGACTTGGCAGCACAATTTTAGGTTTACCCTGTTGCCGAGCTCGACAGCAGAGGGCACCCTGGGACAGAAAATAAGGGGGGTGGGCTCCCCCATTCTGGAGCTCACCAATGATTTTAGCCAGCTCAGGATCGTTTAACTGGTGGGGAATGATATCCGAAAAGGCCAGAGGAAATTCCAGAAGCACGGCACACTCCGTCTGCTCCGGATCAGAAAGATGGTCGTCGGGGGAATGATACATCCTAGAAAGTGTGTCTGCAATGACATTCTGAGTGCCTCGTACATGTTGGACGGTAAACTTAAGGGACGAAATTTGCACCACCCAACGACCAATTTTCCCGAGCTGGCGAGGGTGCGCGAGAAGCCATGAGAGTGCCTGGTTGTCGGTCTCCAGCAAAAATTCCTTATGTTCAAGGAACCTTCGGAACTTGTTTACACCAAAGACAACAGCCAGACACTCCAGCTCGTATACAGAAGAACTTTTCTTCTCGCAAGATGTCAAAGTTCGAGAGGCGAAAGCGATAGGCTGCCTAACACCATCTACTTCTTGGGATAACACGGCCGCAATGGCTTGTGAGGAGGCATCCGTCTGCAAAATGAACCCACGACTGAAATCCGGCATCGCCAACACAGGAGGTTGCATCACCGCCTCCTTCAAGAGCTCAAAGGACGTCCGCTGCGCTTCACCCCACTCAAACTTGGCGCCTTTCTTCCTGAGCGCATTCAAAGGTGCGGCCAACTCCGCAACATTGGGGATGAAGCGTCGATAGAAATTCACCATGCCAACAAACCTAGCAATGCCTTTGGCGTCCTTGGGTGGAGGAAACTCCCGGATGGCTTGAGTCCTAGCGGGATCTATGCGGACGCCCTTGGAGGAGACCAGATGGCCCAAGAAAGAAATTTCGGCTTGAGCGAAACTAACTTTGTCCGGATTCACGGTAAGGCCAGCCCTACGCAAACGAGTCATAACTTCCTCCAGATGAACAAGGTGGTCCTCAAAACTCTCACTGTAAACAAGAAGGTCGTCCAAGTAATTGAACACAAACTTGAACTTCACATCGTGAAAAATGGAATCAAGAAGTCGGGTGAGGGTTTGAGCTCCCACAGCTAAGCCCATGGGGACTCGTGTGAACTGATACAAGTTCCACGGAACACAGAAGGCAGTGAGAGGTCGGGACTCCACCTTCAATGGAATTTGGTGATAAGCCTGATTGAGATCAAAAACAGAGAAATACTTGGCCTTACCGAACCAGTCGAAGGCAGAATGCAGGTCGGGGAGAGGGACGGAGTCGATTTCAATCTTGGCGTTGAGCTTGCGATAATCAATGACCATACGAGACTTTCCATTTGGTTTCGGGACAAGAAACGCTGGACTGGCATAGCTGGAATTGGAAGGTTCGATGACCCCATTTTTGAGCAGGTCATCAATGATGCCTCTGAGAGATTCCATTTTGGGTGGAGCTAACTTGTACGGATGAGAACGTACAGGACGAGTGTCCGTGAGACGAATTTCATATTCCAGCAGATTGGTAGCCCCCAACCTTGGCGTAAGCACCTCAGGGAAAAGTTTGCAAAGATCCCTGATAGCCTCAGCCTCCGTCGGAGCTAGATGCCCTAGA
This sequence comes from Neoaliturus tenellus, assembly GCA_030545055.2. Classification (NCBI taxonomy): domain Eukaryota; kingdom Metazoa; phylum Arthropoda; class Insecta; order Hemiptera; family Cicadellidae; genus Neoaliturus; species Neoaliturus tenellus. Next base: position 13,177,581 of record CM061533.1, on the reverse strand, counting down.
GGATCGGTCTTGGTACCATTCTCTGTCTCAGGCTCTACAGCAGCAGCGGCACTCAAGACCTCATCAGCAAAAGGAATGGACACTCGTCTGGAAAACCGAAAGTAACACTGACCTCGACCTAAATCCAAAATTAGGCCAGTGTGTTTGATGAAGTCCGCTCCCAGGATGATTGGAAAGCAAAGGTCCTTAGCCACAAGAAAGCTCCACACCCAGGAAAAATGCTCAATCTTTATTTTGATTTGAGCTTCGCAATTGATGACAAGAGGTGATTTAGAAGCAGTCCAGCATATAGAAGAGTTTGGCTCAGTCTGCCTGATGAAACCTCCAGAAAATAATTCTTCATAAAACGCAAGGGAGATTAGACAACGGGCGGCTCCAGAATCCACAAGGGCCTTCTGCACCGTGTCTCCAGCTAAGATGTTCAGGCGAGGGCAGACTGAGCGTGCCGCTTTGACCCCCATCGAGGCAACCCCACGCATCCCCCGCAACAGAGGCTCCTTCTCAGCAAAATCAGATCTAACTACCTCATTGAACCCCTTTTGCAGCATTCCACTAGAAGTCTTAGAAAAAATCTTAACATCATCTTTTACTTTATTCCCCGAGGACTCCCATGACAAGAACCCCCGGGTCCTCACAAGTTTTTTGGAAGGTTAGCATTCCTTCTTCCTTGTTGACAGTCACGTCTGACGTGACCAATACCACCGCATCCCCAACAGGTAGGAACACGCCTCTGCTGCTCATTGGTGGGAGACACGTGGGATACCCCGACAGAAGCCGCCGCGACACCGGGTCCTCTCCGGGGAAGATGCCCCAGGGACTGGGCCCTTTGAGAATCAGCGGCCTGGACAGTGCGTGAGAGGATAGACAATCTATCCAGGTCCGCGAAGGAAGATGGTCTTGGAGCGAAAAGCAGCCGGGATCTCTCCCCAGGATTGAGACCCACGAGAATGATGTCCACCAGCTGAGTCTCGGTAAGGTCCAACCGCAACACTCGCCCCACCATGCGGATGTCATTGGCAAACTGGCTGAGGGACTCGTTGGGTGCCTGCGGGCGGAAAACTTTCTCAACCTTCAGTCTTTCCATGACTTGGAAAGGGACAAAGAAACTCAACACATCAGCATGAAATAAATCAAAGCTCGTTTGGCGCTTGAGGCAGTCTACCAATCTGTCACTCAACGGCTTCCTGCAAAGCGGAGCAAGAAGCTCCAACAGCATGATATCGGAGATGCCAGGATGTTCCTTAATTCTCAAAACCTTTTCCAGGAACTTGATCAGTGCCTCCACATCCAGTCCGTCAACTGGTCGAAGGTCCTGCAAGGCGGAGGAGAGAGGATGAGGCAATTTCGCAAAGGCACCGCAAAAACCCTTTTGCGGCGCATCCGCAACGGAAGCCACCGGGGTGGCGACAGACGCCGCGGGAGCGAGGAACAGGGCAGGCACCCGCAACACCCCATCCATCCCGCGGACCACCTCCTGGGCAGCCGCAGGAGGAACGGAGGTCACGGACCCCCCGACCGGTCCAGCCCCCACAACACCAGTCTCCCCCTCAGCAGACCCCGCCGCAGCGCGCTCGAGAGCTTCCACGGCACTCTTCACAACGCCAGCAGACCGCAGGCGGTCAATGACTTGTTCAAATTCCGCACACCTACCCTCCACCCAGGTCTTATCCGTCGGCTCAAGATCCGGGACCCCGGCCAACAGACTCAACCTGGTTTGCCAGTGGAGCAGCTGAGTGAGGAGCGAGACTTTTGACCTGCCCGAGGGCAACTCACTCCAGCCCTCAAGCTCACCACTCAACTCCTCCACCCGCTCCCTACACACTTCCAACTCATCCTCCGACTTGAGGCCAACAGGCCAACTTTGAGCCTGTCCCAGAATGCCTCGGACCTGACTTCGCAGACTTCTCACATCTGGAGCAGGGGCCTCCCCACGTGACAGAACCTCAAAAATCAGCTCACCCTTCCGCAGGTGTTCCGGGACAATTCCCGACATCGTGTCCTCAGCCAGCTGCCACACAAAGAACACAGCAACACAACACAATTGCACAAAATCCTTAACCTCCTAAGGTGTCAGGGCGAAAATTCCTACGCAACCATTTCGGGGTCCAACAGAAGACGCTATCCCACTCGCCACACACACACTCCACCAAATTGAAGAACCACGCACACACACATACATACACTCACACACACCAAACTAACACAACTCCTCCGAGACTACACTTCAGAACCAACCACGCTCTGCTACCATCTGAACCGCACCCCCGCGGAAGCGCACCCGACCTTTGGAAACGTGCTTGCCCAAGGCGCTCCACGGGAGGGGCTCACCAACGCTCTCAGGAGTTCAGAACAAAAAAAAAAACAAACTCGTGGAACCAGAAATTTAATTTAACCTCCATAAATCAACAACAAAATTAACAACAGCAAAAACAGTGGAAAATCGGGAACATCCAAGGTCCACAGTGATAAATTTGATAACAAAAGATTTTTACCAGAAGTCAATGTCACCAAGGTTGGCCAACCAGAATATCGATATTCAAAATTCAAGAACAACAGTCTTTCAATTGATTAGCTTATCTGAAACTTTAACTTTAAAATTGGCATTGATAAATTAAATAAATAAATAAATAACAACAAATAAATTTCAATAAATAAACATAACAAATTACAAACACAAAATACACAAAAGAATTGGCGTGCCGAATTTTGAGGTTGACAAGAATATAATTCCACCCGGAGACCTGTGGCGCAGGGCGGGCTCCTAATGGGATATTAACCTAACATAGAGACTACAAATAAATAAATAAATACTGTCACACATAAATAACAAAATATCACAGTTCATTGGTGGAGTGGCATATCACAGTCGTTCGTTTATGGCCTCATGGCACTGGAAAGAAGAGCGGCCTGCAGCTTCGGCAAGTGGGGACCAAGGCCATGTATGTCCCCTAGGTGGGCAGGCGGACGGACCAGGCCGGAACCATCATCTGCAGGGCATTGTCGGTGGGACCAAGTCCCCAGCTGGACCCCGAGAGGCTGCGTTGGGCAGATTAAATTACCGCATTATAGCACAAAAATCACTGGTTGAAATGTCAAAATTACTATAATTACTCTTGAAAACCCAGAGTGACGAAATTGTGCGTCTTGCAGTCACGTTCACCAACGGCACCTATGATCCTTTTCAGGACGTTGCGTCACAGCTGGTGAAAAGAAGAAAAACAACACCGAATATTCCAGAATACTGCACACAGAAAACACTGGCCAGGAAAAAAAAACAACACTATAACAAATGAGGCGTGACATCACACATGGTGGGCAAAACGTCACGGCTCAAAACCTATTTATTAAAGGATAACAAGGGTGAATTACTTCAAGGTGGATTCTACGGACACGAATTGTTGAAATCAACAGTTGGTGATGTATATCTTGTCGAGAAGATTTTACAAAGAAAAAAGGATATGGTTAAAGTCCGGTGGTTAGGGTTTGATAAAAGTGAAGACTCTTGGATTCCTTCAAAAGACTTAGTATAGTTGTTTAATAGCTCATTGTGTGTTTAACCTTTATACAAGATGGAGATTGTACAACAAAAAGATCGATTTAATATCAATAACATTGATGAATTGACAGTTGACAATGATAAGTTAAATCATGGAAAACATGGTGAATTACTACCAAATACGATAAGATGTCTAATAACTGGTCCTTCAAATTGTGGAAAAACTAATGTTGTTTTTAACCTTATAACTAATCCTAAAGGATTGCGTTTTAACAATATATACATTTTTTCAAAATCATTGCAACAACCAAAATATCAATTATTGGATAAAGTACTTGCAAGTGTACCTGAAGTAAATTTTTACAAGTTTAATGCCAGTGAAACAATTATGCAACCAAATGAAGCAAAACCATTTTCTATTTTTATATTTGACGATGTTTCTTGTGAAAATCATGACACAATAAGGAATTATTTTGCTATGGGAAGACATCATAATATTGATAGCATTTACATTGGTCAAACATACAGTAAAATTCCAAAACAACTTATAAGAGACAATGCAAATATGTTGATCATCTTCAAGCAAGATGAAACAAATTTAAAGCATATATATAATGATCATGTAAATGCGGATATGTCATTTGAAAAATTTAAAGAGATGTGTGGCAAAGCATGGAATGAGAAATATAGCTTTCTCGTTATTATGAAGGAAGAAGATATTAAAAATGGTAGATATCGTATAGGGTTGGATAAATTTGTATTTATGCGTTGAACTACCGATGCTACATCTAGTTACACGTTGAACTTCACAGTGTAAACATGGTGAATCAAGAAAAACTATTAAAAGAAATAAAATCACTCAGTGATTCTATTAGGATGAAGAATCGTGCATTGAGGATGGGTTTAAGTGAAAGAGAAGAATTTCTAGAGACTACATTTAAACCTATTACGGAACCTTTAAAACAGATATCAGAAACTATTGGTAAACCTCGTTATGAAGGAGATGTTTTACTACCAGTTTCTAAACAAGAAGTACAAGCATTAAAAAAAGAAGAAGATGATGATTCATACACAAGTGCTAGTGAGCAAGAAGAAGCAAAAGAAGAAGAAGAACCAATTGTTGAAAAGGGAGAAGAACAGCCAATACCTGAAGCTGAACAATCTATTCCAAATTTAACTCAATTGAGTAGCGATATATTACAACATGGACCTCTTGGAAGAAAATATATAATGAAAATGCTACATGACATGAAATCAAACCCGAATTTGAGTAGATCACACATATACGGAGCAAGAATTGATGGGAATGAATTAAAGATTGGTGATTCAAAGCTTGAAATAACTCAAGACGATTACATCATTATTGGTGAGCATAGATATAAAGGAACAAAAGGATTATATGAATTAATTTTTAAAAATATACCACTAAGATATTCATCCAAAGATTTAAGTGTTTTTAAAGAGATTTTACAAAATACTAACGCTCATAAGAGAAACTACTTAAAGGATGCAATGATTAATCGTTCACGTGCAACAAAATATAACATTGTTATAAAAAAGTTGTTTCCTCCACGAAAATTGCCCACATTACGTACTGCTCCAGCGGTGAGACAACCACTGAAAAGAAAATCTTTATCACTTATGGATTTATCACTTCTTGAACAACATGGTAAAAAGAGTAAAGGAGATACTTCAACCTCTGGTAAAGGATTGATGAAAAATCTATACAATACAAATGTGATTTACTACAACGACATCAATAAATTGGTTGACCGAATGAGACTATTGCATGAAGCCATGGAAGCCGGTCATACGGGTTTGAATAATGAATGGGTGGCTCTAGTTGATGAACTTAGGAATCGTGGTATAGTTGTATAATTGTCCGCGGATATAAAAGAGTTGCAAGCGTAAGACGTATCAGTTCTAACATGAGCGTCGACAAGTTCGGACGGTACTCCGCGTTAGGAGTACAAGTTGGAGAAGACAGAAAAAGAAGTGGATTACCGCAAACACCTGAAGGTGACTATAGCATAAGTAATAAACGTTTAAAACTAGTTAAAGATCCAGAAGAAGATACTGATGGAGCAAATTTGAAGACAGTAAAAGAAGCTACTTCAACATCATTGAAATTACATAAGAATACTTACGATGTTAAATCACATAGAATAATTAATGTTGGTAAACCAACTGAAAGTTCTGATGCAATTACTAAAGAGTACTTATTATCTGAACTTTCAAATACTTTAAAATTGCAATGGGGTAATAACTTAAAAGATGGACAAACGTATGATGCTGGAAATTATAGAATAACCAACGTGGGAAATCCCAAAAATAATAAAGATTCAGTTAATAAAGAATATTTACATTCTATAATACCGGAAAAAACTGAACATGGATTTTCTTTTTATAAATTTATTATAAATGACATTGGATACCCAAAGGAAGACGGTGATGCTGTAAACCTAAAATACATCAAGGACAACTGTATTTTACAAGATGTTAATGGAATTGATTGTCATGGTAAAACATTGACAAATGTAAAGTTTGGTTCTCAACCAAAAGATGCTGTTACTATGGAACAATTATCTAAAGAATTAAAAAAGGAAACATCAAATTTTGTAAAACATGAAGATGCCGTGTTAAAGCGGGGAGATAAATTTATACATGGAAATAAAAAGTTTGATTTAATGCAAGGAAAAAATGATGAATGGGATGCAGGACATAAAACAATAACAAATGGAAGATTTGGTATAAAAGATTCAGATGTACCTCTTATGGTACAAACATTAATTGCAAGTGGTGGTAGATTAGGTACATACGATGGTCGTAATAGAAGAATAAAAAATATTTATCCTGGTTATGAAGAAGATGATTGTGTTACATTGAAACAAACAATAACTTGGGATAAACACTTTGGGACCAAATATGATGCAAAGATGAAGAAAATAATTAATATTTTACCAGGTGAAGATTCAAATGATGCTGCTACTATTGGACAAGTCATAACAACATCAAAAAGTGATTCAACCACATATACTTGTAATGATAAACGTATTATGCAGTTACAAGATCCTCAACATCCGAAAGATGCTGTAACTTTAGATTGTTTAATAAGAATAGTGGGCAATTTACTTATTGATACCCACAATCATATAGCTAGTACAACGAGTCATGTGATGATTCAACCCGATGAACGAGAAGCTTGGATTAAAAATAGAATTATAAATCAGTATATAATTAATTTGAATAACTAAGTCTTTAAATATAAAAGATTTTGCACAAGTTATTCATTTGTGTAAAGTATCTCGTGGAGTAAACACGCCAGTTATATAAGACAACATAATGAAGACCGTATCGCTCAGTCATCGTCAAGACAGCGGCAAGAGAGGACGTGGTATAACATCAGCTGCATTATCCCTGCTTAGACGGATTCCAGTTGGTGCTGTTGTAAATCGAACAATAGACGCTTTACCATACGAATTACATCTGCCCGGAGGTTATCAATATTGTGGACCTGGAACTAAGTTGGCAAAGCGTTTAGCAAGAGGAGATCCTGGAATTAATAAATTAGATCAAGCTTGCAAGGAACACGATATAGCATATTCAAAGTATAAAGATTCAACAAATAGATCAATAGCAGATAAAATTCTAGCGGAAAAAGCTTGGCAAAGAGTAAAATCAAGTGACGCAAGTATTGCAGAAAAAGCATCGGCTTGGGCAGTAACTACAGCCATGAAGACGAAAGCAAAGTTAGGTGGTGGAAAACGTCGCAGAGGAAGACCTGCAAAGAAAGGCGCTCCCAAAAGAGGTGGAAACATTAAAAAAGGACGTCGTAGAACTCATAAGCCAAATGTAAAGAAAACTTCTGTTTGGCAAATGGTAAAAAACGGAGCAGGTTTATACCTAAGACCATACCGTGTGTACTAAATAAGAAGAGTCAATTGATAATTCCAAATAAAGCCTTAACAAATCATCAGTTAAATGATTATGTGAAATGTTTGAAAATACCATTCTTTAGAGGAGTTTTTATGAAAGATGCATTACCAACTAAAATATGGAAAAATGAAACTGGAATAGTAAATTTGGATTCCACCTATGGTCCAGGTACTCATTGGGTATGCTATAAAAAGCTTGGACAAACCGTTTACTACTTTGACAGTTTTGGCAATCTACCACCGCCAAAAGAACTTCAACATTATTTTCGAAACTCAAAAAACATTTTTTACAATTACAAAAAAGAACAACCTAACAATACTGAAATATGTGGGCATTTATGTTTGGAGTTTCTAGCGAAAAGTGTCAGTCAGCTTTAAGATGTCATCGTATACAGTGTCATTGAGTGGAAATTCATCCACATTGAAAAGTACGCTGTTCCCAGCATTGCGTCTATCCAAGGAACGATTATGGGAAGCGGCATTACTTGATTTGACTACCTACAACTCAATTCCCAATGTTACGGAAGGGAAGAATAATTTACTACATTATTATGAAACTAAGGATGCTACAGGAAAATACTCAGAATTGAAAATAATTACATTTCCTACTGGAGCTTATGAAATTGATGATATAAACCAATTATTACAGAAACAACTCGGAGAAGACAATATTACCGTTAAAGGAAACAATAATACTTTAAAAGCAGAAATAACTTCAAAATATTATATTGATGTCAGCTTGGAACAGTCGATTGGCAGTTTACTTGGATTTACAGATACAAAAAAGAAAATCTTAACTCCTGGAACTACTCATTCAGGTGATTCAACTGTAACAATATTGAAAGTAAATAGTATCGATGTCACGTGCAAAATTATACACGGATCGTATAGAGATGGAGTTAATCAACATATTTTACATACATTTTATCCAACAGTGGCTCCCGGTTTTAAAATTGTTGAGAAGCCACAAAACTTGATATACCTACCGTTAAACACCAGTTTCATTTCAGACATCGTACTGAACATATTGGATCAAGACGGTCATAGTGTTGACTTTAGAGGAGAAACAATTACTATACGGATACACATCAGAGCAGCAACATAAAAGTCAACATGGGATTATCATTTAAACCGCAACGGAAGAGTCGGGAGCTCAGTAGCTCCTCAACATTGGAAGAGTTAACATCGGACAACATTCGTTTTCTACAGAAGATTGGATTGAAACTTAACAGCGATGGATATCCTGGATATATCTCAAGGACCAACGTTCGACGAAACACTATGGGAGAAGGAATATCACACGCACAACCCTTACACTTCATCAAAATTAAACAATAACGATGAAATAAGGATCCCCATTCAACAACAAGATATTTACACTTTACCGTGTGAAAGTTACTTGTACATCGAAGGACGGGTATTAAAATTGGATGGAAAAACTGCTTCAACAGTTCCTTTTATAAATAACCCGATGGCATATCTTTTTGATGAAATAAGATATGAAATATCAGGGGTGACGGTTGATTCAACAAAAAAGGTTGGTTTAACAACGACATTGAAAGGATTAACATCATTAACACCGCATGAGAAGAATTCAATAGTCACCGCCGGATGGGTTGCCCCCGATAAAGACACTATAACACCAGCTTCCAACGGTCACTTTGATTTTCATGTACCTTTACGATTGCTTTTGGGATTCGCTGAAGATTACAAACGGGTAATAATAAATGTCAAACAAGAATTAGTATTACTCAGATCTTCAACTAATAAGGACTTGATACTTGCAGACCCTGCAACTACGGAAGATAAACTGGAATGGCAACTACAGTTGGATAAAGTTGTTTGGAGAGTACCTCATGTAAGATTGGCTGATGAACATAGAATCCTATTATTGAGAAAGTTGAAATCTGACCGTGATATTGTGATGCCATTCCGAAGTTGGGAATTTCATGAATACCCTACACTACCTCAGACAGAACGACAAACATGGACCGTCAAGACATCAACTTACTTGGAACGAGCAAGGTACATAATACTCGGTTTTCAAACTAAGCGAAAAGATGTTATCACTGCAAGTGCTGGTCAATTTGATCACTGTAAAATTAAGAATTGTAAAGTTTTCCTAAACTCTCAATTCTTTCCCTATGACAATTTGAATGTCATGTTCAGCAAAAAACGTTTTTCTATTTTATACGATATGTATGCAAGATTTCAATCGTCATATTATGGAAAGACTAATACACCACTATTATCACCTGACCAGTATTATTCCAAGGCTCCAATAATTGTAATCGATTGTTCAAAACAAAATGAATCGGTAAAATCATCAAGTGTGGATATAAAAATTGAAATGGAATTTGAAGAACCAGTAGCGGATGGAACTTCGGCATACTGTCTAATTCTACATGATAAAATAGTTACTTACACACCGCTGACCGGAATTGTGAAGAATGTACTTTAAGAAGAATTGTATAACAACTGCAAATTTTTGAGGTTAGAATTATCTGCTTTAATTTTTGAGGTTAGAATTTCATTTGTGAAAGACAAGTTGAAAACAAACAATTATGTAATTGTATAAATTTCAAGGATTTTACGAAAAATATAAAAGCGAGAAAATAATTAGTAGAAACTTCATTCTATCTTCAACCGTCGTATGGGAAACATCATTCGCAAGATGAATTCTACTAACGGAGAAGAAAATACACCTCTAATGGATGATAATAGTTCAGATATAGAAAAACAAGTTGAACGAGAAATGGACGAGTTCCTAAAATTCAACAAACATAAGAAGAGAGAAGAAGAAAAAGCTGAAAAAGAAGTAAAAAGGAAGAAGGTTGAAGTTAACATTACAACCAATATTTTAACAGAAGTATTTCTTCGGATTATCTATCCAATTTCTTCATGCATGACAAAAAGTATATCAGTTGGAATTTTAAAATCAATGGATTATTCACCAATTGTTATTTTAAATCATGGAAACAAAATGGTTACTTTCAGTGAAACTACTTGGGAATCTCTCATGAAACATTTACATCTTTTGGAGTGCTATTTAAGTAACAACACATTTGGAAGAAGAACAAGATTAAGTTTATTGGAATCAAATATTGAAGTTGATATAGTAAAACATCGTGGAGGACAAATTGTTCGCTTCAGAGATTTAACTACACATAATGTTAAATTATATTTCACTAAAGAAGAATTTTACACTTTAAGTTGTACTACCGGTCCCGTCACCAGATATTTGAAACAACTAATATTTTCAAGTGCAATAATTAAAGACTATCTAATTGATACATTGGACAAAAAACCTTTTGTTCCAATTTTATACGGTCCCGTGGATACTTCAATCTTTAATAGAATACCTCAAGAAGTTGAAATGTGGAGACAATTTAACAACTATCACACCAATTTTAATATTGATGAAGTGGCACAACAAGTGAAAGAAGAAGAACAATCCTGTCTGTTATAAACATCGGCTCATTCAATTTTTAAGTCAGTTGTTAGTAAGACTTCATCATGAATAAACGGGTTTCGTTTTCTAATGCGCCACATATAATGGAAGTTAAAAGAGGTATAATTGAATTTCAAGCTTTCCGAGGAAATGATGGTAATTTTATTATTAAAGAATTAGTAATCTTGGACATGAACACATCAGTAGTTTATCATTATTTGTTCAAACCTCCAGTACCATTTAATAGACTAACAACTAAAGCGAAAGTTACAAACAAATGGTTGAACAAACATTTTCACAACTTAAGATGGGATGAAGGTTTCATTAATTATAACATGATGCCGCACATTATGAATCATTATTGCAAAGAGTTTAAAATTATCTACACAAGGGGATTGGAAAAAGCAAATTGGATACAATCATTTACAAGCAACGAAGTGATTAATGCAATAATTGATAAAGATTTCCAATGCTACTTCAACGAACTTTGTATTTCATCAAAAAGTTTTAAACATCGAAGGTCGCAGTGCGCTTTAAAGAATGCCTACCGCTTGAACAATTTCCTTCAACAAAGTAGTGGGTGTAGTGTCAGTAGTTGGGGTAGTGTCGATTATAAAAGCGAGAGCGCTACCATGACGCAGCATGAGTATTACTCTAACCTCCGAAGAGACAACATCTCCGACGGACATTCTTATTAACAAGAAGATTAACAACAACATCAAGATGGCATCACATAACTTACTTCAAAGTTTAGTTGATCAGTTCAACGCTCATTCTAAATCATCAATTCTACCTACAAAGAAATGTTCTGAACTAAAAGAAGAAAAACACTACATCATTCATACGATTAAGAAAATGGAAACTTCAGTAGGTGATGCTATTAATTGCACATTGAGCGAGGCTCCATATACAGTTGGTGATGAACCAAAATTTCAGATCTTCCTACCAAGACGCTTTGTACAACTTCTTCAAAATGAAGATCTTCGTGTAGTTCAACCCGGCGCACTCTATTTGGTTTCGCACGGACCAAGTGGAAACAACTCAACTGAACTAACTATTCATGTAACACCTACTACTGATTAGTTTGTACATAACATTGTAACTATTTGTTTGTAATTGTTTTTCAATAAATATGATATAAAGAAAAAACAAAAAAAATTAAAAGAAGCAACATATTGTGATGTCTTTGTACATTACAATATGTTGCTTTTTTTAAAAATTCCACGGGATGACCTTGACCCACTTTTGTGTGATTATAAAAGCGAAAATCTACTTGTAAAATTCATCAGTCTACGACTACCTTTCGTACCGTACACATCTCGCTCACTCTATCGCTTAATATAAAAACTAAAAGATGTCTCTCAAAGTCAAATGTGCATCTTATGATACCAACACCATTACAAATTTTGAACAACTCGAAGATTTAACCAACGAAATGCGAGTTTTACTTACCGGTGGTTATCACTTAACTCTTGATGTTAGTGCTACTAATACAAGGATGTTCACTAAAACAAAATATTGCGATGATGAAATATTTATTTCTACACAACCTACAACTTCTTCATCGCCAACTGGTCAACATAACATCAAGTTCCAAAAGTATTACCAATGTTGAATAACTTTTGACAGACAAAACTACAACTAAAGAATCACATGATCAATGTGAGTTAATAAAAAGGATGTGATACTTGTATAAATAATCATTCGCTTCTCAGCTCTCACCACGACAAGACCTATTTAAGAAAATGTTGTACAGAATGATGATTCAACTTGATGGAAAAATCTATGGAAAAGACTACAACACCGTTGAACAAATGACCCAAGATTTAGATGTATTAACTAAAGAAGGATATCAAGCTAAATTAATTTTAAAATTTCCTGAAGTACATCCATTATCAACAGAAGAACTTGTTGCTATGGCTAAGGCGGAGAGAGAGAAAAAGTCTGAAGAAAACAAAGAGAAACAAACTTCCTAAATTTTAATAATCCTTACACTTGTAAGGTATAATTTTTTAAAACTCCATTTGGATGACCTTGAAATTACCCCTACCACTTTTCACAGTACATAAAACTCACTATTCAACACTATACACTCTTATTCTTTCACTGGACTCCGCAGCGTCAACATGGAAGAGCAAAAATACAAGTACAAACCTCGTTACTGTTGTGAACAACAGTGTACAGATTTAGGACCAATGATGGTGGATGGGTTAGCTTGTACTAAATGTGAATTCTTCGGATCTTGTTATTGCAAATGCAAAACAAAACAACTACCACCACCGGAATTGCGAACTTTCAAATTTTACAAATCAAGATATTTTCATACATGTTGTCCTCAAAGATGTTTCAAATTTCACCCTCTAGATCTTGCTCATTGTCAACGCACCAATTCTCATCAAGATGATTTTTGTACACATATGATAAAAAGATGTAAATACAGATCAGATTGGTATTCCGATCCTGTAGAACCATCAAATGTGTAATTTCAGTTTTACACTCTTTTTTAAAACTTCATTTGGATGACCTTGAGATTTCCCCCCACCACTAGTTCTAATTTTTATATAATATTAAATCATTCCACTTCCAACACTCTAACTAACAACATGGAAAACAAATTTATCAAGTTTGAACATATAATAACTGACAGGGAAGAGATGGAAGAATTGTTTCAAAACTTACTTTCTATCATTGACGAATATCCTATAAGATGGTTCAGAATTGTAGTTCAATATTTAAATCCTGGTGAATTGTTTTCTTCATCGAGTGAAGAGGATGAAACAACTACTTCGGTTCAAATAATTGAATTAAAAGACGAAGAAGAAGAACTAAACATTTTATTCAATCATAAGCTCAAGGTTCCCCATATAAAAGCCCCCTCCCTAGACAGCCCCCCTCCCTAGACGCCTGCTCAAGGTCACCATTATATAAGCCCCCTCCCTATGCGCCGATCCTCATTCCATCACCGACTCTCCAACAATGAACAACTCTCCATTGGCCCGAATGAATTCTAGTTTTGAAATAAACTCTAAAGAAGAGTTACAAGACATTTTTAATATTTTACAAGAACTTGTAGATAATTTTACAACCATCAAAATGAATTTGGAAATAACATACGATTGTCCTATTTGTGATAAGGTTAAAAGTTTAGACGAAGACAGTTTACTAAATCTAACTCCTGCACCATCTGACACTACTGATGGTAATAATGAAGAGCAACGTCTTTCCCCCACCACTTCTTTGTAATTCATCCTTCCCCCCACCACTTCTTTATTTAACTAACATTTCTCCCTTTCACTTCTTATTCCGTCTTCGACTTCTGAACTATCAACATCACTAAAATTTCAAACACTAACACAATCATGATGAATATGATGGATGAAGTTCCCTTCGTAACTAAAATGGAAGAGGATAAATTGAAATTGGAAATTAAACGATTGGAAATGGAACGGGAAAACCAACTTGAAATGTTACATTTGTTCAAGCTTTTCAAATACATCATCTGGGGACTCTGCATTTACCTTCTCATCGTCGTCGGTGTTTGCATTTACAACTCTGTAATTCATCACAAAAGTTCAACTTGTTTAAACTCTGCTGTTGCACATTAATTGTATGTTCACTAATAAAATTCAAAAGTTACTTCAACCTATCCTACTATCACCAACTAGTTCAACTTAGAACTATTTCTGGTGGTAGTTGGGTAGGCTTTTTTAAAACTTACTCTGGATGACCTTGACATACTTTCCAGATCCTATTTATAAATTTGAATTTCAGTTTTAAACTAACTTTTAGTTTTGTTCAACTATTAAGAGTTTTGTTAACACCGTCAAATTTCAGTTTTCAACTAACTTTTAATTTATGTATACTTTTAGTTCAACCCTAGTTACTTTATTCGCAAATTCAGTTCAACCGACCGCCAACACCATCTCCACCCCAATATTTTAACATTTCTGCCCCCAACACCTGCCCGAACATCTGTTCGGTTTTAAAAATATAAAAGAAAGGTAAAGGAGTGGGGGTGGCTCATGCTCACCAATGCAAAACTAAGGTTTGAGGTTAGAATTATCCATGGCAGCCGCCATGTCTAGTTCAGTTTTACCACATAGAGTCGGCGACCGGTTATTGATCTAAAGGAGTGGGGGAAGGGGTGGTGGGGGAAGATTGCCGTTTTATAAGCCCTCTCCCTAGGCGGCGCTTCTCATTCGATCGCCAACTTTCAAACGATAAACACCTCTCCCATGGCACGAATCAATTATCCCGCTATCACCAACTACTTCAACTTAAAACTATTTCTGGTGATAGTTGGATAGAATTTTTTAAAACTTACTCTGGATGACCTTGACATATTTTCCGCATCTCAGTTATAAGTTTGAATTTCAATTTTGAACTAACTCTTAATTTTTCTTCAACTGTTAGAGTTTCGTTAACACCGACGAATTTCAATTTTGAACTAACTTTTAATTTTAATTTTATGCGCAAATTCACTTCACCCTAACGCCAACACTATCGCCATCTCCACCCCAACCTATATGGCATAAAATATAACTACAGCATCTCATATATACCCTCTAACCCCCACCGGAAGCTATGTGACATGGCAGCTGGCGCCAGCTGCCGCGGCACGTGGCTCCGTGGGCACGTGGCCGGTTTTAAAAGTGACCAAAACACACTACTTTAGTCCCTGAATTATATTTTGAAGACTTATTTTACATTGTTAGATCTAGTTAGATATTAAAAAAGAAATGAGTATAGGCAAATATTTATCTTAGTTTATTAAAGGAAAAGTAGAATGATAAAGCACATACGAAATGAATTAACATTTTTGTATTTGTTTGAATTTCTGATTTATAGAGCAGTATTTAACTTAAAAGCTCCTTCCATTCTATGAATTATTCAATATTTAGAAAAAAACAGTTTTTTATAATTTATTTAATAGAAATGGTTTGATAAATATGAAGAAGTTAATGTTTGCCCTCATCAATGCCAAAGTTTTGCATGTTTATATCTCTCTGACAATTTTGTACATGTTAAAATTCTTGATACTATTTGTGCATGTAATTATTATTTTTTATTTTTGCGGTTATCATTGTATTGTAATGTAGGAATAATTTCGCTCGAGCAATGCCTTCACTTGTTGATAATAATGTTCTGCACGTTATTTCATTTGAATGTAAATTTTCTTTATAACATGTCATATTGAATGCTGGAATGTTGTATTAATGTATTATTTACATGTGTTATTAATGAATAGTATTGTATTATGTCAATGCAATTTTTGTACACTGATTTATGCCGTTTATTGGCAATAAATAAATAAATGTTATTTTTAGGTGTCGAAATTAGTTTTGTGATTGTAATTTTAGAACTCAAACACAAAACGTTTAATACACAATATACATGACTCAGTTCCATTTATTTAACCCGCAATTGTTGGCCAGAGTTACTTTTTAATAAAAGACTGTATGGTGGGAAAACATAATTGTATAGTATAGTACATACAACTGTTGATGTTGGATGCAAGAACCTGGTTGCCGGTGACACCGACTTAGTTGGAGAATTGTCTTATTTTCATTTCTACAATTGATGAGGTTTTTTATATTCAACCTAGAATCTCCAAATATCAACTCAACAGATCAATTCAACATAAAAATTCTGTTTATTAAGAAACACCAAAAACTGTAGGAATTGAACATAAATGTAATTATTAAACCAATAATTTTTACACATAGTTTATGTTGTTGTTTAATATATTTTTGCAGACATTTACCATCACTGATGAGTAAAACAAATACACGGCGTTTTGGGATCTGGCATCTGATCCTTTTTAAGTTGAAGGAATAATTTACTGGACGATAACACGAACTCACCATCACCAACAATGGACCTACAACAAAGAATAGTCTATGTATTATTAATTTGTTGAAATTAAAGAATGTAACAAATTTTGAGCTATATAATTTCATACGATTTTGAAATAAATAAATGCTATTGAAATCAATAAATGGAAGGTTCTCTTATGCAAAATATATTTGATCAAATCATTTGTTAAGAATGAATTTAATTTCTTTATATTAACGAAATTTGCTTCCAATCTTCCTATTTTAAATGTCAATTAAAATGATTGAAAATGGATTTATTCTACTTACTCCTTATATAAGCCTAGATGTTATTAATAGCCTAACTTTAACGTAAGAAATAAAAAACAATTTGAAGGATTTTTTAACAGCTTTGAATATTTTCGATAATGTTTAACTTTTATTCATATGGGCTGGATCAAGTTATGTAATTTAAAATCATTTTATAAAAGTAGTACGTGCAAGAGACGCCAAAGGCTTCTAGGTTAACTCGTGTAGAAGCTTTCTTGACATTTTCATCCCTACCTCTATGGTAACCATGTGCCACCCCCCCCCTCCCCCTACCACCAACAACAAACTGCAGTTGCTTATTCTCAGCACGATGCTTTTCTTACATTATTTGGGATTACCTTATTTTCCAACAGGTATTGACTGCTACCATGAATGAACTCCACAACAAAATTTTTCGTCTATGTTTTGAAACTTTTAATCACATTGTTATGAAATGATCTGTTTTCAACGTCAGTATCGAGAGAAAAATAACGTTTCTCCGCTACAAAGTAAGAAAATTAGCTGAAAATTTCCTATACTATAGTAAGATGCACAAAAATAGTCCGATGGAAATTTTAACAGCTGTGTCCCCCCTCACCCCCTCTCGCCCTGCAATGTTGTCATTTGTGGTTTTGTTTACCATGTGTAATACAGTAGAAAAATGTGTTTCAGAATAAATTTGGCAACAATGGATCGACTCTCATCGGACTATTTTCGTGAATATTACTATAATAATTTTCTACAACAATAGCCATTCTAGTGAAAGTAGCATAAGTGGCGTAAAGAGGCTATTTGTCACCAATCAGCTGTTAAAAAGTTACATGATAATGGTACTGGTGTTTCATTGTAATTGAAATGAGGTCTATTTAATTATTTTATGTCATAGCTTGTCAACAACCCACTATAAGGGTCGTCACCGTTTGGTAGGCTGTATTTAAAAATTCTAGCTACCTGTGAGAAAATGTCGATTTGCAATTCTCATTTATTTCAAATATATTAAAAGAAGAAAAAACGATTTAAATAGGCAATACCATTTATTCTAATTTATTATTGCATATGGAACTTTTTAACTACATAATCTGTAACTTTTTGACAGAAAATTTGCACAAAATTCCCTTTTGCCTTTAATACCGATCAGTGAGGGAATCTTTAAAGACAGTCGAGAGTGCCTAGCTCACCTATATGGAAGAGCCGAGACGGCTAAGTTATAACGCAAATTAAAGTCACAAAGTTTATCCTATACTCTAATACGAGTAAGGTATATTTGTATGAATGTATGTATGTTTGCCCACGGATCTCAAAAACTGCTCAAATGATTTTCTTCAAACTCTGCAAATAAATTAGTTCATTGAAACAATAATCTATCTACAGTACTGCATACCATGAAAAATCTTAATTATTTTAATCTCTAATTGAATTAAAAAAAAATTAACATTGGTCTAATGGAGTTAAACATTAAAACAAAGAAATAATAAAAACAGCTGACTCAACTGTTAAAGTGCAGACCACGTTTTCCAGTAACTAAATTATTAAATAGTACTACTGTATTGTAAAAAATATAATTTTTTTAATCGTAATAGAGACTGCTAATTATGACTGTTTAGATTAATAAAAGTCATGTAAAAGTATAAAACAACTAATCAATTTGTAGAATTGCATTGTAATTTAAAAACAAAATCAGTAATAAACAGCTGTCAACTAAATAACTAGAATCCCCGTGCTACAGATTCAACATGTTTTTTTCAACAAATATACACCCGAGTGCATTACCCACATTGAAACAGTTAAAAGGGTGAGTAAGCGAAGCGAACGAGCATCTCGTGAAGGTGAGTGAGTGAGCTTGTCTTGATCAAAAAATAAGCCTTTTTATTCTGGGCATTTTAGCGCATTATCTGTAAATGATAATACAATAAAGAATATTACTCTTTGGGTTTACTGAGCAAATGTCAAGTACTATCTATAAAGTAATCTAATATTTATTAATAGGAAATTAAAATAAACGTCATTGATATTGATGACCGATTATATTGCAATGGTTTCGCAAAAACTTTTGTTTTAAGCTCTCTGCTTTAAATTCATGAAAAGATAACGTAATTACACAATACAGTGGTTTCATTCTGTTCCCCCCTTCTTACCCCACCAACTTACACTGCTTATTAACTTGGACGAAACGTCCCTTGGGGCTTGCTTGAGTTTCAGGATATTAATAAACCACGGAGATAAGTTATTGTTAACATTGGGATATTAAAAATTATTATTATTACTGCCACAAAAAGAGAGTACTAAGCGCAGTTAATGGTTTTTGAGGTGTAATAACATTACAGCATTTAACTTTCCACATACAAAATTTTACAATAAAATATTAAACACCATATTAATGGCTATAGCAAATGGATATATTAATTTTCATGCCTTTTTAAAATTAGTTAAGCGTTGCATTCATACTGCTTCGCTATTACAACTGTAAAGCGGCAGTAACCATACACGTACCTATGGTTATTTTATAGTTTTATTTAATTTATTACCATTTGGAGTAAGTTACTTCCTGATATAGTAGTGTCATGTAAGTCTCTGCCACAGAAACCAGTAGAATTTTTCGTGGTCAGTACCGAGTGGACAGATTCACTCGCTGCGTGTACGAACTTTGTTACTGTGATTATAGTTGATTTGTTACAGTGTTATAGAGGTATATTTTAGTTTATTTGATTTAATTACATATAGTAACTGTTTTTGTTGTTGTTAATTTATTTACCTTGAGTAAAGGATATATTGAATAATATCTTTGGCATCTTTCAGAAGTTGAAACAGATTTTAATTAATATTTTGGTTTGTTGCGTGAAACAAAGCAATACGTATCCGTACAAACATAGCAATGTGTAGGAGCAACAAGTTTATTGTGTAGTATCAACAAGTTTATTGTGTAGTATCAACAAGTTTATTGTGTAGTATCAACACGTTTATTGTGTAGTATCAACACGTTTATTGTGTAGTATCAACAAGTTTATTGTGTAGGAGCAACAAGTTTATTGTGTAGTATCAACAAGTTTATTGTGTAGTATCAACAAGTTTATTGTGTAGTATCAACAAGTTTATTGTGTAGGAGCAACAAGTTTATCGTGTAGTATCAACAAGTTTATTGTGTAGTATCAACAAGTTTATTGTGTAGGAGCAACAAGTTTATTGTGTAGTATCAACAAGTTTATTGTGTAGTATCAACAAGTTTATTGTGTAGGAGCAACAAGTTTATTGTGTAGGAGCAACAAGTTTATTGTGTAGGATCAACAAGTTTATTGTGTAGGATCAACAAGTTTATTGTGTAGGAGCAACAAGTTTATTGTGTAGGATCAACAAGTTTATTGTGTAGGATCAACAAGTTTATTGTGTAGGATCAACAAGTTTATTTTTAGGAGCAACAAGTTTATTGTGTAGGATCAACAAGTTTATTGTGTAGGAGCAACAAGTTTATTGTGTAGGAGCAACAAGTTAATTGTGTAGGAGCAACAAGTTTATTGTGTAGGGTCAACAAGCTTATTGTGTAGAATCAACAAGCTTATTAAAAGTGGCCCTGCCAATCAAATATACCCGTAACATTGTTGATCCCTGCCATGAAATTCTATTTTAGGGCAATTGATTTTTTCTTGATGCCAGTATAATACATGCCAGTAATTAACGTTTGCTTAGACTAATACAGTAAAAAAATACATGGTAATTTAGTACAATATTAAGGTCTTTAAAGTTTAGTTTTAAAAATAAATTCTGTCTACACCCAACAATTTTAAAATCACACCAGCTTGTATACTTAATTTATGCATTTTCCCAATATTCAAAGAATCACGTATAAAAAATTATATTTAATATTAATTGCTTTATTTAGATGAATATAATAAAACTGTAAACATTCCTTTAAAAAATCATTTAATTTTTAAACTGTGATTTGTTTACTTCACCTACGTGCAGTCTGTGCTTGCATATGGGATCCTGGGTGAGGAGCGGCCTCCTTCAACACACTTGAACCATTAAACATCACTCAGGGAATTATAATTAAAGGTATTTTTTAATTAAACTCTGAGATATTCTACAGAGCTTTTGTTTAGTGAATTTCCCGTCTTAAATCCAAGGCAGTTACATATTAAATTTCTTCTTGTATATATTGAAAACAACAACAATAATATTTTTATTGAATTGCATCATGGCTATCCGACCAGAAACAGACAAAATGCAGGCTACCAAGTACCAAGATTACTCTACAGAATTGTATAATCAACCTCATTTTACGTACTTCACATTCTCTACCGTAGCATCCCACATGAAATTGCCGCGGCTGACGGTGACAGCTCTGCAGTGTACAAGAGGAAGGTGACTGAATTGCTTACTCGTCTGGGGGCGGAGGGGGCAGAGGCACTGATAAGATCGCAGTATTTTTAGGTTTGCTCAGTTTTAAAATAAAAGAAAAACTGACTTTTTTAAACTTTTTTCCAAAGTTGGCAAAGAATATTCTGTTTATTTTTTCGGTCACTTGATCACCCTGTATGTAAATTTAAACTGTAGTTTTGTTAATTATATAGATCTTTAAGATAAGTTTGTACAATATCTTTTCATTAAAAAAATATTAATTTTTATTAACAGAATTATTATATTTTTTTAGATTAGCGTTTAAAATATTTCTTATATTTTTATTCAAGCATTTATTCCTTATGTATCTATAACTATGTTTTGAACATGTAATAGCAGTGAAGAGACTGATTGAACGCATTAGCACGCACAAACGAATAGTCTTTGCGAAATTTATTCCTTTTTTATGTATGTTACATTGTGACTAAACAGTTTAATGGAATGAACATATTTGAATTTGAATTTCTTATGTATCACATAACATAGAGATAAATATGTAGACTTTTATCGCCGAATATTTATTATTTTTAGTGAAAAAATATTGTTACTACCATGCCACAGTGATAAAAATCAAATGACTGAATATCTACAGAAAAAATTATAGTCTCTCTTTTTCCAGACCATAATAACAACTAAATTGATGAGTGCAATATTTGATAATGTTTCTTCTATGATTGAAAATTTTTTCGACGGTTTAAGAAATTTACAATAAATTGACATAAAATATCTTTAACTAACTCAATTATTCAGATTTTTTCAGTAAGTAAACCATAACAAGTAACAATAATGAACATTCAGAGAATTGAAATTAATAACATAATTTATTTATTATGAGTTTTTTATTTACAAACAGTTAGTATACTAATTAAGTTCTTCTAATAAGTTCTTCTATCCGTAACAGAGTTGTATTTCTGTTTCTATTCTTACTTAGCTTTCCCCTCATAAGAAAGTTCCTAAGTCTGACTCACGCAACACTAAACTCGAATCCAGAGGGAGTTAGAAACAGTGTGTAAATAGTGAGCATGGCGCAACTTTGTACTTTTCAACAAAATATGAAACGAATTTCCTGAAACTACTAGATTTCTTATGATTTAGTATTTTCATGCCTGTGGTCTTTTTCTTTACAATCCATATTATAGAATAATTGAATATTTTTAATTTTTTAGTTTATTTTAAATGTCAATGAAAATGATGATTTAACAGGGAATGACAATGCTTCCTATGATAAATCATTTATGAACAACCTACTCGAAATCGAAGTACATTAAATTAAAGAATTTTTCAATTAAATGGATGAAAAATTCAACAGAATACGGGAATATGTTAAACATGTAATTTAAATGATTTTTCGAACTCCTTGCATTTCTATTTTAACCTACGTAAAATGCAAATTGAAGGCCTTAAATTGGGTGTCTACTTAAATTATTGAAGCACTGTAATTTCGTCTCTTTTCACATTTAGAATGCCTTCAAGTCTAAACTTTCGCATTTACTTAAAGTTTGTCCCAACAAGGTAAACTTCCCTTGGGATGTTCCAAGACTAAATATTAGCTTATGCCTTTACACAATTTGCATGAATGAAAATTTACTTCCATTCAATCACTGTATGTAGAACCACACGAGACATCAATAGAAACTACATTGAAAGCTAAAAGTTAGGATTAAGTTAAAATACATTTTTCAAAGGAGTGCATTATCTTAATCATGCAAAATACTTATACAGGGTATCCTGCAACCGTCGGACAAACTTGGCTGGTTATTCAGAAGGTAAAAAGCAAATATTGTACTAAAACTTAGGCCCTATCTCGAGAAGTTTTCCATATTTCAAACCATTTATGTTAACGAATTGAAACTAATTACAACTGTTGGTATGAGTAGTATGAAATAGGGCTTTCGGTATAGATCAAATGAGCTTTAAATATATGACCTCACCGCCGGTGACGTCACTAATGACGTCACACCCCCACGTCATATCCTGACGTCAATAATGACATCACAGAAATCACGTTATCAAAGACGTCAATAAAGTTTCGATGTCAAGATCACGCTGAAATGCATTTTTTTTTAGTACTATTGTAAATCTTTCGCATTTTGATCTGAGTTTATGAGTACTCGTGACCTTGAGTACTTTGGGCAGAATTCGATCAGGAGCTGCAAAAGTGCCAAGGACGTGACTAAATATGTCATGTCTGTGTGGTTAGGTAACGATCTGGGAGTGTGAAATTATAGAAGACGTCATTAGTGAAGTCATCTGTGGACGTCATAGGTAAGTTTCCATTAATCCTTGCCAAATGCTCTACTTTACTCGCATGTTGACCCAAAATGAAATTAATTTTGACATTTCTATCTTGTACGGTTCCAAAATAAAAGAACTTTTAAATATTCAAAGCTAAACATGAAAGAAATTGTTTTAATATTTACAAAGGTATGCACAAAACATCTAACAATAACTAACAAGACCACCAAGAGTGTAAAAATCAAGGGACTACCAACGTAATTAGAGAGTATTTTAAATATGTATTCAGAAAAATTTCCACAATTCGATTTTTTAAAGGTGGGTTTATGTTAATTATCCATCGATTGTCGTTCTATCTTAACAAACTAGGTATTTGTGATTAAACGAATTAGTCTTGAAACATTTTTGTAACATGCGCATTCCTCAAAACATTACCAGTTTTTAGATATTTAGCTTTGAACAACCTCTTGGATATCCTGCGTTGTGTGGGAATTTTTTTTTACACGTTAAAGTCATGTAAAAATTCTTATTAATTTCGGTCTAGACATACGTAGTAGGGGTGTCAAGTTTCAATTCCCTAACACAAATTGTTTGAAAATATTTAAAAAAATTCATACGAACAGACAGACTAACAGATATACAAAAAAAAAAAAAAAAAAAAAAAAAATTAAAAATTAAAAAGATAGGACTTATTATATTTGCTTGTTTTTACCTACTGTATCACTTCGTAAAATTTTGTGCAATGGTTACGTTACACTGGATATTTAAACTTAATAACGATATTTATCAGCACTCTATGCTATATTTTATGACCTTATTACCGTTATAATATATTTTATACCAACTTATAGGCTACTTTAAGTGTTGCTGAATGTAATTCGACAAATGTAATTTTGGAATAAGATTCCGCTGCGAACACCCACAACTGTTATATTGTTTGGTTTCAATAATATTCAAATTAGTTTTGCCCTATAAAGGATAATCAAACAAAAATTGAGAGTAATCTAAAGTAAGGATTAATAGATTAACCTAGTGCAGTGCCTAATATTGATTTTGATATGCCTAAACCAATGGGTTTTACCGATAAGATAATATTTTTGGTATTGCCTAAACATTTTTATTTCAATAAGTGACATGCATTGACACATTAATTTTCATATTTAGTACTTCCTTGACATAAATATTTTAGACTATATTAACTTAATTTTAAATTTGAACAAACTTTTCAAGAAATTGCAAAAATATTTATTTAGTTTTTGTAAGGTAAAGTAATAAAAACATAGAAATAAAAGGCTGTAAGTGACAGTATTAGCAAAATTAAGATTTCAAGAATGTAGTTATTCAGTTCTAATGAAGTAAAACAATAATAAAATGTATTAACAGAGATACAATGAAGAATAAGCCTACCACGTATTGAAAGAATGGAGTATTGAAATAAATAAATGAATATAAATAAATGCTACTAAAGCATTAAATAAGGAAGATAAATAATAAATAATAAGTGAAAATTTAATCAATTTAACAAATCATATGACTTTAAGAAATCTAAAATAACACCTAAAGGTTATCTATCTTACGTT
This sequence comes from Neoaliturus tenellus, assembly GCA_030545055.2. Lineage (NCBI taxonomy): Eukaryota > Metazoa > Arthropoda > Insecta > Hemiptera > Cicadellidae > Neoaliturus > Neoaliturus tenellus. The sequence continues at coordinate 13,152,370 of CM061533.1, read as the reverse complement.
TGTAATTTTATAATTTAATGATTAAACCTACATTAATGATTCTAGAGTTTGTTTACATGTAATATGATTTTTAAATTTTGGTTTTTCTAATTTTACAAAATAAGCACTGTTAACTGTTCTTGAAGTCCAATCAACGCCAAGAGTTTCTTGGGAGGTGTCGCTGGCAGCTAAATAAGTGTTAATTTTTGGACTCAGCGTCGTAAGTTAACATTTTAAGGTAAAATAGTTAGTTTAAACACTGCACTTGAGAGATATTTAGTAAATATCAGCTAAATTTATAAAATAATGCTCATTGTAAGGTGGTTAATATTTTCTATGGAACTTTTAGCTTTCATTTAATGTAATAAGTTACTATAAATTGATTTAGTTCATAGGGAGCTAATAAAGAATAAAACGTTTAAAAGCAGAGGAGCAAAACACCTTTTCAACTGTTGATTTTTCCTTAGTATTACTTTAAGGGTATCTTTTCAAGAGTATTATAAGATTTGTAAGAGTATGTATAAGTGTTATAAGTGTTTGTTACAGTAATAAGCTGCAGGGCATCCAAGTTATTAAGTTATATTATTATATTATTAAGTTATTAAGTTATTATATTATGTTATTCAGTTCTCTTGTTACCAACAAAAGTTGTATAGTTTTAATTTAAACACATATTTAAAAATACTTTTTTCTTATAAGAGTAGGCCTAGTACGATTTTTTTGTATATAGATTATAATATTTTCATAAGTTTTATGCAATTTCGAAGATAAAAAAAAACTTGAAGAATGTTAATTTATTATTTGTTTTACAAGCTAAAAGCATACATAGTCAGAAACCACACTTGTTCGGAAAAAATGTTTCATTGATTAAGGAGGTTGTTGCCCACATCAAAATAGGCAAAAAATTTCTATCAACATAAATCCTAAAACGCTTTGTTAAGCCCCTATCCTCCATTTTGTTTTTTACTCTTAGTAATTTTTATTTCCGTAATGGATATGTGTATTAAAATCATATTTAGCACGAACCTTTATCATACCAATGACTATTAAAAAATAACTATTTTTCCGATTTGTATTTTCAATATGGCGGCCATTTTAAGTTTTTAAACCCAAATTTATCAAAAACGGTGGATTGTATAAAAATTTTACATGAAACAAATAGTTGACAAATTAAATTATCTAATCAATGATATCAAATTTTTGAAGAATCCAAAAATAAATAACTGAGTCATTGAGATTTTTCTATGAAAATAACCTAAATTTTGCATTAAAATAATGAAAAATCAATGTATTTCTGAGGTAAAATCTCAATAACTCTGCTATTTGTTGTCGGATCTTTACAAACTTTTTTATCATTGTTTGGATAATTTAATTTGTAACTTTTTATACAATTTACGGTTTTTGATAAATTTTAGTGCAAAAATTAAAATGGTCACCATTTTGAAAATACATATAGTAAAAAAAAAAAAAAAAAAAAAATAAGTATTTTTCTGAAAATGGTCATTATTATAAAGGGTTGTTCCAAATATGTCTTTAATACACATATCCGTTACAGAAATAAAAATTATTAAGTGTAAAAAACAAAATGGTGACTAGAGGCTTAACGAAACGTTTTAGGACACATGTTGATGAAAACTTTTTTGCTTATTTTGTTGCTTGTTTTTATGAGGGCAATAACCACCTGAATTTCTGATACACTTTTTCTGAACACCCTGTATAAGCAATATCTGAATATCCTAAACCAGATCCAAGTGAACATGGTTTATAAAGTTGTTTTGGAACTCATCATCATAGTTTTGATGTTAGCGGTACACTTGTTGCACTTGTTGACCAACTTCAGATAAGTTGAGTTAGATATTGTGGTGGTATACTTTCACACTTTTTGTATTATCAAGTAGGACGTTTATAAAACTGAGGATAAAGGTGAAAGAACAAAAAGTAAATTAGCTAAGAAGTACCTTAATTGAAAAGTAGTTACAGAAATAAGTAGGGTTCCCGAGAAACGGGGACAAAAAACGGCGTGCGCATGCGCCAATTTTTTTCTGTGACGTCATGGCGGCGCCTTTTTTTTGTGACGTCACCAAGATGGCGGCGTTCGCGCCATTTTTTTTTTCAAGATGGCGGCGTCTTTTTTTTCAAGATGGAGGCGTTTTTTTTGTGACGTCATCGGCGACGTCAGCTGTTTTTTGTGACGTCATGGCGACGTCAGCTGTTTTTTCTGTGACGTCACCAAGATGGCGATGTCCATGTTTGCGCCAATTCGCCTGTTTTTTGTGACGTCATCGCGACTTCCGCGCCACGTCAGCTGTTTTTCTGTGACGTTACGGCCGCGCCTGACAGGTTCGTGACCGTATGAATGTTACCGGCCGCGTGGTCCGCCCACGTGACCGATTGCGTCATGGCTGCCGTTTGGCACCTTTGTGAGTGACGTCACCGACCGCGTGGACCGCTCTGGTGGACCGTGGGATAATTGGCTCAACGTTTCCACACCACCCAAGGGGTAGGAGCCTCGGCGCGTTCTTTTTGTTAACCCAGAGCATCCCCTGGAGGCCTAACCTCTGGGGTAGACCATTACAGTCTACGGTGGGGCTCAACGTTTCCACACCACCCAAGGGGTAGGAGCCTCGGCGCGTTCTTTTTGTTAACCCAGAGCATCCCCTGGAGGCCTAACCTCTGGGGTAGACCATTACAGTCTACGGTGGGGCTCAACGTTTCCACACCACCCAAGGGGTAGGAGCCTCGGCGCGTTCTTTTTGTTAACCCAGAGCATCCCCTGGAGGCCTAACCTCTGGGGTAGACTGCCCCATCCATCGCAGTCTACGGTGGTAGCCACTCCATAACAAATATTGCTACCTCCCATTTTTTTCTCCTCCGCTAATCCTGGTCATCAGGTCATTTACTAAGACAGAGTCTGTTCATTTTAACCATCTACCAAGATTAACGGAGGGGTTTTATATTTTTTTAATGTTTTTGGTGTGGATTGTGGTGACGTTGACCGGCTCATTCAGAGGTTTACGGACCTTTTCGTCAGCCGCGCCAGGGACCTCAGGACCGTTCCAAGGAGTAGCCCGAACCCTCCTCGGGTCGGGGCGCCTCAATTTACTAGGCCCTCACATTCATACAGAGGTTTACGGGCCTTTTCGTCAGCCGCGCCAGGGACCTCAGGACCGTTCCAAGGAGTAGCCCGAACCCTCCTCGGGTCGGGGCGCCTCAATTTACTAGGCCCTCACACACATGCCGACATGCTCACTCCTGGACTTATGGGTTTTACGCCTGCCTGTTGAGTGGCGGTAACATTCACCATAATCCACAATTTTAATCGAAATATTTTTTATGTTCATCTAGAAATCTACCACTTACATCTTGATATAAGGCCACATAGTCCCAATCGACTTTACTAGCAAAGTCACGGATAAATTGTTCGGATAATGTTTGATATTTACACAGGACGTACCAGCAATTTTCAAAATTAGGGACCATCTCTCTTAGGAATTCTTCAGAGAACTTAGTTCGTTTTAAAACCTTGGCCCAATTGACTCTATGCGCATAGATCCGCAACATATCGATGGAGAAATCATAATGAGAGGATAAAAGATCCCAGTTCATGAACCGATCAAACTTCATGATAAAGTTGTCAGTCATGACCCCGGCGGGTTCTTTGGGCTCTACCGAGAGAAGATTCCATACAAATGTTGCCATGACGGAGGCTGAACACAGACTGAATCAGCGAGTTAAGCTCTTGTACCTTTTATGCGCAGCGTAGAGTGCGCATCTGTCAAAGCCCCCTGCGTGCTGGGGTAGGAGACAATATGAATATTCGACAGGCTCCTCGGTTCCGTCATATTCCAAGATGTTTGGATGAAAACGTCTTAAAAACTTTACTTTTTCCAAACCTTTAGTGTAGATGATGTCAAATGGCTTGCATAAAGTACGTATCAAATTTTCATCATATTTAATTTTGCCGTCACACCATCGGATGTGGTGATGGTGACGTGTGAGCCATCGTGCAGTACGCTGCATCTTTTCATTTAAATTTTGAATACTGTAAGGGGGACGAAATACTAGATGGCTGCATATTGAATCACCGACGATGGCAAACTCTTTTATAATAAACTTGTTATTGTTATCTTTAAAAGCTTGGAATTCAACTACCGCCATTGTAGAATGGCCAACGTCTGTATATTTGCAGCTCATTGAAAAGGTATGTTGATAAGTGTTGCGGAAGACTACTGTCAACGTCTACACTGTCTTTGTCTATTTTTAACACTTCCTCTATAAATTCTCTTATAGCAGGTTCGTGAAGGGACACGTCAGCCAGACGGATGTAGATTAAAGGAAGGCTATTTATAAACTGAATCCACTCCGAGCTGTTGAGCGCTAAAGTATGCTCCCCATCGTGCAGGAACACGTGCTGTTTGCCAAATACAGTATTGACTTTGATGCCCTCACCGCTACCCAAAATATAATTGAACTTTTTCCCCTCTTCTACGGCTACGGTGACATTGTTAAAATTGGAAATGCCAAATTGACTGAAAACATTGTGGGGCCAGTAAACGCACCCCCTTTTCCCCTTAAATAAAACTCCCAAACTGTTATTTCTATTTTTAACGATCCCCGTTATGACACATTTAGTTAGTTCGTGATCGAGAAAGTGGGTTGTTTTTAAAAATACCCCGGTTAATATGTTAATGGGTTCTTTAGGCTTAGGAATTACCTGGATGAGATCCTCACTCGACGACTCCATCTCCACAACTGACCATTTTACAGCAGCTCCTCATCTGAAAATTCTTCTTCTTCGGAATAATTGTATTCGGTACGCCACTTTACTACTATTTCATCAGCCCCGGCAGGAATATTAAACAAACCTTCTTCGTTTTCCCCATTATAGCAGTTGACGTAATCTCTTTTAATGAAAACCCCACCGCTATAATATTCAACCGTGACCCACCCGTGGAAACCCATGTTGACGCTATGGTGACAGGCGATCGACTGACACGTTTCATATAGTCATTTTATTTACGGTGCCGGTGAGTAGTGAGTATGTCATGTGACAGTCGTGTAAGAAAAGACAGTATGCCGTAGTATCTGCCTCCACGTTGTCCTTGGTTTCAAAATCAATTCGAACATCTACAGGTCCAGACTTGATTGTATCGTTTTGTTTGGAACAATCGATTACGTACAGAGGGGTCTCAGTTTTAAATTTGTCCAGCTCGACCGTTGGGGTTGAGTTTCTATTGTAATAACTATTTTGAAATCGATAAAACATCTCATAAAATATGGACGTGTCACCGTGGATGTTATCGTAGGGGAAATATTGCGAGTTTAAAAATAGTTTTACGTTTTGTAGACCGCAAGAGTCAAACGATGACATGTTCTTTTTTAAATCATTTTTCCTCCCCGTTTGAAAAGCCAATATGGCGTAACGAGGTTTCTCGAGCTGGGACGATGATTTCACGGTCCACGAATGTATTTTGGATGTATTTAAAGTGGGATATTCGTGTATCTCCCAAGAGCGAAACGGTAGATGTATTTTTGTATCTTTTTCAATCATTTTAAAAAGTTTGAGTTTGTACGCATCAGACACAGTGACATGCGGGACTCTCCAATATATATTTTTAATATTAAGAGATATTTGAGAAGCGTTCGCACTAATTACCGCGTTATTATCACTCGATGAGCGGAGTAAAACGAGTTCCTGTCTTGTATTTACAATAATACGGCGGTAGTCTTCTGCAAACCCGAGCAGGAGACGCAAGGGAATGGAGAATGAAAAATCCCCATCAACTACTTGTGTTTTGCCGGGACCTAACCAACAAGCGTTTATCAAGCTGTGCAGCTCGCTCGGCTGAACCGATAAAAGACTTTTAATAGTTGTCGTTATACCGACATTTTTGGTTCGATCCACCTCAACACCCCCAATCTCATAGCGGATATCGTCAAATAGAAACGCTATAGCGTTATTTACAAAACTTACACTGGCCGCAGTATTATCGGCTTTTTTCCCGCTAAGTGATCCTAAAATGTACAGAGTACTATCAAACGGTGCCGTTATAATATCCTGCTGACTTATGGGTATGCGAATCTCATCGTTATTTTTATACGTGGAAGACGCATATGGTTTATGGATATGGAATTCCATTCCAGTGACTACATCGCTGTATTCTGCGCTATTTTCTATGTCCAACATTTTGAACCTTGAATCCCAGAGAGCGTAAAAATTTAACGTTTGCCGATGTTAACCTTACGGTGTTCGCACTCTTACTGACCTTAACCGTGTTTGTAACCTCCCTAAATACAAGCCCCATCCTTCCGTCTTATATGTAGTCTGACAGAGAGTGCCTCGTTTCTTAAATTTATTCTCTCACCGTTCTGGTCCTTTAGACAGATTGTAACGTTGTTTATCCTCTTGACGTTTACAGGCAAATAAACGATTGTGTTGGGTATCTCCACTATTTTATACCCCGGACCTACGTTCGGGTAGAACTCGTGGATCACATGGCCCTCTTCACCGTTGTTGTACGATCCTCGAACGATATTACACTCTACGCGTATCACATCGACTTTCATAATATTGACTGGCCTATCAGATACGTGCTTTACTCCTGGAGATAGCTTTCTACTATCGAATCCCAGCAGCGAAGCGATAGTTTCCTCCTTTGTAAAATCGATTTCTTTTTTACATTCGATTTCAGCCTTTAGCGTATTATTATTCGCTTTTAAACTTAATCCCGAGTCGTCTCCGGTTTTCTCCTTTAATAATGTTTCCAAGTCTTCAATTTCATACGCCCCCTCGTCTATCGTGACACATTCATCTGTCCCATAGTAAAATTTGTCATTTAAACCCTTTTCGATATTTGGAATTGAATGGTAGGTCATCAAGTCAATTAGACCAATCTCCCACTCCCCCTGGCTCACGTCCACTGTAGGAAAATAATCTTTCGAGAGGAAAGAACCTCTACCGTTTAAGCAAAACATTGTCGCAAAGAAACTTTAAGCACAAGTGTCCGCACACGACTGAGTTGAAATTCTGTTCTCGCTTGTAGTTATAGTAAATTTCACAATCACCAAAATATCGCAACAGCTCCACTGGAGGTCTGAGGTTACCGAAACTATCATAATAAAATACTTTACGACCGAGTTTTCTGTAGCATACCCAGTGCGTACCACCCCCACTACTAGAGTCCAAATTTACAATAGCGGATTCGTACCGCCTGACAGACTGCGGCAGAGCGTCTCTCATATAGATTCCCCTAAAATTTGGTATTTTTAGCTCTTTGGCGTAGTACAATAAATCGTAGTTTGTTAAAGGCTTTATCGGGATCGACGTTTTTTTTTAGTCACCTTCGGCTTTTTCTTACCACCTCCTCGCTTCGGGTAAGGTCTTAGGTATAACCCTTTGCCCTGCGTCTTGCGTTTGGCTTTAGGCTTCGCCTTTTTACCCCCACCAAATTTCGTTTTAGCTTTCATGGCTGTTGTTACAGCCCAAGCAGCTGCTTTTTCCCCAACAGAAGCGTCGGCCGCTTTAAATCTCCGCCAAGCGCGCTCAGCCAACTCTTTGTCCGCCTGTCTTCTACGCGCGTTATCGCTATATTTTGAATAAGCAATATCGTGAATTTTGCACGCTTCGTCGAGACCGTTCACGCCCTTATCACCTCGAGCTAACCTTTTCTGTAGCCTGGTCCCAGGACCACAGTAATTATACCCCGGGAGATGTGCTTCGAAAGGTAACAAGTCAATAGCTTTGTTAACTACAGAGGAGATGATACCACCACCTCGTACGACAGCTTGACCGCGTCTGACCGATCTTGCTTTGCGCCCTGCCATTTTAATACTGATGACGTGCCGTCGTCGTGTCTAGTTAAATACCTACAGAGAACGTGGTGCACAGGGCGTGCACTTAATCCCAGCTTTTCCTAGTTTCGCAATATTTTTTAAAAATACACGTACAAAACTCGTTGTGAGGACAGTCATCGCAATATGTATCTATAACAGCGTGAGGGGCAAATTTAACACATTTCAAAGGACAACATGTATAGAAATGCTCCAGTTTATACAATTTTAGTATTCTCTCCTTAGGCTGCATGCAGTCTTCTATATAAGTCTTACACCTACAACGACAATAACCAAAGTTATTACATACTCTGTGAGCAATCCCGTCTACCCGGCTTTTCGGTAGTATAAAACACTTTTTATCGCAACAGTACTGCTCCATCGTCGATGTTCACCGCAAGACTTCACACTAACGACTGACGATTTAGGAGCCTCCACCCAACCTCCTAGCCCTCTCCTCCGCAGTTTCGAGAATCCCTGGTTGGTTCACCAGCTCTGACGCATCAATAGTTATTTCGTCATTGAACAAATCATCCCACGAGGTCAACTCTTGCACAACTTCAGTTTTCCAATCTTTTTCGTCGTGTAAACCAGCCCTGGCTCCATCTTTCGCTTTTAATTGCTTGTATATCGAGTATGCCAGTTCGGCGAGGGCTTCTTTAAGGTATTCTTTATTTACAGCGTCAGTCAGTCCTTGGGGCTTTTTTAGCTTTCTAATCCGATTATTCCCAGCATTCCAATGAGGTTCCTCTGTCCTCGGCACTTTACCCTTACCGGGATCAACCAGTACAATGGCATTTTCTTGCAAGTATTTTAATGTTACCGCATCGTGTATGTGTGTCGGATCTGCAACCTGAGAAATCTTTTTATTTTTAAAGTTCCAAGTCTGCGTACCCGGAATGGGAGTACGATGGTCTAAATAGTGTTTGTTTACCGCGTCGCCCGCCTTTGAGGGTGGAGCCATATTTTGTATTATAGTATTATGCACATCGTAAGCCCCGTTTATATTTCTAAATATGGTATTACCTTTAAAAAACGAAAGACTCACAGCATCGTTATTTTCTACGGGTGGTGCTACGTTTCTTATTATGGAATTGTTGGCGTTATAAACCCCTTCATTTGTTTTACTGATGGCATTTGTTCGAACATATGCCCGATTTACAGCGTCTTCGTCATTAACTGGTTGAGCTATATCCTGTAGACGATACTGATGAAATGAATACGAATCGTTTAGTTTAATAGGAATTTGTGATTCCATAAAATGTTTATTTACAGCATCGTCTTTTTCAATAGGACTCCCTATATTACATATCCGTGTACTTTGCGCGTCAAATACATTATTTTGCAAACTGATACAGTTACGAAACGCCTGCACATGAGTAATATAGTTGACGGCATCCCGATTTTCTACGGCGTCTCCTACATTTACTAAACGTTTGTCTTGCATGTCATAATCACCTTTGGTGGTAAGGTTGAACCCCTCGCCCTTGGGCCCCCTCCCCCCACCCTTATCCTTTTTATCCGAGTAACGTCCGAACTTGTCTACGCTCATCGTAAAAGTGACTTGAATCTACTATTGCCTCCCCCTTTTATGTACCCAGCCTCCCTAAGCTCCTCTACAATGTTAAGTATCTCGTTACTATGGGAAGTGTTACCCGTCTCTGTCGACATTGCCAAGAGTTTGAGCCTACCGACCAGTTCATTCGGGTTATCCCAGTATATAATGTCACGTGATTTATTCGATTTCCAGCTAAGACCACTGCCTAATTTGGAAAGCGGGAACAGATGTTTGATGATATGTCTATATTTTAAACTATTATCCCTCCTTATCGGGTTGTAAAAGCTATATCCTTTTTTGTGAGCATTTGTCGCAATAAGTATATCTTTATACACTTGTAGATCGTCCTTTGAGTATATTTCATCGTCGGGGAGTCTTTTGAAGAGCAGCTCGTAAAGACCTTCAGTTGGACGAAATCTTGTATTATTGATGAGTATATCTCCATCGGCGTTGAAATCTAAATCCTTATCACCAATCATTAATTTGTTTCCCTCTTCGTTGTATCTCGGTCCGAAATCGTGATCAATAACCTTTGTCTTTCCACCTGTATCCTCTATGAGTAGTTTCATATACTTTTGCGTCAACGGGTTTTTAAATTCAGTTTCAAGGTAGCGTGATGCAGTCTCCAATCCAGACGGAGAGGATACAATATCTATCAGTTGACTGGTTTCGTTCTTCGGCGTTGATTCACTCGGAGGTGTAAACTCATTACCAGCTTCGTCAATAGTCATATCATCACTCGATACGTCATCGGTTTCATAGTCCATTACATCCTCCTCCTCCTCCTCCTTTTTGATGGGCTCTGGTTTAATCGAACTGTGAGAAGTCTTGCGTAGTTCTTGAATGATGGGTTTGTATTGCTTTTCCAGCACCTTCTCTGTTTCCATCATACCATCCTTAAACATTCTATATTTACGCTTTATAGCCTCCTTGAGAGCGGCTACTTTAAGCGTTAGCTGTTTATCAGTCGGCTTCATGATGAATACTGAACTACAATCTCAAGGTACCCTTATTTTAAGGCAGTTCCACCTGTCTGAAGAACATTGCCCGCGTCTTGTGACTCTTTATATATCTAACAATGTCTAGAAGCGAAATTCCAGCATTAAAATCCAAGTGTTTGTAGTAACTTTTTTCTCTATCGTCGAACCGTGGTATTATGTACCGACCAGTCAGACTTTTAAAAACAAAGGTACGTTTCAGCTTGTCTCGCCACTGAGGAATTTCCGCCACAATATACTTATCGTTCTCCACAGTCTTCTCCATGAATCTTGCAAGTTTTGCCAAAGGCCTAGCTTCGCAATTATTTTCCAGCAAAAATGAATTCAATAGCCAAAACTCACTGGGATTTGAACCAGTGAACGCTATCCATTGGTTAAATAATTCTCTATTAGTCACCGTATATACACCGTTGGCTAGAGATATTCCAAACTTTTCACAATGCACAGGTAGCGTGGGCAGCGCTTCTCGTAAGAACTCTGTGGTATAAAGCCCCTGGCAAAGGTTGTTGACTCCGCTAAAAGGTTTATTTCTATGACCTCTGGGAACTCCGTCGGGAACTTTATCATAGCCTACGTTATAACTTATATCTATATAACATTTCATTGACAGTGCCGTTTGATAAATCTTGAGAGGTGACCTGATCGGGACAGTTCTCTCTGTAAGCAGTATACATCTGCTAGCGTAGGGTATTTTACACCCATATTCCAACATTCTATTACATATTTGTGTAAAGTTTATGCTACCGTGAAGGTTACGTAATGGCAACGGTTGACCAAAAATATCTGGAAATGGTCTAAACCTAGATATTAAATTTTGAGGATTTCTCACGGTACAGTTGTTCATATCTTCATGGTACATCACAAGTTCCAGCGGTACATTTTTCTCTTGGCACCAATGTAGGAAATTTAACCAGGTCTCCCTATTATAGGTACGTTCACTAGCGGATATCATGAGTAAAATTACTGGTGGTATCACTGCTGAACGCTTAGACGTCTTATGCCTCCAACAGCGTTTGTTAAACGTATATCCGTGTGGGGGTTTCCTCGAACAGTAATTACCGCAAAATTTCTTTTTATCTTTATAATAATATGTACAGAGATTCGACTTGACCTTATGTAGCCTAGTGTCGAAACCACGCAGGTCGTTATACGTGTAGATGCGCACCATTACAACTCTGTAATGAAACTGTCGATATTTATCCTGTACCTGCCCTTATTAAGATCGCGAGTCTTATCAATCAATAAGAACGTATGGTTATCCCTCCAAGCCAGAGCACAGAGGGTTTTAAACTTTTCAAAAGACATGTCAGTCGTTACGTGATCATTGTATATGTGTCTGAGGTTCATCTCATCCTGTCTGAAAACTATTATCATATTACAATTATCTCGAACCAGCTGCTTGGGGATACTACTGTAGGTTTGTCCTAAATAAAAAACATCGATATTCTTATGTCTTCCCATGGTGAAATAACTTCGTATATTGTTATGTTTCTCGCAAGAAATGTCGTCAAATATCATTATAGAGTTAATTTTGGCCCCATCCGGGTGAATCACCTTACCATTATCATCGAAAGCAAAATAACCGATTTCTTTTGGTAAAGTCTCCTGTAAAAACTGATACTTTGGTTGGTACAGAGATTTGGAAAAAACGTATATATTTTCGAATCGCAATCCGTTGGGATCGAATAAAAGATTAAAAAGCACATTGGTTTTACCACAATTTGACGGCCCTGATATTATGCAACGAATGGAATCGGGTAGTAAAGGCCCGTGTTTATTTTGGGAAGCTACACCGGAACCCGTAAACTCGTCAAAATTCCTTATAGCAAGGCGGGGGCTCTGTGTTGTCACGTGCATCGTTAAATGTAAACTGAGTGAAATACACACGTGCAAGCGCTTAAATAGATTAAAGCAGAATATCGCTTTTATCCAGCCAGCTATCCTGTTTCTTATCAAACCCCAGCCATCTGACCTTAACCTTATCTCCCCTGCGTTGGAGCACCTTTTCCACCAGATATACGTCTCCGGTGTTTGATTTACTCAACTCTTGTTCATAAAAGCCTCCATCCAACACGTCACCGGAAGAATCTTGCAAAACATACGTGACCGGTTTTGTAGGCTTAATAGCGTATATTTTAAACACCTCATTAGTCCAATTGGGAAGATATCCTTTAGTAAAAACTTTTTTATATTTACTTATTCGCACACTATCGCCTAGATTAAATTTTGTTTTATTTTTGACTACCTTACGCTTGCCAATTCTCGCCAGGATATCTCCCCTGCGTTGGAGCACCTTTTCCACCAGATATACGTCTCCGGTGTTTGATTTACTCAACTCTTGTTCATAAAAGCCTCCATCCAACACGTCACCGGAAGAATCTTGCAAAACATACGTGACCGGTTTTGTAGGCTTAATAGCGTATATTTTAAACACCTCATTAGTCCAATTGGGAAGATATCCTTTAGTAAAAACTTTTTTATATTTACTTATTCGCACACTATCGCCTAGATTAAATTTTGTTTTATTTTTGACTACCTTACGCTTGCCAATTCTCGCCAGGATATCCTTGACATGCTTTCGCTTAACGTCTTTCGGTTTCATACCTATCGTGCGATGTACCGTATTATTGTAATTTTTAACTATAGTCGGGAGTATACTTATCCATTCATACGTCCCCTTTGCGGTAAACTCTTTCCACATGCGCTGCTTTAGCGTTCTATTAAATCTTTCAACAATACTCGCTTTCAAGTCTGAAAACGTCGCGTAATGATTTATTTTAAATTTTTTCATCAATGCGCTTATATATCTGTTAAACCATTCCGTCCCTTGATCGGTTTGGAAATGTTTCATCTTTTGTTTAGCGAGTATCGGTTCAAGAGCCTTGGCCACCTCAAGCCCTGATTTATTCTTTAATGGAATGGCAAAAGCAAATTTAGTCAAACAGTTGATCATGGTCATTATATAACGATATCCTTTGTTTAATTTTTCATAAGGCTGCATCTCGACAAGATCGGCCTGATACAAATCATTTAGACCTTTAAGAGTTACTCTACGTCTCGGATAATTTTTTCGAGCTGGTCTATGGAGCTCATCAGCTATAGCACGTCTGACGTCCATGTTTACAATGATGGAAATTAAATGTTACAATTTAATTTATCCCTTTCGGGATGCTGCGGCCCCTACCACCGCCGCAGCAACGTGATGGCCTTCCAGAAAAAATTTAGTTGCCACCCCCGTGTTCCAGTATTCCGTAGAGACTATCAGTAAATTAGATTACCGATACTCTTCAAACGGAATACACGTACAGCCCCAGCCTCGCTGCACGCCGTGGTAGGCGAACTGAAGGTTCCCCACCTCCACCGTTATACAATCGATCTGCACTTGTAGTACATAATTATTTAAAATATTGGAGTATTGAACACGTACGCTATGTTCACACCTGTGGCGGCCGACGGAAACTCAATGTTCTATGGTTTTTAGGCCAACCGTCTCATCTACCAGGTCTTACCTGAGAGTGCCTTGGTAGGTGGCCTCACCACGGGAGAAGACGAGGCAACTCCCAGTAGTCCGTGGTAGTCAAGGGAAATCATTTTCTACGGTAATTAAACCAACCCTTCCATCAGCGCTTGGAATTACGGTGTTTTATGCCAACCTTCACGCCGGTGACTATCCACAGACCCGAAGCGTTCAAGACTAGGCTTTACTAGCTTCCCTAACACACACACACACACACACACACACACACACACACACACACACACGTACGCACTCAATACCCTATTTTTAAAATGTACCACAAGTGCAGGATTGAATTGAAATATAAAGAATTTGAAAAAATTATAGCCCCTCTGACCAATCCTTTCTGTTTTTACAATGCTTTAATATACATATACAAAATCCGTTGAGATAGCATTTTGGGCAATGATTGGCAAATTCATAAGCCGTTAATTTAATACACATATCAGGACAGCATGTAAAGAGACAACTCGTTTTATAGATTTTAATTTTAAGCAGTTTAGGTGGATATGAGACTTTATATGATTTACATCTACACTTGCAGTAGCCAAAGCTCTCGCATTTACTACAAGCCAACCCATCAACCTGTTCCGGCGGCCTCTCAAAACATTTTAATTTACAACAATAAATATCGTCTTTACGTTTAGAAAAACAATCCATGTTTACAGTTGCACTGCTCAACAGCTACTGAACATATTTTACAAATACTCACCATAATATTATTGGAAATATAGGTACACGGGATAGGATTAGGCAAGTTTTTGGTGTTTGTAGCCGTAGGGTAGGGTGTCATACTCACCATGACGTTTCCGCTTGGGCCCTGTAATTTTAAACAATTTAGTTTCATTAACAGTTACAATATCTTTGTCCTTTGTTCTCCGGATTCGGAATTCATTAATTTCTAATGCTTCCGTTTCAGGGGACAAGATCATTTCTTTAAGTTTTTCAAAATTTACAATGGAAGAGGTTTTCATATTTAGTGTGAGCCCCTTTACTTTGCACACTGGGATCAATGCTTGCCTGTCCGTTGACCAAACAAGGTATGCATATGTTTTTGGCCCTCCAGAGACAAACTCGACAATAAATGAGCCGGGTCCGTAGTCGGTCAGCTCATCCGTCATTTCACCGAGGTAGTCCCCAGTTGGAACTCTGTACAGTCCACCCCTCAAATAATACACCGTTGAGTCCGTGTCGTAATATAATACTTGACCCCCTAGAGCCTCCAGGTGCTCATATAGCTTGAGCCGAGCCTGAGCCGTTGTATAGGCAGCTATCACCACGTTGACGTTTCTCATAGGCTCACCCACTTCTTCTATGTACTCCCAGCCGACCAGAATCACATCTTCATTTATAACCTGGATCCTATTGACCATAATGTCGGGGCTCGTTAACATTCTGAACAGTTCTTTCGATTCTCTCACAATTGACGCTTTAGTCTGATTTTCTCTCTGCCCGAACTTGCCCCAAAATGAGTTTAACATCAATTTCGCCAATGATCTCAATCCTCCATTTTTGACAATTTTTTCCTTCTCTAATCTGACCCCTTCGTGTTCGAAATAATCTGCGATGTACTTATCCCTGTCCTCTTCAGTCTTGCACCACCCAGGATAGCCCGAAGCTTCCTGTTTCATCTTTAGAAATTTATTGATAAAGTCTGTAAATAATCCTCCTTTTTCGTAGGTGGCCACCTGGTATTCCCACAATTCAAACATATCTAAAATTATGTATCCCTTCTGGACAGCCTTGCGAATCTCGTCCATCGTCCAGGTACCTACTAGGGCTCTTTCTCCGCTTTCGTGGTCACAATCTTCTTGGTTCTGGGTCTCGCCACAGGTTCTACAGAGTACAAACATTAATTTATTGTGCATTTTCGCTGGGAGTACGGGGTGATAGAGATCTCTCGGGGGCAGGACTTTGCATTTTAGCAAACCATCCACTTCCAAACCTCTCTCCCTACACTCTCTGTCTCCCACGTAGATTGTGGGGTGTCCTAAGGGGTACTTGCCATATTTACACACGTACGGATAGAGAGAGCAAACGTCGACATATTGTATAGTTTCCCCATCCGCACATTTATGGTATGTCTTTGTATTGCCAGTCCTGCCGCCGAAAAACGCCTTCCTCGGATCTAAGGGCAGAGTGTCAAGAATCGGTAAGCTATCCAAATGTGTAAGTTTTTCTCTCTTTTTAAGGGCTCTGAACTCACATTCCCACATTTGTATCACGTTGTCACCGAGCTTTTCAATTTTTTTCAGAGTTCTTTCATATCTCAGCTGTAACGTGTCTGAAGGGTCTTCTTTCAGGGGAGCCTCTCTGTTATAGGGGTAGCACTTTGGGCACCCATGCCAGTAGCACCCTTGAAACTCGTAAATATTTTCACCATCGAATCCATCCACTTTACAGCCAGAAATCTTGACTTCCTTTCCTCGGCCGGCATGATCTATTCTTATGCCTCGTGTTTCCTCCTCATAGCTAAGCCACTGGATGGCGATAGCCGATTGCTTATCTGTCATTCTATAGCCATTTTTCGGAATAATGCCGATAGTGTTTGGTTTTAAAAAGTTTCTACGGAAGGCCAGGTTGCATGCACTTGCGATGGTAATAGATTCAAGGAACGGATCGACCCTACATTCTTGTAAAAATATTGTTCTAAACTTTAGGCAGGCTTGAGCCAGAATCTCGACGTCAGACATGCAGTATTCGAGCAGCTCTTTCTGGAAGTCAAACACGTAGTTGTTGCTCACCTGTTCGCTGTACCATTTTTCAAAATCGCTGTGAGATCTCTCGAACATTGTCTCGGGGCAGTAATACTGCTTATCTGGCATGGGGCCAACATAGTTTTGATTCGCCAGAGTATTGAATAAATGTGGGAAGTAGCCCTTTTTCTTTTCCGGCGGGAGATCGAATGCCTTGGGGAGAGCTGACAGGGCCATGGGGAAATAACTAAGGGAATCTACGAACCTGACGTTATCGAATTTCATTAGAATAATTTTTGTGCCTCTCATGACAAGCTCGGGGGTGAATTTAGTCTCTTCCATCATGTGTTTTAGTAAAAATTGGAAGTCAAAGCCTTGTCCATTGTGGGCGATCACACAGACGTTTTTGACATTTCTTCTCACCTGCAGGACGTACTCCATGAATTGTTTCACTGGGTCAGAGTTGAACACTCGTGTGCGGTTCTTACACTTTATACAAACATCACTATCGATACACTCAGAGCAGAACTGTTGTGAAACACAGAGGTTGACTTTGTGTACCTTAACCTCAGGGTCACTGGACAAAGCCTCATCTTGGCGTGTCTCAAGGTCAAAGAAAATAAATAGAAAATCTTTGCTCTTTGGCTTCCCATGATCACGCTTTATATAACATTTGTGGTTGGGGTCTGTATACTCATTACAAATCTTACAGTAAACCTCACCACATTTATGAGGGGTGGACCGCTCTCTAATCATCACCAATTTTCCACAATCAAGACATTTATGTACAGCTTTACATCTATCTGTCTGGTGAGCTATAAAACATCTCTGATTTTTCATCTTCATGTTACACTCTGGACACAGTATTCCACCATGTTCTTCTGTACAAGGAGGGGAAATGGTCTGACATTGCGGGCAAATGTTTGAACAGCGGTGTTCATTTTTGTGTTCGTAGGGAATGTGGCAACCCTCACAAAAATAGGCGCAGGCAAACGCGGCAGTCAAAGAGTTGATCACATTGTAGTGACCATTGTGGAAAAGTAGGTTAATTTTAAATTTTGGATTTTCAACGCTACCTTCAAAGTACACATCTCGCCCTTTGTGGTCATAATTGTAGACGGTAATTTTGAAATCTTTCAAGTAGGCTTGAAACTTTTCCAACTCTGGGATTCCCCCGCCGTTCTCGGGCATCTCCACTCTAGCCCTGCGAAGTAGCTCCTTAGCCCTAGTTGTTTGTCTTTGGCATCTATCCTTTCGTATTAAATTATACTCTGGGTCATTCGTAATCTTAGCTGCGGCCACTACTAAAGCACGAGGCAAACACAAATTATCTTTGTTATTTATCACTACAATTCCTGATCTAGCTCTACATTCCTCAGCAAACGTATTATACAGTCCTGGTCGTCTTTTACCACTGCCTACAGGAAGGTTTATTCTGGTACATTCTACTTTAAACGTATCGGTGGATTTGATGGATTCTGAGTTACTCTGTACAATGCCTCCAAAAATTTGCCACAAAATATCCTCGTTGACTTCCTCTGCAGGTCGAAAATTTACATAACCTGGCTCCTTACTTTTTAAGTTCAACGATTGAAGCGTGAACCCCAACTGGTCATCTGCATTTGCTTGCGCTTTCATCTCATTTACAATTTTGGCAAACCCCTGTCTTAACCAATCAATCTCGCTCGTTTCAGGAGGAGGATTTGAAAATTTAAAAATAGTCTTACTGCCGTAAATTCTAAATTTCTTAACATATGTCTGCTCATCACTCAGTATTTCTACAGGCTCATGGGTTTCCTGTACAGGTTCATGAGTTTCCTCTACAATCTGTTGGGACTCCATAGTACAAAGAAAATGATAAGACTTACCCTACACACACTACTGATACACACACTACAGTAAAGTATAAAGAAAAATACAAATAATTACGCACTACGTTAAAAAGACTCACCCAAATATACACACACTACAGTAAAATATAAAGGAAAATAATTACGCACTACGTTAAAAAACCGACACTATCACAAACTAGTTTATAAAATATAAATATCACGGAGCACACTCAAAAGACGTCCTATCAAAGTAATAAGATTAAAACTCACGGAAATACACACACTATAGTAAAATATAAAGTGAAATACAAATAATTACGCACTACGTTAAAAAACCAACACTATCACGAACTAGTTTATAAAATATGAATATCACGGAGTACACTCAAAAGACGTCCTGTCACGACAAACTCCTGGCAGAGAATGAGAGAGACAGGTAGGAGTGTGGAGGGAACGCCAGCGCGCTCACCTGTGTGTAGTCACGTAGGCACAGAGAGGCCTGGTGGGGTATTTATAGGAGGTTGACGCAACAGCGTGGTCACCTACTCGGTGACATCTATTTATAAATACAACTCGGCGCTCTGTTTTCCCATAATTCCCGCTAGTATTTGGCCGATTAATCAACAAATTAACGGCTGTCAATCATGTCATCCATCATACGTAGCGTCACCGCTACATGGCTATCTTTAAATAGTCACATGCGCCATAATAGTCCAGGGCACGTGGGCCCAATCAAAGACTTGGGGCGCGGCCAGCAATGCACATAGCACGCGGCCATCATATGCTCTGCCCTATCGGAAACCAAAATAGACGCGGTGACGTGGCGCGGCCATAACTATTGCCGCTCTAGTGGGCGGTGCCTGCGGACGGTGGCACACAGCCATAACTGTTGCGGTGGGCCGTTCTAGATCCCAAACGCGTGGGCGGTGACGTTCATTCGGTCACGTAGGCCAAAAATGGAACATGCGGAGGGTGACGTGCTAGTGCGGGTGTCACTCTGCTGAGTCCGTAACCACGGGACAAGCTGCACTATATTTATCATTAAATTTTTTACATTAGAAGTACTAAATATATAATCATTTTTAGGTAATAATATCGGTTACAAGTAGTAGCAAAATGGCGGTCCCACGACAGTTGTGAGAGTTCCACAGTTATATGTTGAGCTTTCATTTGGTAATATTCTTACATTATTTATCCCACATGTTGGTTCCCGCCAAACGGCAGCCATCGGTCACGTAGGCGGACCACGCGGCCGGTAACGTTCGGTCACGTAGGCGGACCACGCGGCCGGTAACGTTCATACGGTCACGAACCTGTCAGGCGCGGCCGTAACGTCACAGAAAAACAGCTGACGTGGCGCGGAAGTCGCGATGACGTCACAAAAAACAGGCGAATTGGCGCAAACATGGACATCGCCATCTTGGTGACGTCACAGAAAAAACAGCTGACGTCGCCATGACGTCACAAAAAACAGCTGACGTCGCCGATGACGTCACAAAAAAAACGCCTCCATCTTGAAAAAAAAGACGCCGCCATCTTGAAAAAAAAATGGCGCGAACGCCGCCATCTTGGTGACGTCACAAAAAAAAGGCGCCGCCATGACGTCACAGAAAAAAATTGGCGCATGCGCACGCCGTTTTTTGTCCCCGTTTCTCGGGAACCCTACTGAAATATGTTATATTCGATTAGAATAGAATGAACTTACTCAAATTTGGTTTTATAAAAGCAATTGGTGATCATAATTAATTGGAAAGGTTATTTTTCAGTTATATTTAACAGCTAAGCAATGATAAATATAAATATACAGGGTGTCCCTGAATTCTCTACAGACTTCTTAAGGTTCCTGACCTTGTATTTAACATTTCTAAAACTCCATAGTTAACCATACAGCTGCCATTTTTTATTATTTTTTTAAGAATAATTTTTTTTTTTTTTAAGAACGGTTTGTTGTAATCAGTTAAAAACTTGGTTACAACTTTTTTTAAAACAAAGGTGTAATTGAAAAAAAAAGAAAAAGAAATTTTTACAATTTATTTATTTATGGTGGTTGTTTAAAATCTTTAACCTTATATGGCACAAAAACTACACAAAGTTGCTAAATTCATGTTATTTTGTGTATGTGTTTTTTTATTTAATTTAAAATCCAACAATGTAAAACGTATGGATGTTGATTGGTTCATAAATAAACGAGACAGAGTTATTTTATTGCGAAGAGTGGCTCATCTCAGCGAGTTGCCGCGTTGCCGCACGAAAAGCACCGTCGAGACGCCAACTCAACAATAGATTTCATGCCGAATTCATCTAGTAAATATGGCAACGTTATTTCATAACATATAGAGTAATCAAGAAGAGATAGGTAAAAAAAAAAAAAAAAAAAAAAAAAAAAAAAACTGCAGGTTTCATACCTGTCTTGAGGCAACTATCGATTATTAAACTCGGTTATTCGGTTTGTTGAATCAACTGCATATCGCATAAAAACGATACTCTTTGTTGAACCTATGGAAAAATTGAATCGAGTTATGGGTATAGTTCAATGCTTTCCATTACATCGCATCGGTGGCCAGTTAGTGGCGTCCCTGGCGGACGACCTTGTCATTCAGCGTTTGCATATTTTATCATTGCTTGATCACTCTATACTTTATAAAATGTCGACGCCATATTTACTCAATGCCAAAACTGTTCCAAGGGAAGCTTGGGTACTACCGTGACTAGAATCTGTTAAATCGTTCTAACTTGCTCATTTATGGAATGATTTTCATAGTTTTTACAATATTTGATTTTAAATTTAAATAAAAAACAAAAACGCCCTTAAGAGTTGATATATTTTATTAAAACATAAAAAAACCGAAATAAAAGCTACAAGTAAAAATTTTTTCAATTAATCTGGATATTACAAAGCGCATGTGTTTAAAAATGTTAAGATTAATTAGAGTATTGAAATATATCGACTTAAAATAAAATTTTCGGTATTTATTGTTCACATGTTAGAGTAAATTTGAAATTTATAAAGTGAGTTTTAAATTAAAAGAACATATTTCGAATAACTATCACACGAAACCCAGTAATCAATCAAAATTAACTTATACACCTTTTGATGGAACAAAGAAGGCAGTTTTGGTCTTTCATCATTTAATCTCCTGTTAAAAAAAATGTTTTTGTTTTCGCCTTTAATCTTGAAACCAATTAAACTGTTTACTATGTTTTTTTCGCAATCTCATAAATAAACCCTTTTTATATTTGGAATCTGTCTGTCTTATAATTAACAGCTTAATATATTGAAGCTTATTCACATTACAAACAAAAGCTTTTTCAGTGCTTCGGATGGTTTTCCTTAAAATTATATTAACCTATTAGATTGCATTCTCTTACTTAAATAAGGTATATTTATATCCAGTGTCATTTAATTGATGATCAAGTATTCATAAGTTCATAAACTTTTAGATGAATAGACTTTAAAAACGATTGATTTTGTAAAATCTACTTTCACAATTTGTTTTGAAAGCCTAGCTCTTTAAATCTAAACCTATATTTTTATAAGTCATATATTTAAAGTTATCTGAACATTCACTTTTTTCCCTTTTTATTCAGACTGTATGACTAACATGTTTACTGATCATCTTTCTAACAACTCCTTGTCATGACCGAGTCTTATCACCTTTACATTTCTCATGTTTAAAATTGGTATCATGTTGTAATTTATAACTGTTTTATTACTAAATCTAATGTTAGTTTATTTATCACCTATTGATTATTGTTTAGTGAATATGGCCATATTCCACACCCATACAACCCTACTTTCCACGTCAAAATTTAAGTTTTGTCAAATTTTATGTGACTCATTTTTTAAACAATATATCAATCTAATAAATTTATTTCAATAACAACAAATCTTGCAATTTAACACATTTGCATCATATCCTTTTTTGTGAAGGTGGGTTTTGTGATATTTCAGTCCAGAATTCTTCAACAGCTAATATTTTGAAACGGTCTAAGGAGACAAAATTGTTAATAGTGAATGTGTTGTAATGAGACCACCGCTAATACAAGCAGCGTTTAACAAATTGTTAAGATATTGCATTTTTCTATCACACACAGATGCATAGACAAAAACAGAGCGAGATAGGCGATATGTTATTTTTCGTTTACTTTGGCATGCTGAATAGCCTGAACAATTTTTAACTTGGAGCTGCACAGCTTGTATATTAATAAATAAAAAACGTACATATTGAACTAGAAATGAACCAACCAAATTAAAAGCATAATAATTATCAGTTATAATTATCCATGTAAACACATAACAATAAGTATGTTTTAAACATTTACCTTTACATTTTTCTTCCCCTTGCAGCTAATAGTGACTTTGACTTTGTCACAATCGTAAATTATAAAATCCTATTAAACTTACATAAATGTTTCAATAATTAAATGAACTTACCATATAAGCAGGATAATACATTTAAAATAAAACACATTATTCATCATTGTTTGAATAGACTCGTTGATTAGTGTAAAACCGATTCTCTGTGTTTCTCATAATCTAAATGCTAGACATTACCTTTGATTCGTTACACATCCACAAAATTTTGTTTCCACACACAAAGTGTCCATAAACTGTCAACTGGCCTTGTAATATAATAATACTAACACGAAACAGTCGCAAAGAGGCCATAAATCATAACAGACTCAATCAAAACTTTAATGCTTCAATTTTGTTGAACACGAAAAATACTTGAGTGAAAATAATATTTTGAAAGTTTTTTAGTGATAAGAGATTACAATTCTTTTTATTTTCAAAGGTTATTAAAGAAATATTTCCTTCGAGATAATTACTAACAATGAGCAATTTTTATCAATAAATTATTAATTTCTTAATTAATTAAAATAATTAATTAATAAATAACAACTCGATATTTTAATCGTATTAGATAAGCTTAAGTGATCCAAAAGTGTCCTTTATGTTCATTATAATATAAATATTTATTTAAGAACATATCTTTAATGGTAAGGATAAATAAATACTTGATACACCTGGTATGAGCTGATTTAATTCATACTACACAATCCGAATATGGTATAATTAAATCATTTGCGGCTTGAGTCGTCAGCGTTAATGGCAACGACGGACTGAAAAAAAAAACTAATTTTAATAGGTTAAATCATTCTATATTAATTTCTACTACGGGAAAGGAAAAAATACCGTACCTAAATCTCGTTTGGAAGTACCACATTATAATGTAATTTTTGAAACATTATAAATATCTATTTACAACTTAGTAGTCCCCCCGTCGTTTTAAAAGTTTACAGTTGAAAACTTTCTTAAAGCATATTTTATAATACACTTTAATTGATATAAAGAGAGGAATTGAGACATATTATAACCTATTACATGTGATACAGTATATATAAATTGTTTAGACAAACGTAAAATTATATAACTTATTAGTAACTAAAACATGTATATATCTATAAAACCATAACTTAATTTAGAAAATGTTAAATAATATGTAAAATAATAAGCTTAAATGAGGTGAAAAGGTTATTTTGCATTTTTTAACCGGTAAAAGTAGTTATTTAACTAGTGTATTATGAAGCCTTTAAGCCACAAGTGAGTTGTACGTTAGAATTCGTTTGAAATGAGTATGTAACAATATCTAACATGTGGCTTAAAGACTGAATACAATTATTTATTAAACTGATTTGTTTAGTAACAACAGTTTTAAATACAGTTTTACAACTTTAACCTGAGGAGCAAAACCCATGACCAATTATAAGGAAAAAAATCCTAACAAGCCTATTTAGTAACAGTAGCTAACAAGTGGTTTTAACTTTATTCAATATTTGCATACACTACCAACCAATTTATTTACAACCAATTTATATTTGGAAAATGAAAGTAATAAACATGTCGAAAATGTTATTTTGTGGACGGCCTCATCTTAGACACAGCCACACTGCATTTCACCTGACAAAATCGTCGTCCTCATCCACATATGATCACACTCATTTGAGGTTAGATGCATTAACTGAAACATTTTAATCGTAATGGGATAATCAGGTGGTGTGCGTATTGCATACGAAATAGGTGATGAATTTTTTTTAAAAAGTGGACTTCTTTATGATGCTACTTGTAATATAATTATTGGTGATAATTGAAACGGTCGTAGATAAATTGTTATTAAAGCTCAAAGAAAGGTTTATACTATTCCACATTATGGAGACTCTTAGTCTATAAAATTACTTATGTGGTTGAGTATAGTATAAATTTACATTTGACAACGTTTACTTAAAATTAAAATGTTTTTAAGAGATAGATATAATAGCTGAAAAAATCAATTTCTTTCAATAATTATAAATTACACTTTGAACGCTTTGAAAATATTAAATAATAAATGCCCGTTGTCTTTGATCTAATACGACTGAATAAAATATCATAATTTGTAAAACTGTTCATATTTTTTTGCTACGGTATTACTTTTTTTAAGGGTTAGAGTAAGAAATTCAAGAACTCTAAATATAATATTTCTATTTACTATAAAATATTCATATTTCATTATATTTTATTTCTCACTATATTTCTGTGAGTGATTGAATATTTACAAATCTTTGACAGCAAAATATGATTCATATCATATGATTTAATATGATTTAAAAATGATTTAATCATATGTAATTATTGTTGTTGATACAACAACAAGATGGAAAATGTCTTAGAAAATCAATTTGATGATCTCGTATGAATGAAAAACA
Source organism: Neoaliturus tenellus (assembly GCA_030545055.2). Lineage (NCBI taxonomy): Eukaryota > Metazoa > Arthropoda > Insecta > Hemiptera > Cicadellidae > Neoaliturus > Neoaliturus tenellus. The sequence continues at coordinate 13,127,213 of CM061533.1, read as the reverse complement.
TAGATTGTAACTTGTAAAAGTTGAAAGTTAACAAGATGGCTAGAAATTAAATCAGGTTGCTGCTGTCCGTGCTAGTATCATTGTTTTAGAAGTTATTCGCTCAACGATAAAAAAATAATGAACACCATTATAATGAAGGAGGATGAAAAGGTTAAAGCTTTAAAACTTGAATGAACCTAAAGAAAAACTTCAACACAGTCACAACAAATTGGGGTTATTTGTTGTAAAAACTACTATAAGTATGAATCAACAGAATAAAAAAGATTTTACAAAATGGAACCCTCGGTTATTAGCAATCTAGATTACAAAACATACTGCCTTTAAGATCCGCTCGAAATTCATGAATTACAACGTTATTATAACATGGCTGCCCAGGAATTTCTTTATTAACTCCAAATTAGAGTTTACCCAATGAAGATAGTAATTTATATTATTCGAAAAAATTAACAACCTGTGTAATAACCCTAAATATGAAACCCATTAAAAAAGGAAATAGAATAAAAGTGATTAACCTAAATATCCGATAAAAAAGAAACTATGAGTAACCTCTAACTTGACAAATATTTCAACAAAAAAACATCAAAATATAACTAAAGAAGTTTCTTCTTTTGCCGTATCATATTTCCTATTAAATTTGAAAACAATATACTCCAATAGATCTCAATTACGATGGTTTCTCCATGTTATCAAGTCGTTATTTTAATTTTATATATGCCATTCATTAGTTCATGGCCAGTAAGGTTTCAGTTTAAGGAAATATTAGTTTCACTACGGAATTAATGTTAACAAAAATTTTGTAAAAAATTTAGGTTTAAGTTAAATTTGTAATTTAAACCTAAATTTTAAGACCAATTTATATGGTTTAGCTATCCTAGGTAGAAATTACATTAAATATAAGGAAATTAGAAATGTCTGGAGTTTCCGACTGTCCCAATAATATATACAAGTTATATAAAATATAATAGAATATTTTAATAACAAACAAATGGACATCGTTCGTTGCCCCAATATTAATTTTGGTTTTATACTTTCACATGAAATCAAGGGTGACCTAAATGGTAATCTAAAACAATTATATTCTAATGAAATGCTACTGTGGATTTCCCATTTCCTATGTAAGATGCAGGAAGCAATACCTTAAAAAAATGGCACCAAACGCATCTTCATTTTTTCAGGTAGAGATAACCTAAGTTTAATATTATCTATGTCGCCTTAGAAAAAATAAACAATGGAAGAGCTATTATAAAGTATTTAACCATCAAAATTAGATAAATGAAAATTATGTACTAAACCAATTGCTAGAGAGGGTTAAAATAGTTAATTTTAACGTAAATTAAAGTGTACTTTTTTCGTTCAAAACATGTCGTTTGATTAAGTGTGACTAGAAAATGTTGTTGCACATGTTTCGCGTTCTTCTGATAATATTTTAATTGTAGCAAAATCTTTTTGAAAAGTTTTATAGTAAAAAATAGTGGTATTACTTAATTATATAATTGGCAGTACTTTTAAGTTTCCATACCCGCTTATATTGTCTCAATATTTAATCTTAAATAAACTTAAAAAGGCTTAGCAATGTTTAAAAATTAAAATTATATTCATCAAATATAATGGGGCTTTTGTTAGTGCATTATGTTTCATTTGTTAAAAATTATAGAATTATCTTTTATTACCTGAAATAAACCGACATAACAAATTAAATCAAAATATCAATAAAATTAAATTATTTCAAATGTGTACGTTTATTGTACAATTTGGTGTAATTGAGTAATGAATTTTTACTGGAAAACATTCAAATTGTTCAAATTTATTGCTTTAACCATCACTTGTTTAAAGTGATAATTGTGAGAACGAGAGCCTTTTGATCGATCGTGTTGGATAATTAAATTGGTTGTGTGTTCTCTGATGAATTTTAACTGGTTAATTTTAATTAAGATAAAATCTAAAATGGAATTTTTTTTATATAGATAGACATTTTAACATATTATTTACGAATTATGTGTTTACACTTTTACCAGATATTGATACAGTTATATCTATTTAAAAGGTATACAGGTGATTGATATAAGTGTGCCAGGTGTTTTATTTGAAAACATTATAAGGAATTGGAAATATTTATGTAGAACTATTATTTCTATTATCAATATTGCGATAATTTCAAAATTTTTATTTTATTCATATTTGTTTCCAATTTTCCACCCTCAAAAAAATTTTTATTGTAATTATATTATAGTTTTTCCTGTATTATATTAAGTTTTCTTTTATCAGTTCTATCGACAAGCCGGGCCTATGGACAAATTCGAGGATGATATTGATATACTTGCATACGATCTACAGTTTTAGTATTTTACATCATGCCCTATACCCAACCCTTGATTCTTAAAACCGATTTTTTTTAAATTTATACTTAAGTAGGTTTCTATGCAAATTAGACTTAGTCATTGAAAGGTCTTTACTAACCCATTTTTTTTTATATATTAACACAGCATAAACTCATGTGTACCTATGAATTTTTTGCATATAAAATGTATTAGATTGTAATAGACACTCAAAATTGTCTAAATATACACTAAAATAAAAATATTTTATGATGGTTTTCCTATCCAAACAGTAATGACTAACCAGGTAGTTGCAGGTAAGAAATTTTAATTTTTAATAAAAATATTTTATAACCACAGTTTTTAGCATGAGGCATTTTAACGTATCTCAATAAGAATTTTTATGATTTCAATTGTTATCTGTATTTTTGTGTAAGGCTTCAGACTTTTTTAAAACCATAAACGAATTGGGGAAAACATTTTAAGGGGCAGGTTGGTTAGCCCCATTGAGCCTTAAGTGATTGTTGTTATTTTTCAAAGTGTTTTTTTTTTTTTTTTTTTTTTTTTGTTATCATTGTTTTGTTACAGGCGCCATTACAACAATACAATTGATTGTGAAGTACTAACTGGTGCTTCATGTAGAAACAGAATCCTGATCCCGTAAGTAAATTTAACTGCCTCTGATAAAGTACTTCCCTTTTGTCTGGAAAGAACACAGTTCCTGTGATTCCCGCTTTTGCAATGACTATTAACAAGGTCAGTCGATTGCAAAAGTGGGAATTTACCTTCCTCGGCCCGTGTTTTCTCACGGTCAATTGTACGTAGCTGCAAGCCGGGCTAAATCCTTTGACGGATTAAGAGTATTTGTAGAAGATACAAAAGACCAAGGTCATCTTGCTAAAGAAAATAAAGTTTACATGAGAAATATCGTTTACAAAGAGTTGTTGCAATAAACGAACCATAGTTCTGTTGTTCCATGGTATAGTGTGTACGAAAGTAATTTTGAATAAAATACAGTACAATAAGGAGTTTAAATTTGTTATTAACATCCTAATTAAATTGCTCGATTTCGAGCAATGGGTACACTAGTTAGTAATGTATTCCGTAGACTTTACTCTTAATTCATTCCTGTGTATACTAGTTTAAGACATGTTATTAAATAGACTGTGGCAGACTAGGGTCACATAAAAGCTGAACTGCACCCCAGTTTCTGGAATCCAATGATAGGCATGGCGACAATTGGCTGATTCTCTTACAACAGCGATTCAGTAATTGGATTTCAGCCATTGTGGACTCAAAGGCATTTACGTGACTGGTATGACCGATTAGATTCTGGCTAAGCGTTTCCACAAAACTTATAAAAATCGTGTTATAGAACCAAAGAAAAGGCTTTAAAATCATGTAATGATATGACGTTTATTTAATAGATTAGATATCTTTTATCAATCAATCAATCTCTTTATTCATCATATTAGTACATATGTACAGTAAATAGCGTCAACAGATTATTAAAATATTAACAAAACAAACTAAAAACTAAATCAAACAAAATTATCTTCCAAATAATACAATTCTTTAATCACATAGCATTAGCTACTTCTATACATATTCATATCGTTACATGTACTTGTTAATTCTTCAAATGAGTATAAGGGGTTATTAATCAAGAATTTTTAAAGTTTTTTTGTAAATTCTGAGGGGCTTTGGGTTCTTTTTATACAATTTGGAATAAGGTGATAAAATTTTAATCCTCTATAATCTGGTTTTTTCTTAAAAAATTCCAATCTGTGAGGTTCTAATGTCAAAAAATTTCTTGTGTTGTATGGACGATTTCTGAATTCCTTGGGGGGGGGGGGATGTTATTCTCATAAACATGTTTTACTGTGTAAAAACGTGCTGAGAAACACAGTTAAAATGCCCAATTCTGTAAATTTTGATTTGACCGAGTCCCTATTTTTCAACCCCAAAATTATTCTAATCGCCTTTTTTTGTATTTTTAAAATATTGTTCAAATTTTTTTTTGGAAGTTGCCCCATAAATACCAATGCCGTAAGATATGTGAGAATCTATTAATGCAAAATGTCTTCTTAATTTACATTTATTTATTTGTTTGTTTTAATTGTATACTAGTAATTATATAAAATATATACACAATAATACAGCCTTCATTTATTAAAAAGTTTATACGCACTACTGTATATAAAAATGAATAAAAAATATAACAATTACTTTTGTTTAATACAGTATCAAAGAGATACTAAATAGTGAATCCTGTTTTAAACACTGTAAATATAAAAATACCCCCGTCGCAGCAGACCTGCGTACTGAGCGAATTTTCAAATAATTAATTAATAATCTTTAGAAGGAAATATAATATATTTAATGGCATTTTTTTACTTAATAATTTTTATTTAATAATTTATATAATAATATTTATATTGTAATCAATATTTTTTTACAGTAATAAAAGTGCATATTCAAAGCTTCCATGCAAAAAGAATTATTTGTTTACAAAGGGGTCGTCCATAAATTACGTCATCTGAAAATAGGGGGGGAGGGTCCAGATTGAAAATGACGGTAAGGTGATGTGTAAGGGGGGGGGTCGTCTTTGATATGACGTCATTTTAAATATAATATTTTATATCAAATTTTAGCAGTTAAACAATGATAAATTCTAACACAACTCAATTATTATAAAATAATTATCTATAAAATACATTAGACTATTTTAAGGTGCTGATTTATAGTTTATTTTTCCATCGAGAAAGTCATTTTGGCTTTGTTTCTGAAGGTAAATTCAGATTTGATTGGTCAATTTGTTTAGATTATCATGTAGCGTTTTAAAAGCATTACTTTAACTTAAAACGGAGGTTTGTTAAAAATGACGTCATTTTTCCTCGAGGGGGGGGGGGGGTCAGACAAATTATGATGGTAAGATGATTTTAGGGAGGGGGGGGTCCAAAAATGGCCAAAAAGCGATGACGTAATTTATGGACGGCCCCAAATCCCAAAACATAAACATACCAAATTTGACAAATGCAGAAGAAAGCTGATCAGCTGATTATTAGGAACAGACACCTTATTATCTCCATCTCTCTTGCTCCCATTATACACTTATTTTCCATGAGAATACCATGGGATTTGGCATGTAGGTTTGCTGACATGCGGGTTTTTGATCAAATTTTCATTACTCATCAAATAGGACAGGTTCATAAAAAATTTTATTAAGATATGTTTATAAACAAGCGATATATAACTTTTTAAAGATTAACCAATAAGATTAACATGGGTAACTTGATTTAAATTTTCTCCATAGCCAGTTAAGCTATTTTAATGATTCAAAATACTAAATTGTTGGGTTTTTTAAAGCTCTTTTAAATGGTTTTAGTTAAAATTCTTTAATTTCGAAAATTGAGGTTCAAAAATCCCAAAAACCCATTTTTTACCCCTTTGAAACCCCATAAAACCCCGTTCCCATAACCCGACAATGCTGGTTCGCGAACTCATGAAAATAGACCTAGCCTTACACTTTCATACCAAATTTCATCAAAATCGGAGGTCCGCTTCAAAAGTTATCGGTACCACGGACACACACACACACACACACACACACACACACACACACACACACACACACACACACACACACACACACACACACACACACACACACACACACACACACACACACACACACACACACACACACACACACACACACACATATATATATATATATATATATATATATACATATATATATATATGAAAATGAACGAACGGTGTTTTTGGCTTCTGGGGACCTCAAAATGAAAAAGTAAAGTGGTCCCGGGCATAGGTCTTACCATGGCTACTACCGTAATAGCGTATTCCCTATAGGGAAATTCGCTAATAATATTTGAAAATATTGTAAAGTTAAGTACAAAAGAAATGTTTTAATCTAATTTTAGTATTGTTTTTAGCTAAATAAAACAAATAGTTGGAAAAATTATAGTTAAAATAAATAATAAAAGAATGAAAACAATATGTAAGAAGATTTTATTTTAGGTCAACACACACGAAAAACAATGCAAAATGGAAACAGATTTTTAAAAATGAATAGAAGTTCCATTGACAGTTCTAACAGAAATCCATTTGTCAGCAATATAATGGAACCCGGCCAGCGAAAGACAGATTGTTCACAAGCCATACTGCCGCATTGAACACATTTAAAACTTTTCCGTTTTTATAGTACAATAAGTACAGTATAGCCAAATAAGTAAGAAATTACATTGGGTATAAGAGTACAAATTTTAGAACTAAAATCAGATGGTAAAGTTTAGAAAATAGGTGTGTCTGTAATACTTCTCGGTTTTAAACGAGTAAAAATAAACTTTTTTAACTCAAGTTTTTATGTAGAGTATTTAAAATTTTTGATTTAAACTTAACAAGTGGGAAGCAATAAATATAAAGATGTTTTATTAAAATACAATATGTATTCATTTATTATACTACAATATTTTTTCAATTTTATTTCAACACAATAAAAGTTTTTGTATTTTCACATAAAAGATGTAAAATAAAAATTATGCCTATGGAGGATCATTAAGAGTTATTAAGAATCATCAAAAATGAGTGTTTTATGAGAAAAATATGATTATTACAGTAACAATTTATCGTCCTAGGTTATCTTTGTACTGCACCAAAACATTGACTACGATTGTATATTTATTTCCTGAAACATAGGAACTGTAATTTGATCTAAAACCATTTAAGGTTATTGATTCAATACCTTTAAAAGGCATATTATCGCTTAATCTCGTTCGATTATATTTTATGAGGTAAAATTATAGGATAATTGCAAAGAGTTCACTTACCATGAAAAAGTGAGTTTTGAGAACAATAACATTACAAGTAAAGTATGATCTTTTTATATAAGGAAAAATACAAAAAAAAAAAAAAAAATGTTCAGTTTCCATATTTTTAATGTGTTTTACTTTATCCTGTTCATGAGAGTAGTTTTAAGCTATACATTGCTGCAAGATCGAATGTCGAGAATAACACAACTCCTGATATGGTGTTAATTGATAGAAGATTTTAAGCCTTTGCATTTGAAAGCTCAAGAAAAATTAAAAGAAATTTAATTTAATTTTAAAATACTTTAAACTTTTAATAGGGGCAAAAGTGCGTGTGTGTAATTTAAAGGACAAGGGCCAACATAAACACAAAATATATTTCCCTTAAAGGAACTAATTCAACCCAAAGATTTATTTTAGAGTAGTATTATACTGCGTTTAATATTTTTACCTTTGGAAATCGACAAAGTAATACCTGTCAAGTCTTAACTTTCTCGGTTACTTTAAGTTTGTAACGACAAGACTCGGCACTTCCCTGCGGATGTTCTAAGACAATATCGCTGACGGGAAAACTGTCTTACAATAACTCATGCAAAATGTTATAGGATCGGTTAATAGAGATAGGTTTGCTTTTACATTTTGAAAATCGTATATTATTTTCATAACGTTTTAAAACACTTATTAAAAAATCCATGGAAGACTGATTAAATTGCCCCCCTTTAAGTTGTCAAAATTTAATTTTATATGAGGATAATATGTAAACAAAACATTTTATAATGTATGATGTTGGATTTATCCAACGTGATATTGGATTCCTTAGAAGATGGTAACTCAGTACATTTTAGCTTATGCGATCTAGGCATACAATGCGGTTTCATACGACATTCTAGGTCTAAGTTAATTAATTATGGAATTGTAAGGGTAGTCCTAGACTCCATGACTCGTAGTCTCTCTCTGAGGAGCGTCCTCCAGGACTGGTGACAATCTCCACAGAGTACCTCAGGGCTCAGTACTCGGGCCGCTGCAGACACTCGGCCGAACTCCTTTTTGCAGACAACACGACCCTTATCTCGAGGGGCAAAGACTTATACGACATGGTCTTGAAACGGGAAGCAGACTGCCTTCTGGAGCAGGCTGAGGAGTGGTTTGCTGAGAAGCGGATAAAGGTGAAAGACGACAAAACACAGTCCATGGTTTGTACCCTTTAACCAGGAACAAAAGAAGCAGGGGCTGTAAAGCTACTTGGTTTCTGAGTCGATCCGAAATATAACTGGAAACACCTCATTGAGAAGTTATGTACTAGGTATCTAAAGCCCTGTACTTGCAAAGGAAACTCAAACTGATGATAACTCTGCCAAACTTGCTGACAGTGTAGATCACTCACTCTTCCACAGTAACTTAACTTACTGTGGTCATATGGCTTCTATCCTGCAGCAAGAGGTGTACTGCTCCCTCAAAAGAAGGCAGTGAGGATCATAATGTCATCCGGGAATAGAGACTATATCAGGCATATATTCCAGAATCTTTGTGTCCTCACGGTCTTCATCCAGTATGTCCTTAACTCCCTGGGTCTGCTCAAGGAAAATCCGAGTCACTTCGAGTAGTGTCTTTTGGTTACTCCTGGCTCAGGTCAAGGTCATTGGTTGGAAGTGGCAGGTGTGGGGTTGGAAGTGTGGGGTGGGGTTGGAAGTGTGGGGTGGGGGTGACAGTGATGGATGGGTTTGGGAAGTGGGTCAAGGTCATCCGGAGGGGGTTTTAAAAAAGTGGGAGCCGCAGGGGCTCGGTGGGAATGGGGAGGGGTGGGGCGGCTTCGGGGTTGGAGGTTTTAGTTTATTTTTAAAATTAAATTAAAATAATAGTTGCATGATAGGAGAGCTCCTAGGTGTTTACAGTGCGAGTTGATACAGTAGAATGAGACATGTGTCCAAGGAAGAACGATCATATAAACCCGGTAATATAGTGAATAAGAATAATTGGATAGCATCGTCAATAGGTGTAACAAGATTGAAATGTTGATACTGCAGCATGTCAGTTAAGACAGCGTGCAAAACAGTATCAGTACAGTATGCAGTGTTGCAGAGGCTAGGTTTCGCAAAGTACAACGGGTGAAAACTGTAGTATTTCTTAAGCTTAGCCAATGTAGTACGCGGTTTACAAACTTTGGAGTTAGATTGTTTCTGTAAAATATGTTTTGTGCGTAAAAGCTTTAGTTGTAAAGAGTGCGAAGCCATGATAATATACGAAGGGGAGATGTGTACTCTCCGACAATTGGCGAGTATATGACCGGCGCCCGCGAGTGTGTCTGAATATATAGAGACTAATTAGCATAATAAGTGCAAACATATGTTAGAGTACAAAAGCGTAAGTAAAAAAGTGTTAGACTAGGTGTTAGAGACTTGCGGATAGTTGTTTACTGTTGCCCTATCGCCACTATAATGACGCGCGCGCGGTACCGATGCCCGTTTTATGGGGGTTGTGTGCCCCCCCCCTTCCCCAACCCCTCCCCCTGAGAGGAGGACATAAAAGAACAGAACTTCGGAGAGCTCAGTTATTTGTCGGGCGGCGCCGCGAAAGGTTGTAGCAGGGGGAAACATAGGCGAAGAAAAGTATCGGTAGCCGCAGAAGTTAATTAATTATTCAGGTGCAGGATTGCAAGTAATGTTCCGTGCACGAATAAGTATTAATACAATTGTCAATTGTACAGGTAAATCTTGTACTGTAGCAATAACTATAAAATTAGACGGTTGTAAAGTGTATGACCTGCTAATGTGCAAGAAATATCCCGTGCACGACTAAGTGGGATCACAATTGCCAATTGGACAGGTAAATCTTGTATTGTAGCAACAAGTATAATAGTAGACCGTTGTAAGGTGTATCACCTGCAGGTGTGCAGGAAATGTCCCGTGCATAAATATAGAGACTAATTAGCATATTAAGTGCAAACACATTTTAGAGTAACAAGCGTTAGTTGTAAAAGCGCCAGAGACTTACGGATAGTTCCTCACCCGACCGATTCCGCCACCGAAATGGCGCGCGCGCGGCAGCAACCCCCCCTTTTTATGCGATCGATGAGTCACGTGCGACGCCCCTCCAACCCCCTCCCCGAGAAAACCGCATAAAAGAGCGAGGTTCGGGAGAGCTCGGTTATTTGTCAGTCGGCTGCGGCTACGGTCACAAGAGTCAGAGGAAGAGACGGATAGTTTAAAAAAGTACTGGTGATCGCGGAAGTTAATTAATTATTCAGCTGTAGGATTGCAAGTATTGCTCTGTGGATAATCAAGTGGGGGGACCACAACTGTGATTGAACAGGTAACCATTGTAGTATAGAAATAATTTTAATATTAAACGGTTGTAAAGTGTATAAGCTGCAGGTGTGCAAGAAATGTCTCTTGTACTGTAGCAATAATTATAATAGTAGACAGTCAGTAAGTGTATTACCTGCAGGTGTGCAAGAAATGTCTTGTGTAATGTAGCAATAAGTATATGATTGTATGGTGTATTACCTGCAGACGTGCAGGAAACATAGCGTGCACTATTGCACAGGTAAATCCCGTAGTGTAGCACTAATTATATTAATATGACCGAGAAGTAGCGGTTAGAGTTTAAGTGTTGTTAAAGTAAGAGAGTAATTTGCATATTAAGGAGGAAACAGGTGTGTAAGAATGGAACCTGCAATTAATCAGTGTGAGTTTCCTGCACACGATGTTAATTAGCATATTTTAATTAAAAAAAAAAAAAAAATGGAAATTCGACACGAAAATAAAATTAAGATATATAAAATAACTGATGTAGTGTTAAGAAATAGTGTAAAAATAATAAAAATGTTAAAATAAATAGTGTGTTAAAGTACTATGTGGTATGAACTCACGGATTGGTTGTTTACCGTTGGGGTGTCAGCTCCCTATATGGGAGGCGCGCGAGCTTCCCGTCGTTTATATACATGCGGATGGTTACTCATGCATGACCCCCCCCCCGACCGGACCGGAAACCGGAAGCCCCCCCCCCCCCGCCGACGTCACAACGTCTTGGGTGTAGCA